>VXBT01005803.1:0-41488 GCA_013400235.1 Oriolus oriolus | reverse complement strand
CGCTAACAGTGCCCTCCTACTACCTGCTAGGCAAAAAAAATTTCAGAAAGAAAAAAACCCTATTTTTTTGTGAGAAGCTCCTTGTGGACACACAGTGATGGCTATTCCAGCAGAGCAGCCAGCCTTTTCCAGCTTCTCTTTGTTGAGAAGACAGCCTGCAACTCCACCACTGACTGCTCCCTCTCGTTCACGGGTGCCAGCACATCAAGCTGCTACCCCTTCCTCCTGTGTGATCTAGGTGCTGTCTGGCACGAGACACCCTCTGGAACTGCATGTGATCCATCAGATCCACAGCCATCTATTCAAGTTAGCAGGTGGTGTGACATTTTGGAATTCATAAAGTTGTGGCCCCTTCATGCAGAGTAGATTGCTTCTCACTTTTTACAACGCCATAAGCTTCCAGCAAGAGCATTTGTTACATGGAATTACAGTGTTAAAATACCTTATCTATTTTTGTCCCAGAAACTGAAGTCTTAAGTCTTAATCTGAAAGATACCCAAAGCTCTTCTCTGCATCTGTAGGAGCCAAGAATAGCAGCAGCAGCAAGAAAAAAAGCTTTTTGTTCTGCTGAACTCTGAAAGTTTAAAAAATGATAGCACACATCAGAAAAGGAAGAGCTGATGGTTGTCCCCTTGCCCCAAACCCTAATACTGAGGTTTTCACTCAGAAGGAGCTGTTTCTGAGGATATCTGAACCCACACTTCTCCCATATCAGCCCAATGTGCTGCCTTCTGACTGCACAGCCTCGTCTTCTTTGCGATATCAAGCCATAATAGGAGAGAAAGTTGATGTGTGGTTAGTGGAATCATGTGAGACTCCAAAACCATTACCATCTTTCTAACTCAAAGCATCTTTTGAGTGCTCTTTTATTTTAAAATTCAGCTTTGGTTGCTCTCAAGAGACTTGGACACCAGTTGCCTCAAATTCAGTTCTTACAGCAATTACTGCTGGCAGTATTTGTTCTTAAATGGTGATTAATTGTTTTGTTCCTGTGATTTTTCACATTTTAAGTATAGTGAAGGTAATTTGTTCGTATGATCACCGATGTTGTACATCTTCTCAAGCTCACTGCCTTCTACCTCAATGTGTGTACTATATATCATAAGTCTTAGAAATTACTTTCAAGAAAAGCAAAACCTAGGGAGAAAAAAAATTATTACTGCTGGAAAACAAATGTAATGATACTTGGAGAACGTGGCTGGGTTAATGGTTGGACTTGATGATCCTAGAGGTCTTTTCCAACCTTAATTTTTCTATGATACCTTACAGTGGCTGTTAGCATCTGAAGTAAGAGATCATAAATAAATATTCATAGTTCTACCATTGTTTTCCTCTCATCAAACTTGTTGGTAATGGGTTGGTTTTATTACTTCTCCCAAGTAAATTTTGCCTGATGTCTGCACCTCCATCTGTGAAACTTCACTGATGTTATCTGAGGAAAATAGGAGCAGATGGAAAACACTTTAGCTCCATACTCACTGAGCACAAGATTAAAAGAAAGGCCATGGTGCATTTTTAGTAAAGGAGGTGATTACACATGGAGCACTCCTTTGCTGTCTGAGAAGCCGTGGAATTTAGAGAGCAATCTGGACTTCCTTGGTCAGCTGGTTTCAAAAATAAATTCTCAATTCTGTTGGCACTTATTCTCCTTCTAGGCAATTCAGGGAGTCCTTAATAATCAAAATCAACTCTCTGTTCTATTACATATTAACACTGTAAATTGTTGCACCTGGAATTGATGAACCCTTGGTTTATTATGTTAGAGGAGTCATATGCAGCTGTTCTTCTCTCAAGTGCTTCATTACCACTTGTGAGAAATGCCTCCTACATTACACAGTAGCTCAATGAGTTTCCTGTTTGCCATTCAACCTTCTAACAATTAAAAAAAATATAATTTAAAAAATATTAAGCATCAAAATTAGGTCAGAGTGCCAATAAACCCAAAAGTTGTCACCAGAGTGCTTTCAGTATTTCAGTAAGGATTGTGTTGGAGATGTGCCACTGGAGTTCCCCAGCTGTGTTATTTACTACAAATAGATTTGTTCACAGAAAAACATTCTAAAAAAAACCTACCAAAATGTTCTACACACTGCAAGGTGGGGTGATAAATGTTTCACATACAGCATAAGAAGTTTAAGCCCTCTGCAGAGCATGTCTCAATCATTAAAGTGCAAAAGATTCTATTCTGTTTGTAGCTTTTCCCCAGGTATCCTATGGGACCTTGGACAAGGTATTTTATTCCTCTGGAGGAAAAGTCAAAAGTGTATCCAGTAGACTTGCCAGTTGCTGTATTCAGAAGGATGAGGGTTGGCTAGTCCAACATCTTGTGCTGTAAATGTAGTGGTGCTGTTATGTGGCAGTTTAAGATCATCTAAGCTTGTACAGCTTCTGAAAAAGGCACCCTCCCCTTGCATCATCCCTGCCCGTTCACCCCACGGCTGCCTTCCCACTGCCACAACGTGGGCCAGGTGAAAGCTGACCCTGAGAACAAAATGGGTGCTTCTGAGCCACATCTATGAAATGAGCTGGTGCACTCAGGGTCTGGGATGACTCAGTGTCACACATAGCAGATGATGGGAATATGTACACAAAGAATATGGGAAAGGGGGGGGGGTTGTGATTCACAAGATAGGCAGAGGCCAAATCAGCACCAGGTGACTGTAAAGCCACACATTCACATTGCTTAAGCTTAGTGTATTTTTTCAGCTATTTTTTTTATATCAATGCAATGATGTCAAAAAGTGGAAAATTAAACTGCTACGTTTTATTTAGTTTGGGAACTGTAATGTCCTGTGTCAGTAAAGGCTGTGTTTGCAATAGGAGTGCTCACAGATATTGCTTTACCAGTAACCTCCTTTGAGGCTGCAGTGTACTTTATCGGACTCTGAGACACAGGGAAAATGTCTTGTGCCCCAATTCTCCTCTCATGAAACACAACTGACGCTTCTTCATCTCATGGGAACACTGAGAAAATTAACACTTCAAGCAACTGAAGGTTTGAGAAGCTGTGGTAATGACAGCTATAAAACATTTCAGTTCCACTTTGCACTGAAATCAGTCTAACTGCAGGCTGAGCTGGAGAGTGGTGATTCCTCTGGTCAGTGCGTTGCCCACACACCCATTACACAACTTTTTTGTGCCATTGTGGGGTTCCCACCAGTGCAGGGTGACCCCGCCCATCCCATCCACAGATACTTCACAACCTCTGCTGAAGTGACTTCAGCTGTTTTGATTTCTCCAATTCCCTCATGGCTTTGCAGGTGTCTCTTTGCGCTGTAATTGCTCTTCCTTTCTGTTCATGTGCCTCCTTCCAAATCTTAGCAATATTAGTGTCTCTCTCTAACCAATTATGTGGAAACTTTCTTACTCAGAATCACAGAATCAGAGAATTAACCAGGTTGGAAAAGACCTTTGAGATCATCAAGTCCAACCTATGATATAACACTCCTGAATTGTGGAAAAGCTTCTCCAAACAGCTTACAATAGCTTTAAAATGAGTTGAATAAGACCACGTTACCTTGCTTGTCTGGCTTAAAAAAGGGCCAAATAGTTAATGCTGCCTGTAACATCTATCTATAATGAAATTTTCCAAACTCAAGTACCCTGTCTTATATGAAAGGGATTTCCAAATTTAACATCCATTATCTTGGCTCATTTTAACTGATGCAAAAGCTTTTGTAAAGATTTTAATAAAAATACTTATCTGTAGTATACCTGCATGGCTTATACACATTTAATTACACACAGTTTCCTAAAATGTAAGATGTTAGTGGATACTTAAACCGAAACTCCACCCTATCTTTATTATCATTAACATATATTGTATGTTAACATATTGTTTGAGCAATTTGATTTCAAAATCATGTCTTCAGCAGTTTTAATAATTTTTCTATTGGGACATCTGGGAGTATCAGGGAATAACCAGACTTCTCTTTGTAGCCTGGATTGAGAGGTAAGTGAAATTACACTAAATATTGTCTGCATATTATTTTTGCTGCTGAAAGAAGAGGCATCCTGCCCTACCTGGAGCCTACTTGCTTATCTAGTCCTCTAAATACTGCCTGCCCATCTTTAAAAACAGAAGGTAGACAATTAATGTATGCCAATTCTGATAAGAATATTAATACACATGTATGACTGTAATATAAAACAGTATACACTGTTACATAATCATGAATTTAAAAAGTACTTGCATGTACAATCTCACTATAAAGAGTTTCAGGAAGGCATTACCTGTTTTGAACTTACTGTGAAGCAGGACTCAGTTTCATAACTGTTTTTTTCCTTGCTTCTTTCGACTTTATTCATAAAATTAATAAATGTCAAAAATGCACTTACAAATGTAAGAGAAGCCTCATTTGCTTTGGCTTCACTGTGCAAAACCCATCACTTGTTTCCTGGCAAAAAAAAAAAAAAAGAATAAGCCATAGGAATCTAATTCTGAAGCTCTTATTAAAGCTTGTTCAAAGCATATCCAAGGACAGAGCGGAGAGGAGAGGCATACACGGGGTTCTTTAGCCCTCAGCATCCTTCATATTTCTGAGGATGCAAGGATTTACTCACAGCTTTGAAGTCTTACAAAAATATGATAATACAGGTAGCATGAACACATTATCAAAACTTAAATCAATCATGCTTTAGTATATAAATAATATCCATTTGGTATCCCATTTTTTATCAGGAACAGTAGGAGGTACCAGGAATTTCTAGCCACACTCTTGCTCGTAATGCAAATATCTCACCTTTCCTCCTGTGGCACAACTGGGTCCTTCACAATACTTGGCAACAGTTTTGCACAGAAGAAAATGAGGACTGGTCATGAACTTCTGCTTTTTGTTATATTAAATTAATGTAGAAATAGCTAGTATGATAAAAGCAAAGCATCCAGTTCTAACCTTTACAACAAAAGAAGCATAAGACAGGTGGGCAGCCCTCAAATTTAAATGCTCATGCTGATAAAGCAGTATAAAATGCTTTCACAGCAAAAATTACTGAACTGAACATCTTCTGGAAGAAGAAAAATCTGATTATAATTCCTCATTCTTCTTTCCTTTTTATGTCTTCATACTCAGCAATGACTGGAAAATATTAATCAGCTTTCAGGTATGACATGATCCCTAAGACTCCACTTTCCTACTAAGAGTAAGAAGGAAATGAATATACATAAACTCACACATGGATAAGATTCACAATAGCTTTCCCTGACTGGTCATGCTCACCATTTGCTGTTTCATATGCTGATTTTTAAGAATGGTTAAATTTTTTGTAGTAGTCCTTTCAGGAATCAACATGTAGAAATATAAGGCTGCATTTCATGTTATGCAGACAGTTTAGTCTTGAAGAAATGTGAGAAAGCTCAATGCAAGATACTGGCATTTGCTAAGAAGAAAAAAAAGAAGTAAATTTGGTTATATTTAATCAGGAAAATGGCACTATTTTTTACCAGGAAGGGTTTTTCACATAAAGCCAATAGAACTGGAACAAGATTTTTTTTTTTTTTCCCCACAGGCAGTCCACAAGAGAAGGGTGAATCCAGAAAAATGCTGTCCAGATGGAAAACACTATGTCATATATATATATATATATATATCTTTGCTCTTTTCCATACCATTGTTGAAGGTTAAATAAGTCTACGGTAGATTATAAACTATATTACCAGTTTCACACCACACATTACAATAACATCAATAATATAAAAAAGAACACTGATTGCAGAAAGCAATAAAAGCCCCACTTTTTTTGCAGAAGTTGTGAATACAGTGTTCATTTAAGATTTTCTAAATTATTTCCTGTGTTCTTAGAAAATAAGTCAAGCTTTACAAAAATAGCCTTACTCATTCCCCTACTCCATTTTCTCTGGGTACACAGAAAATGAGTATTTTATGCTCACTGGTTCAAAAGTAAAAGGAAGGAACAAAACTCGCAAGGCAACAGAAATTGTGACAGTAATAGTACTATGTTAATTTCTACTGAAATACTGTATATAAGATCAAACAAATGCAAATTTGAAGTGTGAAGATGACAGGTGAATAGATTAAAAAACAACAACAACAAAACCATTCAGTCTCATTATTCCTCAAATATTTTGCTCTGATTTAAAATCTACAGAACTTTTCCACTACATCTTAGCATCAAATCTTCAGGGGTTTGTTTTAATTTTTAGAGTGCAGCTAAGTAAACAACATTTTGCAGAGAACATAAACTTTTTCATAGGAACCTTAGAAAGATGTATTCAACATGAATTCCAGCTAAAGAGATATCTATTTAGTGTAGCCACAGGGCCGGCAATGAAAGTTCCTTAGGGGGTGAATCGCAGCAGAAAACTTCAGGAACTGATTTACATAGCAACTCGCCTAGTAAAAGCCAAATTCTTGGCTTGGATTAGTCAAACCAGAAAAAAAAAATCTGCTTCACTCTTTCTTCTAGTTTGTTCAAGCTTTGAAAATCACAGAATATAAACTTTTGGACTAATGTATTGATTTCACATAGTAACTTTTCCTTAAATTGTTTTGGAAACTGTGAATAGCCCACGAGTGGAAGCTCTTTGGTCTCCATATCAGTTGTTTACAAATCTTCCAGACACTATTGGCTCTTAAACATAGCTTCATTTTGCTTTTTTGGGGAACAACATGGCATATTAGGCTTCCAAAAGAAACAAGTTCAAACTCTTCTTTCAAAATCCATGAACGAAAGTTGACCATTTTTGTAAAAAAAATCTAATTTGCCCTTTTCAATTGTTTAAAAGAAAATTCCTCGCCGATAACTTACCTTCTTTTCTAGTGGGATGAATCAAAAAGTTTTTTCAGTCTTAGGTCCTCATTTTTTCCTTGGATTATCAAAAACTTCATCACTATTCATTTGGCAAATTCATACAAGTAGTTCCTAAACTGCTGAGTAATTTCAAATGCTAAACAAGTTCTGAGAAAATTAGCATCTTTTGGTGATATCGCTGCAAGCAATAAGACAACGTTCACTACACTTTCTAAAGGAATTTAGACTCTTCAACATGTTACAGATTTACCTGCTATTTGCTTCACTGAGGTAAGAGCAAGTGGTTAAATGGAAATTAACATTTTAAGAGTAGCCATGTGAAAAGAAATGCAGGAAATTATGTGGGATATTTCATTTCATTCAAGTGACATTATCTCAGAAGATACATTAAGTTATCTCAGAAGATAGATTCTGTTCTATTGACACTGTTAACTCCTATTTGTTTCATAGTGAAGCAATGAATCACTCTTGCAGGATGGCAACGACAAGCTACTGATTATTTGGAAGGAGCCTTGTTATCGCCAATACCGTTTTTGTTTTGTGTAAGCTCATGTAATGTGTCCTCAGCAGTGACAAGCTTCTCAGAATATTGCTAACTCCTTCGTTTTCCTCCTGAAAAGAACAAATACTGTTCTGCAGTCAGCATTTTGACTTAATCCGAAATGGTGACGAGAGTCTATGACAATTGCAATTGCAGACAAAAAGAAGGCAAAAATACTAAACTTTATGTAATGCTAGACTTAAGGCTGAACTTCATGTTAAACTTTAAAACTCATGACTGAATTTTACAAAACTTGCAAGAATTTTTTTTTTCCAAATTCTGCTTTATTTCTGCAGCTATTATTCATTCATTCATTGAAAATGTGAGTTTTCTGCAGGTAGAGAGTGCTGCTCAAATGCACAAAAGGTCTCTAGTTTCTGCAGGTGTGGGGAAATCTAAACTTCAAATTACCCAAATCTCTTCCAAGAAATATTGAGCCTTACCACCATTTCATACATTGTTTCTGTCTTTCAGGTGTTGTAAAAACAATAAATTCTGGTTTTTGCAGCCATACAAGTATGGTGCATTAGGACATTTTCTGAGATGTTTTGCCAATGACCAGCTAAGACACCTGGCTAAACCTGCAAGAGGAATAGAAAACAGGAAGAGCTGCCATTCCCGTAAGAGGACATGTGGAACTAACACACTGTGCTCCCTCTCTCCATCTCGGTCTGCAGATGCTGCCCTCAGACTGGAAGGGTGTGGATAACGCTGCTGGAGAGGGCCCATGGTTAAAACAAGAACCTCACCACTAACTCAGCACCTCTGGCAGGGTAGTTTGCCCCTCTGTCCTTTCTGCACTTGTGTTCTCACACATCCTCTCTAGCACGTATTGTGATTTTTTGGGATTGTCCTGTGCAGGGCCAGGAGTTGGACTCGATGATCCTTGGAGTCCCTTTCAACTCAGGATATTCTACAATTCTATGGTTCTATCCTAATGCTCTGGTGCTGGGGTATTGCTTTAGTGCCAGTCAGTCTGGTTAGCAGACAAAACAGACTGACTGCCCTGCACCACTCTTGGGATTGACTTGATCTTGATTGTCATTCTGGTGATGAAGTGTCTCAGGGCAAAAAAATTTAGTGAACTAGAAATACAAATAATTAATAAGTCTTTGAACCTTAGGAGAATTATGAAGCTTGCATATTTGGGGATATGAAAGGATAAAGTGTGCTCTTTTTTTTCCCTTAAGAGATAACGGAATAATAAGTTACTGAAACTGTAGGGGACTGTTTTGCCTTCTTGTTACTTAAGTGACCTTCTAAAAATTATGTGTCTTGATAGTGCTTCCACTTGCTGCTCTTCTGATAAGGGAAGTATGCCTGGAACTATAATTAGGAGAAAGAATATCTTACAATAAGCAGTATACTGCCTTACCCAAGAAATAACTAAAGCAGATCTATATGATTCATGAGAAATATTCTCAAATACATGTCTTGCTCTCTACTGATAAATGCTTGTGTAACTGCAAATGCTTGGATACACACTCAGCAGTATGCATAAAGGCAGTGCAATCGACTTCAAACAGTTTTAAATATGCATGTATGTAAGTATTTGCAAAGATTCAATCTTTGTAGACATAAGCTCTAGTTCTTGTTAAGGTAAATAACCCTTCTTACAAAGTTCAGCCAGCCAAATGTGCATGCCAATTTTCTACCTTTAAAAAATGGCAGTTCCAAGGTGGAGGCTCAGCCTGACAGTTTCACCTAGGCAGTGCTGGGAAATCAGGTCTTTCCAAACAGCTACTTGTGCTTCTGGCCTGAGAAAACCCACAGACATGATCTTCAAAGGACCCCTCTCCTTTCTGTTCTATTGTGCCACACAGTCTGAGATGAGACAGCCCCACACACCTTAAGGTTTCATTGAAACCATTTGCTTCCTAAATGTTTTTAAAAGCAGTTTCATTTGGTTGATTATGAGGAAATTAAAACTGCAGTTTGACTCTTTGTTAAGAGAGAAAGGAGAATAACTGCAGTGGCTCCAGCAGCAAATCTTGTACCCAGAAATTAATTTTTATATTTAATGCACTAGAACATGGTCCTCTCCGTCCCTCTTCCCCCTCTCACAGGAGATAGAGGTATGGTCAAAAAATAGAAGGAAAATATTTGACAGTAATAATTTTAGAGGTAAAATAGCAGCCATTTGGACTTCCTCATTCTTGTATCACTTGATTAGGAAAAAAATCAGGTGACCCAGTTAGGCAGGGTGCTTAGTTAAGTTATTGGATCCATACTTATATGGAAATTTCTTAATACCATTTTGACAAGATGAAAAGCTTTCAGAGTGTAGGAAATGTAATTCATACCCACTTGAAGGGTTTTGCACTGTCACTCAAATGAAAAGCATCTTTGCTGCAAATAAGATTCATACTTCCAATTCTTAATTTTTTATTTGAGATTGGTTTAGTCTGGAAGTTGTCTTTCTGATAACAGGGCTGACACATGCTTCTATTCCTCTGACAGTAAACTATACTGTGAATCAACCTTTTGAATGCTGTGTCAGTATCCAGAGCACTGCCTTTATCTGGTCATAGTGTCAGATTCAGTCCTGTATGAAGCTGTTTCTCTACCCCACAGGGCTGAGTTAAGGCTCAACCAAAACCAAGGATTGATCCTGTAAAAGAACTGCAGCTGCCATAGTTCTGGTTATTTATTATTAATACTGGGCTCAAATAATCTCAAATTATCACAAATAATCCTCTTTATCTGGGCTCATTTGCTTTTTTTATTTTTGTAAAAAATACTGATTCAAAAGCTTGACATTGTGCAGGGTAAAATTTAACTTCATACCACATTAAGTAGTTTCTTTTTGGTTCTGTAAGGAAAGTTCAATGGATTACTTATTGTGAATGTGATCATTATATATTTTATCCTATAAAAAAATGCTATCTGCTTTTTGACCTGTTTAAGGGAATCAAGACTGGCTTTCTGAAGCTTTTTCCAGGATCTACAGTATTTTGTGATTATATGCCCTGAAATATGTTTTGAAAATAATTTTCAGTCCAGTTCAAGAGAAAAGATAGCTGCAAGCATTCTGTAGGAATTCTGGAATAACCCTGCTTGTTTTGTAATTTTTTTTTTCAACTGCTGTCTTCATCATCTCTTAGTAGGCAATGTTTTGGTGGCATGGTAAAACCTGAGTAAAAGAGAATTTGCATCAAAGACTGAGGAAGTTTTTTTGTATTTCATTTGTTTTTGTCGATAAGAGACTACAGATATCTGCTTTATGAATTTAACTTCTTTGTGTAAACAGGAATGCTACCAGTTTAGAAGGCTTATATTTTTGCACTTGTTTAAATAAAACTAAACTGATGTATATGCTCATTTGGAACTCTTGCAGTAGCTTTGATAGAATTTATTTGGGTTTAGCTTGTACCAGTGTAAACAGCAGCTAATATACATAATTATTACTGGTATATTTAGGTTTCCTGGGTGAATTTGAAGCAAAACTGCTAAAACTGCACTGCCACATAAATCACACTGTATTCCAAAATTAAGAAATCATTCCAGATAGAGAGATTTAATTACCAAAAGAAAATTAACTTATTTCTTTTGAACATTCAGGTTGCTCAGTAAAAATGCATCCCTACCAGGGCAATGGATGAACAAGCAGTGCCAGGAAAATTGTGCCTGTGGGACCAGGCAGCGAGCGCAGGGCTCCTGCTGCCCAAAGGAGTCTGCAGAATGCCTGGTATTGAAGAAGGGAATGCTCCTTGAGGGGGAGAAGGATAGGTTGTGGTTTGCTTTTTCATCCTTAGGTAAATTCAATGTCAGTCCAGGCATGAAGACAGTTGTTTAAGAAGGAGAACTTCAGCAACAACTTGGTCCACTCTGGCAAGGCTGTGACCAAGCAAATCTCTGCAAAGCAGAGCAAGCTGCAGTGCCAGCAGTACTGAGGAGGTATTGAAGAGTTCGGGATGACGGATGATGCTTACTTTGCTTCAACATCTGGGAGAAAACTCTGGCTTAAGCAAAGTTGCCTTGCAGACAAATATTTATGCTAATATATATATATATATACATAATGCTAGCATATATATTTATGCTACTATGCTACAATGTAGAGAGAAAGGAAAGCACCAGTTAGCTGGAGAGATGCAGGGGAGACAATGCCAAGAAAAAAAGGAAAATATCTTTTTCGTCTTTTTTCCTTTTTTTTTTTTGTGCCTTGTGCGCTGGAGCTCCTTGAAATAGCAGTAGAGTGCCTTTTATTCTTTCTCTGCTCGATGGCATGGCTACAATTGAAAAGGAGGGGTAGACAGTCTCTGGCGAGGATTTTTTTTCCTTTAAATATATTGCACTACATTTCAGGTCTGCCTTACAGCAAAACTGCCTGTACCACTTCTCTGTGCCAACTTCCAGCACTCAAAGCATTTTTTCCTGTTTAAGGAAATATTGAAGATTAAGAAAAGTATAAAATAAGTAGGAAAAAGATTTTGAGATTCACATTAAACTTCAGATAACTTTCAGTTACTCAGTGATTATATATTCTGTATTTAAATAGCCTTTAAAATTCTTTTACATTGGTAATGTGTATGAATTTAAGGCAAGTCACTACTGCTCTTGGTACCAACCCGAATGTGGAATTGATCAGTCAGGCAGCACATACCAGGGCAGTGATTGTCCCCTGTACTGGTGAGGCCCCACCTCAAATCCTGTGCTCAGTTCTGGGGAGTCACTACAAGAAAGACATCAAGAGGCTGGAGCATGTCCGGAGAAGGGCAACAGAGCTCGGGAAGGGTCTGGAGCACAAGTCTGATGAGGAACAGCTGAGGGACCTGGGAGTGTTCAGTCTGGAGAAGAGAAGGCTCAGGAAGGTCCTTATTGCTCTCTCCAACTCCCTGACAGGAGGGTGTAGCAAGGTGGGGGTCGGTCTCTCCTCCCAGGTAACAAGAGATAGAACAAGAGGAAATAGCCTCTTGTTCCTATAGAACAATAGGAATCGTGCCAGGGGAGGTTTAGATTGGACATTAGGAGAAACATCTTCACTGAAAGGGTGGTCACGCTTTGGAACAGGCTGCCCAGGGAAGTGATGGAGTCACCATCCCTGCAGGTGCTCAAAAGACGTGTGGATGTGGCATTTAGGGATGTAGTTTTGTGGTGAGCACAGTGGTGCTGGGTTGATGGCTGGACTTGATGATATTAGAGGTCTTTTCCAACCTAAAATATTTGATGATTCATTTGGGCAGTAGTTTCAGGGTAGTAAGCTCATGACCATGGCTTGCTCTCAGCCAACAGATTTTCGACACAGGGTACAGACAGGCAGTAGATAGATCACATTCAAGGTGACCAAACACTTGTAAAACACCAGAATGAAGGGGATTACCCACAGTGCCCCGGTCAAGTCCTTTCCTCTCCTTTCTTCCAAATTTCTCCACAGCATATGAGTTGATTGCAAGCCAGAGAACTGACCTCTCAAATCCTGGGAACACAAACACATAACTAAGAGACTTCTACTGGTCCTCTGGATTAGGTATTCCTCAAAGCCTTCCTTATGCTCTTTGGTGACTTTCTTTGTGATGACTACACCACCTTTCTATTTATTACAAAGCCTGAATGAAAGAGAAATACAGTTGGGCACAATTTATCAGAAGCAAACTGAAGCATTAAGGACTTCTGAAAAAGAGAGAAGAAAAAAACTCAGTGCCCCCAAAAATATTAATCAAACTTATTACCTTTATTAGATCTGTTTCAAATCATGGCTTAACTAGGCTAAAATAAAAAAAGGACTGAAACCATACTGTGTAAAATGAGCTCCCAAAACACTGTTTGGAAGCAGACGACAAATCAGCTATTTCTGGTTGTTCAGGACTCTGAAAGAAATGACATTGCTCTGAAATATATCCAAATTACCAGCTCACTGATTAGACTAATGGAAAAGAGTAGAAACCTTTTGACATTTCATTCTGGCAAGGAGAAGCTGGTCTTTTTGCTGTGTGAGAGGCAGCATGTTACTGGTGGGGCTGAGAAGGGATCTGGCCATACAAAAGAGCAGTCTGCAGCGTTTTTCAGACATGTGCACTGCACAGCAGAGTGTTTGGATTACATACATTTCATTAACTCTACTCTATACATATGAAACAGTGAGTAGTTTATGGAATGAAAGGGCTGCTTTCAGTGTGTCAGGTGTGGCTTGTGGTAGGATGGCAAGGGTGGCACAGAGCTCAACATCTTGGTTCTGAGGGTAGGTGTGAAGGCTTTGTTTAGCTCATTAACCTGCTCAGGTCCCTTGGGGCAACAAGCTGGACACTGGCACAGTGCAGGTGCAATCACACTGAAACTGGATGTGGATTCAAATACCCATGCCCTGTCCCTCCACCCAGGGGGGGCCAGCTGGGGTGCCAAAATGAAGCCAGAGCGTGCAGTGGTGTGGTTGATCAGGAGTGAAGACTAAGACCTGAACCTGAGAGTTCCTTGCTGTAACAGTGCAGCTAGAGCAGTACCCAGACAAGTCTCTGCAGTGACTGGAGGGACACTGGCATCTCTGAGCCATCCAGAGCAGGAACTCATGCACACAGAACAGGGCAGGTGCTTTGAAACTGCTGTGTGAATACCTCCATCCAAGTGCCAGTGGCATCATAAGCTGTTCCAGCACCTACAGTTCTAAACAGCTCTACAGCTGTTGAGTTAATTTCTGCTTTCCTCAGTGCAGCAGCCTATGGATATATTTTCCTCAGAAGTGCAAGCCTCATTTCACAATCTCCTCCTCACCAACGAGAAGCTCTGGGAGCCTGAAGGGGCAGCAAATGAGCCTTATCTTTCAAGTCTGTTAACATCTAGATTTGTGCTAACCCTGCTCGGTGAGTTCTGGAGTTTCCAGCTACTCTGAAGCCCAGACAGCTTCACTTATGCCAGTGGTGCTTCTGTTAGTTTCTGCCCCTAAATCCTTGCAGCTGTACATGAAAGTAATTTAATGAGCATTAAGATTCTGTATATCCACAAGGTCCAGGAGATTATTTATGGAAAAGACCCACTTCTGCACACCTCTTCTCCAAAATGTTTCCAAAGTATGTGTGAAGGTCTGGAGATAAATTCAAAGCATGTTCAGGTCTGACATGCACCTGGCAAGTTGTTTGGAAACTACTTTATGGTTGTAATTGCTTGGTGCTGCCATGAGTCCAGGGCTATTTCTGAAACACTCAGGCACAGAATATGGAGCGAGCATGTAGCTTCAAGCAATTTTTATTTTTGGGAAAGCTGCTTTGTGAGGGTCTCATTGTTTTCCCCACTGGCCACACATTGCAACTCCCACACCCCAGGTTACCCTGTGTTTTGCTGTGCTAACACTGCTATATATAAGGCTGCATTGTAACATTAATTGTTGAAATTGTACATGTATGTTTTTAAGTCAGCATTAAAAAGAACCCTAGAAAAGTCCCACAGAGAGGCAGTCCACATGCTAGGGATATGTGGTTGGGGTAAAGGAGCATGAAGAAAATTAACATAAATTAACTAACCTAAAGAGTTTTCCTTTTCATTTCACACAGAACTATTGTGCTTTAAAAAGAAGTTATAAATTCGGATGAACTATCCTTGCTGAATAAACCCAATTATACCTGGAGGGCCTGGGCTAAACAGTTAATCTAATGCTTGCTAACTCCTCGTGAAGATGACAAAGAAGGAGAGTTCACATGGCAAAAGCATCTGTGGATTGCTGCACTTGACTTGAAAAGCCAGTATCACAGCACAGCAGCATAAGCAGTAAGTGGGTAACAAGGATACATAAAGGAGCCAAAATAACTTGTGGAAAGGGCTTCACACGAGGAACCAGCAGCAGGAATTGGGATGAGGACACCTAGCAAGGAAAGGAGCTGTCAGAAGAAGCAGAGTAAATACTTTCAGTTTAAAGTGTGGTTAAGTCCGGTTTAAATCCAGTGAGGCCTCCCTGCCCAGAAGCCCAAGCTGGTACTGGCAGATAGGCAATAGAGCTTCAGGGTAAAACGTGCTTGGGCTGACACACGGCAAATATACTTTCCTGTAAAAAGGAAAGGGGATTAATTCTTATCCATTTAGTCTGGGGGAGGACACTGCTTTTCCTGTTGGGGATTTTTCTCACGTTAAGGAGCAAAGCTCCTCTCCTGCCTGGTTAAGCCTATGTTACTCATTAACTGGAAGGATGCAGTGTAACTCTTTGCCCACCTACTCAGTTCAGCACTTTCTAAAGACAGGACATTATTTTCCATTTCCCTTGACACATGCTTTAGCATTTCAGGGAAGACACACTGAACCCAGACCCAGGTCATCCAAGACCTGGCAGAGGCTGTAGTTTTTACTTAAGATGAAGGAACATGCTCATTAACAAGGCAGACAGCGAAGAAAAGCTGCTTCATTTCAGTGTTTGCGTGTCTGCATAATATTAAGTAGCACTCCAAACTATACTGGAAGCCTTCATCATGCCAGTTAGGCTTTCTGCTTTGATTAGAGAGATTTGTATTCCTCAAGACAGTGAACTCATTATGATCTTTACTGACTTTTCTTCATAAGTGGATTTCTTACATTAAGCAGATCTTTGCTTTTGCAAATTTGCCAAAGTACCCAGAGTTTGTTATAATTATTTATCACGAGATGAGTTGACCTTGTCCACAGGGGCTGAGGCCCAGATTCTCCTGGTTTCTGAAGAGGATGGTGCTCTCATCCTATAGTTTAGAGCAAAACAAATATATTTCAGTTCCATTTAATCAAACTTCTACTAAATCTTTCCTGTGAAAAGGAATTGCTACATAGACACTTGAGGCATTTACTCATTGTGGCAAAACTGATTAAATACATTAGTTATGGGATTCTTATTCTGAAGGTAAATGAAGAAAAAGGATCACATTCAGCAGTGGCAACAGACTTCCTCAACTGGCGTTAGTTGTGATTAGAAGCATTTCTCTTTTTCTTTTGTGCTTTTATACTGATGACAGTTTGTATGCTTGCACTCCCAGAGTTTATTTACACTCTGTAATGAAACTTTTTTAGAAGTCCCTATTCTCTTATTAATTTTATGGAAATAATTTTATTTGGACTTTCTCAATCATAAAGATAAATAAATGAGGAATAAGGTCCTCACAGGTATATTCCCTAAACACCTCTGCATCTTCATCATTTTCTTTTTCTTCCTTTGTGTTGATATAACAAGATTTCAGATGGTAAGTGGCCTACTTTTCAAATATTTGTTTTAAACCAAACACAGATACACACTATTGACACAAAATTTTTTTTTTTTTTCACTGTGTGTTGAAGCAGCATTCAGTTTGATCATAAAATGGATTCTTTATCATTTTCTGTGCTGGCAATTTCTCTTGCATTATAAATAAAAATATTCTATATGTGTTTGTTGTTTCAGCACATCCTGATTTCAAAGGGACTCAGGGACTGCAGAGTCTAAATGGTGTAGAAAGCTGCTTGGTTTTTGTATACCAGGTTTAAACGGGTCTGCAGCTATTACTCCATAATTTAAATCATAGCACAGGCGCCCTGTATCAGTAACAGATTTGTGTTTCATTCCTATTCATGTTGAAAATGAACATATTGTCTTGTCATTTAGTGCAAACTGGAATAAAATTGAGAGTTTGCCTCAACAAGATTTCCTTACAAAATAACAGGAATAAATGTGAAAGCAGAATGGAATCGTTGCACTTTTTCAGCAGTTTAACCTCAAGTAGCTATAAGGTGATTTTTTATTTAGTTCAGTTATAAAATATTTATGCAGAAATACTCATGGAGAAGGAACATTTCATTCAAAGAACGGCTGGCAGTGAGGGGTAAGTTGTGCATTAAAAATAAATTAGAACACAATACTCATTTTACAAACACCAGCAAAAATATGAATGCTAAGGACATAATTTTCTAAAAATGTACATCTGCAACCAGTGGTGCATGTAGTCAGTGAAGTTTTTTTTTTAAAGCTGCTTATCCGTTATATGCCATCTCTTGCTGTAAGAGGAAACCAGCTGCTAAATCATTCAAATCATCAGCAAGGAATGCACTCTTCTGTGTATTTTGTCTTTGTTTAGGTTTGTCTTTTTCAGTTAGAAGGTATCTCTTCTGCTGTGACTCGCACCACTATTACTTATTCACCTTACAGTGCTGTGAGGGGCTGCAGGCCAGGATCACAGCCTGTTGTGCAGGCTGCCTTATCTACAAAAGGGCCTCTCCTGATTCAAATGTGCAACCAAAAGCTCTGATCTTGGAAAAGCTTAAAGCCCTGTCATGAGACCAGCCTGGTTAGTGGGAGGCAAGGAAATGTCTTTGATGGTTCAGGGTTTCCTGGGTAGGTGAACTAAGCCACAGGGAATAGAAGAGAGTAATAACAAGTGAAAAAATAAATACTAATCCAAGGCTTAATCACAGTCTGCCATCATCAGAAACCCAGAAGGGCTCAGGACCCAGCTGGAGATAGAGCATTTCTTTATGAGGGTAGATATTTTGTTATGGCACACCTACTGAGGAGTAATCAGACTGAATATTATACAGACCATTTCTAAAAAAAGTTTTAAACCACTCTTCTCCACCTTAAATCAGCTCTGACTGCATAATCTTTTAATAAAATCATTTGATGAGCAAAGGAAATAAAATGCACATGTGTACAAAGAAAAGAAACAGAAAGTAACAGAAGAGCAATTTCAGCTTGTGGTTCCCAAACATGGAAACCAGTTATCTGCATCCATCAGAAAAAAAACCAGATACATCAGCTGAACACAGGGGTGGGAGATATTTAACTTGGTAGTACCAAAAACAGATGCAGGACAAGATTTTAGTATATCATACTCAAAGGTACGTATCCTTCCATTGCACTTCCGCAGAGGAGACTATCTGGCTACGTTTATAACTTATAAAAATCTATATATTCTAAGTAATCACTAATAATTTTCTGTGTAGACTCAAGCAGATTGGACAAGGAGTTCTTTACTTCCAAATGAGTGGGCATTGTCTCCCATTTATTATTAATTTTCATGTGTTAAAACCACCAGCAGGTGGATAGTGGAGAGACAGTGTTAGTTTTTGGGATTACTGCAGATGAGACTTAAGGGGACAGGCACTATGTGTGACAGCAACAACAGTATCAGTGGGAGGAGAGGTCTCAGAGCTTCTCCTTCCCAGGCTCTCAATGAAATTGTCATAGTCCAATATTTTGCAGCTTTCCCCACCAGAGGAGTGTAATCCACTGGGTTCTGCCTGGTGATGACCTCTGCACCAAAGCACATTGTCTTTTACTTCAAAACTGCGTGTACTGGGAGTTCTGTGTGCTGCATTCATAATTCCTCTTGCTCTTATTTTCTTGGAGACTGTTCAGTCTACATTTTTTAGACACTATTGATTTTGTGTCGTGGGATGTACTATATCAATTCAAGGAAAAAGAAAGGAGACATTCAATAACCTTATTCTAATCCTGACAGACCTTATCTATTTGAAATTAAGTATAAGGTCATTCACCCTTTGTTGAGAATGAGTCAAGAGTTCTTTCGTTTGCAAAATGCAAAATATTTCAGGTATGGGACTTGGGTTATCCCTAGACTAATAATGATTTCCTTTTTTTCATATCTCTTATATTAAAATGTTCAGAATATTTTTTTCCAGTAAGCTTAATGCTTCAGGGGAATTGAAAACAGGCAATAGCCTGTGATCATCTGCATTACTGTTAAACTAATGGGTATTTATTCACACGGCAGACGGAGGAAAAGGTCACATGAATCGTCATTTCTGAATCTGTATTCTGATATAGTTACAGTACCTCCCATGAACTTCTTTGGGGAAAGTGAACAATTTACTGTCTCAATCACTTTGGAAGGTATGGAGAATGGTTAAATTAGGTACTTGAAAAGGGTTTAGCTGACCAAAGAGTTCTTTTGCTCATAATGGACAGTCATAACTCACTCTGCTCAGCTTACTAATGTCTGGCTTACTGGAAATACTGGCATTTTGGTCCTCTTAGTACAGAGTGCTTTCTACATGCATGTGCAGTTGACTTGTAGTTCTTGCCTGATCATCTTTTGAGTTGACATAAGATAATTACTCCCATCCGCCCAAGAAAATGGCTCCAAAAATATTTTTGTCAAATCTCTTCCCAGTCCCCTTCCTGTACTAATGCCAACCAAAAAGGATGAGGTACTGAGAGAATAGAGGGCAGTGCTCTCTCCTGGTGCTCTGGAGGGTCTACTGCAGTAGGGAGAGTTAGAATTTTGTTAGCTGCTGACTGTTGTGGTTAACTCAGCTGAAACCACTTGCTCAGTTAGTTGATAGGGTCAGCAGTTAGCATATAGTTTGTGAGTGACTGGGCTGCTATGAAGACTGATGGACCAGACAAGTCCAAGTTTACAAGTCCAAGTTTAAGCAGTAGAACACTAAGGACCAGAAGTAAGCCATGTCTGGATGAGCTTTGAAGGCGAAGAAAGGATTAATAGGGAGGTCTCCTAAAAACAGGACAAAACCAGCAGGCTGTAGACAGCTCTGCAGCTGCCTGTACAAACCAGCTACTCCAGCTTTGTTGAAATCTGTAATTACTGCTGTCTGCCTCAATGGAGTCCCTCACGTGATGGCTCTTGAGCAGGTGCACCTCCAAGCATCCTTCAGACACCAGAGTGCCTGGCTTTGCCAGACCCCACATGCCATGTCTCACCGTACAGACCTGGCATTAGAGATACACCACAGGTGTCTTTGCAGTTCTGTTGGTGCCTGTGAGGACTAGATACCCTAGATGGATGAGGGACAAGCCTCAGATTTCCAAGCTATTGAAAGAATGGTTAAGAGAACTGGAGTAGTTGAAGGAATCAATGGTAATATCAGGAAGTCATGAGGAAGAATTCTTGGTCAGCGAAGGCCAGAGGTGAAGAATGAAGATCATGGTTTGGTGGTTGAGATGGTGATAGCTGGTTCTGTCTGGAACAATCAATGGCACCTGAAACAGGTGAAGGGATCATTCACATTTGGCTGAAGTTCACAGCTGAAAGTGATGGCAGTGACTGCAGCTACCAGAAGCAGTGACTGGGTAGGAAGCGGCATTATCTGGAAGTCTTGGTTCTGAAAGTGGCAGGCTGATCGTGTATCAACACAATTTATGAAAGTAAAATTGGTTTCATTGCAATTAATGTGTTTGTGTGGGTGACAAGTGGGTGTAGTAAGAGTTGATGAATTCATTCACATTAGTGCACATTTCCTCTGTCACTTGTAGATTGATACTTCACCATCAAAGAGGAAACAAATTCAGCCTTCTCTTTTTTTTTACTGTGGTTTCCCTTACACAACATCCAGAAGAATTACTGAATTCTCTCACACTGCTTTGTGTTTAAAGTTACAGGCAGCAGAGGCAATCCATTTCCTCGTTCTTTTGCAAGGAACGATTCAAATTCCCAGTCTTCCTTTTCCTTGCTCACAGTCCAGCACAAGATCTATTTCCCATGAATCCTATCACTGAGAAACAAAAGTGATAGATTTTGGCTACTACTTATCATTTGTGCAGCAGCATACATCCCAAAAGCACTCACAAACAGCTTGGAGGCAGCACTTTTTGTGTGTCTGAGAAGAGAAAACAGAATCATATTTTAGATAGTGGCACCTCGGTCTTTCCCCTGTAAAAAGTGTGGAGAATATTGACTTGGCATGAGACCTTAAGGCTGGAGAGGAAGCTCTGCTGATTTCCCTGATGATGCCAGTCTAATGCAAAGATCTGACAACCTGATCTGAGATTTGAAAGCAATATAGGCACAGAGAGAGGCAGCATTCTCCTTGGTTAACAGTTTAGATGTGTATTTAAGGTATCACATATCCTGGTAACTTCAGGAGGCCAGTACTGGTGCCTTGGCTTCAAGTTAGCAGAGGGGAGTGAAGGCGAGTCTCTTCTTTGATGATGCAGTGATTGATGGCTGGTGAAATTCATGTCAGGAGCCTCACGGAAGAGAGGCAGCTCTATCGGCACTTCAATTAGCTGTGTTTGTAATTGATGGCATGGCTGGAAATCACTGTGATTCATGACCAATAATATTCATGAAAAGAGTGACTCTTTCACTTCAGGGAAAAAGACCAGGAACTGCTTTAAACTGCACATGATTGTGATTAATGGCTTAGGAAGATAAAAGGTGAGTGGGTGCCTGACACCAGTGCTGTTTTGAGAAATCTATTTAAGCCACTTTCAGAGGAACAGGAAAAAGAGGAGGGAATAGCTGTCTGAGCACCCTTGCTTGTCAAATACCTCCCACAGACTCTAAATAGAGCAATAAAGTCTGTACAGGTAGTTCAAAATTGCAGCAATGAGTTTTGATTGGCCAACACTTTGTTATATTGCCTTTCCAACCTTTTGGCTGCTCTGGGTACATCCGGTATTTTGTTGCATATATAAGTTTTTCTTTGTGTTCAAAAATTCCCAGATCAAAACGTGAGAGGAGGGAGGGAAGAAAGAATTATAAGAAAGTGGCAGAAAGCACAGGATAAAAAGTAGTGCTGAGTAAGTGTCCACATATTATTTCCTAGGAGAACTGGAAAAGGCAGAGGATCTCCAGCTAAGCGGATGGGGTGGAAACTGGCAGTGTGCAGTGCAGAGCAGGACAAGGTCAGGGCTTCAGCAAAGCCCTACCCAAGCAAAGAGCTACAGTCCACAGTTAGAAAACAGATCTGAAAGATCTGGGATGGATTTACTTGGAAAACGGGAAAATTCTCATAAGAATGATAATCAACAGAGATGAGAGCACTATTTAATCAACCCAAGAATCTGTGGACTCCTTCCAATCCTATTCAAAGGATATCACCATTTTCAGCTGGTTCTTACCATTTAACTAAAAATCCTTTTGCCTCTCCTTCTTTGTCATGTCCTCATAGCACAAGTGAGTAAACCCAACTACTGAAGATTCCTCTTCAGTAACAAATACTAACATCCAACTTTTCATTTCTTCATCTCTTCATCCTCACATCCTCCTGTTTATGAAGTGTTTCATATGATGAGTTTCAGCTTTTCTGCCAATATTCTTAAACTGGAACATCTTGTTTATTAAAATATTCCGCTGGATAGAAATACACACCGAGCTGATAATATTTGTCATCAGCAGGTAGTATCCAGGAGCCTAGGTCATGGACTGAAACTTCATTAGGCTCTGTGTTGTCAAGACAGTAAGGAAAAAAATCTCCCAAAGCACTGAAAAGTAGGATATATGAACAGTGAGTTCAAGTGAGGCTATAGTGATGCTTAATTGCTGTTGCTGTTCAGAGAAAGAAATATTTTTAAAAGTTGTATTTAATGCAAAGCTACTGTCGTACATTCTCGTCTTCTTTTTCATTAAAGATAGAGAAAGTACCTCTGTGGCTGCAAAATCTGTTCCCTCTCAGGACCTGTGCTTTCCTTTGTAGAACCAGCTTTAAAAATGTACCCTGCATGTCCTACAAAGAGATGTCTTTTGGAGATCCTTCATGTGCTTAGCAAAACCACACATTGAAGCTGAAGCTGTGAGTATGGATCTAGTTGAATCTGTAGGCTGGAGCCTGTTCTTATTTGAAAGCAATTTTTGTTCCCCTGGCTTTTAACATGAATACTGCCAATAAATCATTTGATGCAATTTTCTTTTAAAGAGATATTCCTCTTAAGAGCCCAGGCTGACCCCTATTTCCAGTGGGCTTCTGAGGAGCCAATTGTGCTTTACATAGAGCTGCTGAGCTGTGAACCGGCTCTGCTGCTGACGGAGGTGTTGGGAGAAGAGACAATTAGACAGAAATGAGGGAATCACTCTCACAAAATGCCAGTGGCTTTAACAAGTTGAAGGTGCTCCACCTATTAAGCTCAAGAATTTTCCGTCTTATCTTAAGAGGGACTGAGGCTGGTTTTTGTATGTTATTTTCCATGAATAACATTTCATTTGTTCTCTGGTGCCGTCTTCCTCTCCTGTCTTTTCTAAGCCAGAACAGTAATCTAATAGAATGAAAGACAGTTGCATTAGAAATAGCATTGTGTACACAGATGCCATTTAAGGTATATCTAATGCATATTTTGTAGCAGATAAAAGTTTTCTTTACTCATGTTTTAGGGTGAGCAGTGAAAACTCTGTTCCAAACCATGTATTGTGGCACTGTATTTAAATTAGTAAGCCTATAAAGAGCATGGGTTTTTTTGTAATCATATCCTCCGACTCATATTTATACTTTCTTCTTTCTGAAGTTAAACCTCCAGTACTGAAATGGAGTCTTTGGAAATAGTCTCTGCTGATACTTCTGAAGGCGTATATATGTTGGAAACCTTTTGAGAGTATCTGCTCTTCTGAGTCTTCAGAGAGGCAAGAAAAATTGTTCCTGCAGCTGAGTAAAATTTCTTGGTCTTGTTTGGTGAGCAGTTAAGACAAACGCAAATGCTATTTGTCAAATTCAGGATGATTTTCCTCACGGCAAACACTAAATGCCCTAGTGTGGTGACCTTAATTACTGGCAGTATCATCAAAAGATGGATTTCAAAAACAAAAAGAGTTTGAAGAATCCTGCAGTCCTGGCTCCTGTGCCTGCCAGCAAAGCTAATCACTCTTCCCTGCAACCCTGTTCACTCTGTGTTTGCAGTAGGTAGCCCTGCCCTTCTCAACGCACCACTGCTTTGACTTCCCTCCTTCACCCAGTTGTTACTCACTTTCCAAAATTAAAGACCCCTGCAGTCACGAATTGATTTTGAAATGGCTGTTCCTTTCCCCTGACTCACTTTTATTCGGTCACTACTTTTTTAAACCCCTCCTTTTTCCCCCCTCCATTTTTCTCTCAGTCACTGTCATTCACATAATCTCCAAAGTCTGATTAGTCTCCTCATTCTCTAGCTCATTGTGAGAGCCATAAAACCAAAGCCATGTTTATCTGATGTTTACCAGATGTGGTTTTATTTCATCAGGTCTTCTGATTAGAGAAAAACTTCTTTGCATAGGTCAAACAAGGCTTAGAGCATTTAGTTTTATTGGCCCTCTTGTGCCCAGCAAACTAAGTGTACCTCAGATGATGAGCTAATAAGGTATGTTACTGTGGAGATGAAAACAAATGTTATCTGAGAAAATCCCCATGCATGCAGTAGATAATTTCTTTCAGTTTCTCTAATTTCTGATGTTGAATTAAGCATTTGGTCATGGATGCAGTTTGGTTAGTGCTTATGGGCATGAGTCACTGTGAGCCACCAATCTTCTGCCCCACAGACATTCATGTGACTGGAACGCTGCAAGAATCTGCTCAGTTTTGCATTATCTCCCATTAGTACAAAATTACTGGTAGACCTCTAAGGCTTAGAGACTGGCATTTTTACTTCCTTTTTCATACTCTGTTAGAGACAGACTTGTTTTGCTTCCATAAGATTTTTCTACATGATAACAGGAGACAGGCAAACTGTTTTGGACAAACTCAGAGTCTGTGTGAACCAAAAGATGAACCTCTGCACTTAGCGTGAGTATTTAATAATTTAGGTATAACAGTTACACATCATATGCTTCTTCAAAGGCAGTAGTTTGATAGTTGTTAAAACCAGCTCTTTTGTTTGTCTCCAATTATAAGTATAGCACAGTAAGTTGTTCCAAGTCTGTGACAGACACAACACTCACCAGGATGATGGTGCAGAATTTTTCAAGCACAGTAATAAACAGTGTCTCCCCTAAAGCGCTTGCAATCAAAATAAAAGATTATGTGCTAAACATTATCAAGACTGGCAAGCTGGGTGTCCAATTAAATTGATTGTTTCTCATCTTTTGAGAAGGATCTGGGCTAAAACCAGATACTTGCAATATATATGCCATGATGCACTGTTAATTGGATGTCAACATTTTTCTGTCACTGTGTTTTGACCAGATCAAGTTAATGATGACCTAGTGGTAAAAAAGTTCTTTGTACTATTATCCAGTGCTTCATGTGTTAAGCTTGAAGAAGAACACTTTTGCTGTTACCAACGCAATAGCTCTAAAAAATTCTAGCATAACTTAAAATATCTCTGATAATTACACAAGAACGGCAATCGTAGGCCAGAGAGAAAAGAGAGGTAGCTTAAGGTCAGTATGATGGTCTCTAGCAAATCTGCAAATTCCTGTTGTGCAAGTCATTTATTTTCCCTCAGAAGTTTCCTTTTGCTGGGAACAAGAGCTCTCTGCTTCCATGTATTCTGATTCCTGTGGTCATTTTTAGTTATAAGAAAAGGTACCTATTATAGGGTCTGAAAAGAGAACTTAGACTCTGTGGAAACAATTTAATAAAACAGGCCTCCATGACACATGTTGCTTTTCTTAGAGGTAATGTCTTCATGTTAACCTTTTACTTTCCTTTTCATTCTGTCCAGGTCCACGAATATTCCTGAGATGCTATTCAGCTCAACCTGAAATTTCAACTACTGGACTATTTTCAAATTTCAAACTTAAGACCAGTTTGCTCCAATTTTCCCAGCTCTGAGTATTCAGCTACAAGGTTTCATTGTCTTTCTTCTTGCCATGAGTGCAGGGATAGACCTCTCACATGAAGAGGAAGGGCAAACTACAGCATGTGTGCCTCAGACTGGAAAGCAGCAATGGAGCTTAGTAATTTGTGATTCTCTGAGTGAAGCTTAAGCAAGCTGAGAGGGAAGAATGCCACACAGTACTGGTGAGAAGAAAAAATGGCATTTTTTTGCCTGCTTAAGAGTTCAGACAAAATCAGAACTGCCCTTTGGCCACAGTTGACTGTGAAATATCAGCTAAAAAAAAAGTCACTGTTTAAACTGCATGTCATGGAGCACAGCTTTTCTGCAAGAGACATGGAGCAGATGCACTGTGGCATGTTTGAAAACAGTACGAAGCCTTGGAGAGTTGAAATTTTACAGTGAGGAATAAAGCATTGCCTATTTCTATATACAAGTAAACGAAATGCTGTGGACAGTTTTAGAAAACTGGTGATGTTGGCATTGTCTTCCATAAATGCTCTGTTAAATAACCTGTGTGTTGTTACTACATGTTCATCCAGTCACTTTCATTCCACTTCCGTAATCTCATCTATTTCATGGGGGTTTTAATCATCCTACAGCAGAGAGATTGACTGGGGTTTTTTTCTCACCCACCTTAACCTTTTTTCTGAACATGCTGGCAATGATGGTGACTGAATAAGTATCATCAACATAACCTTAGAAGGTCTGTGGAAGTCTCAGATCCAATTTTTCTCTTTTTACAGCTCCCTCTAAAGAAGAAAATGTACCAGAAAAAAAGACCAAAACAAAAACAAAGAAAGGAATACATTAAAACATTTACTTTCTAACAGGGACTTTTGCTTTCAAAACCAGAGGGGCAGAAGGAGGCATAGTTGTAAACAATAGGTTGGGAAGGCTTAGTGAAAATAACATGCAGTGTTGTTTAGTATCATCAAACAACAGAAAGGCAGTTATCCTTCAGCTGGATTGAAATCACTCTAAAGAAAGCTGCTTTCAGAAAATTGATCAATCCCATCCATCTAAGTAGTGCTTCATGAAAATTAGGATGGGAAAATTGGAAAAATCTTTCACTGTTTCTGTTTTAGGTATTAAAAGATATAATTCAAGATAAACAAATGGAGATTTTGTTTAATGAAATTGATAAAAGCAGACAGAAGGGAATTTAGTAGATGGTTTAGTGAGCTGCACCATTTATTCCAATGTGATTTGTAATTATTCAATTAGATGCCTTCATTATCTCAACAGCATTGGGCTGGGCTCCTTAAGAAAGAATTTGTCTGTTAGCAGTTTGTGGATATATATGGAAGATGTTGAAGATACAATGTATTTGGATCCAGCTAAAAGAGCAGATAAAAAGAATGTATTTTATTCTGTGCAGACTATCAATTAATTTTAGAAATAAAGTGCTAAACATTTAAAAAGAAAACAGTGGAGCAACTCCTCCATTTTTGCTTATTCTTCACAATCTGCTAAGCTAAAAGAATGTATAAACCTAACTAATGCAAACAGAAAAGCTCAAATAATACTATCCAGAAAGAAATTGTTATGCTGGCTCACAGCAGATGAATATCAATTTCTCCTGATGTAAGGAGTGAGTTGATAAAGCTAGAGGTTGGAAACACCATATAAAAATCTCAGTGAAATACTTTCGAACATTGTGCTAAATGGAACAGTGTTATAATTATTCTCACAGGTACTAGGATACCATAGCAATGAGCATGGATTTGCAGTAAAACAGGAAAAAGGGTTTCTAGAAAGTGCAGTGGCAATGCAGTTCAATCAACTGTTTCTAAGGCTATGCATTTTTGTATTGAACCAACATAAACACTGGAAAATATTCCATAAGCCCATGGTGTGTCCAGCACATTTGTGCTACTTGAGTGAATTGGTTGTCCGTAGGCGCTGTTTCAGACAGAGTGAATTTTAGGGCTGAGAAAATACTTTGGAACTGCGATTTATTTAGTAGATCAGACTTATTTTTCTCTTTGTGAATGTTCTGCAAAGCCATCCATCACCTCACAAATTCCTGATTATGCTGCTGCTCTGACCTCCAGCATGGGGCTGTCCTGGCTTTTGGTGCATATTTCACTTGCTGGTACTCAGGCTGGCAGCTGTCTTTCAAAGCAGTGGCAGAAGAGGATAGATTTGGCTCTGGTCTCAGCTGAAAATATTTTTCTTTCCATCCTCTAATGCCAGTGTAGATCAGCCTTCAGATAGATTGGCCCGTAACTGCCTTCAGAAAACAGGCCTGACAAAACAGGCTATTAAACAAGGGCATTCACTGCCACTTTTCTGTCCTTCCTGGGCTGAGCTGTCAGTGAAGCATTTCTGCAGCAGACCAGCTTGGCCAGCCCTCACCACTGTAGGGACCCATTGCTCTCTCCTAGTCTGTTCTCCCTTTCTATCATTTAAAGGAAGTATTGAACCTCTCTTGTAGATGCAAAATCATTCTGAACTCCTTCCCCTTGCCATGAATTCCCAGGTGTCCTTTAGTTCTTCTCCATTCATCTCTCAGTAATACATACTTTTGGAGAATGAAAACTGTGTGAGTTGTAAGCTTGGCCACGGAAGGTTTATGGGGATGTTTGTCTGTACATGAAGAGACTTCTGTGAGAAGGAGGCTTTTCTGTCCCTCCAGCGCAGCCCTCAGCAGAGGAGCTGGCCTGACACATCCAGACAGTGAGAAAGAGAAGATGGCACAGAGAAGTAGCAGCTGTCACTAAGGGCACTTGGTCAGTGAGGGGGTCATAATTAATACTGGGAATATTTAGTTTCTGGTTAGTTTCATTAAGGTTGGTTTAGGTACCTTATATTTTTAAGTTGCCAAACCAAATCATTTTGTGGGACTTTGATTTGTTTAGAGCCAAGCATATTGCTCTGACTATGCTGTTAATTTGGAGGACTTCTCTTCAAGTCTCCAGCTGAAAAACATCTCGTATGTTGCCTGGCTTGCAGAGAGCTTTTGTATCAGGGCCTGGCCAGCTAAGGCCTGGTACTTTCTGAACGGGTTTCAGAAAACTTTAAAAATGAGCCTCATTTGGGTGGCTTGGGTGGCTGAAGTGTCAGTGCAAAGCCCTGAGGTGCTGGGGAAGGCTTGGTTTAAAAAAGGACAACAAAGATCACAGAATCATAGAATATTTTGGGTTGGAAGAACTTTTAAAGGTCATCTCGTACAATCCCACAGCAATGAGCAGGGACATCTTCAACCACCCTTATTGCAAAAAGCTACTTCCTCATATCTAGTCTAAACCTACACTCTTTCAGTTGCAACCCTGACCCTATTGCAACAGGCCCTGCTAGTTTGTCTCCGTCTTTCTTAGGACCAGGCAACAGGCTTTTCTAGGCCGCTTTTTAGTACTGCAAGACTGCTACAAGGTATCCCTGGAATCTTCTCCAGTCTGAAGATGTTTAGAACTGGACCAAAATAAAGGTTGCTGACATCTGACGGGCATAAAGTACATGGAAATTTTTATGGTTTTGATCCTCTGACTTGGTGTTTGGGGAACGGCTTTTCCCCATGACCACGCTGATTTGAAAGTTTTGCTCAATTTGCTTCCGGTTATACCCTTGAGTGCTGGTCAGTTCTGTCAAGTCTGGGGTCTAGGGCACAATGCAGGGAGATGAGGGTGTGCTGACACCAAGGTCCTGGGAAGAGCAGGGCCATGTCCTCTTCTGCACAGACAGGCAGCATGCCTGCCTTCTGGGCCAGCCACTTATTGCAATGCAGCCCAACACTGCAAACAGAATGATGAGAAGTGTTCCCTGCTGATGAAGACTTCCTCAGTCTGATCTGTATTTCTTTCTTTACACTCATCATCCTTAGAAATGCTAAGTAAGGGAACCTTAGAAATGCTAATTAAGGGAAAGAAATATATGTTTTTTATGAGCTGGTGGGAGAATGGCTATATTTGACTCTGAAGTGGGCACCTGTGAAGCCTTCCCAGGAACACACCACTGCTAGGGTACGTGCCAAGGCTGGGTATGTCCCATGCACCAAACTAAGGTATTCTCAGGGAGAATTAAGTATTTGTAGCGTGGACCCATCCAATAATTTCTGGTCTGGTGTATTATTGTAAGAGTGCTTTCATAAAAGTTGATGTAGCTGGTTGGAGGTCATTTGTAGAGGGAGGAAGAGCAAGCTGAAAAGGCAGTGACTTCAGCAGAGAGAGATAGTGAGCTAATGCAATTCTTCATGACTTTTTGATTCCTTTTTTTATTTGTTGAAGGAATCAGGAGATTATTTGCATTTTTTGTATATATATACTACTCAGCGGATGAAATATATAGGATCTCTTTCTTCTCTTTGTGGGAAAAACCTTGGAAGTTCTAAAAACTCACTAACTACTCAGGTCAAAGGGCATAATGCTAGGAAAGAGAGTAATAGTAATTTTTAATGAGAAGTCAGTCATCAATGCAGTTAATAAGCAGCTTTTTGAAGGGTTAGCATCATTGGATTTTTCTCCTAACAAGCCTGTCATCGACTGCTGGCACAGATTAACTTCTTTAATCCTGTTCAGTAGAAATGATCTGTGGCCTTCTGCAACACATTAAAAAGTTAAAGCCAAGCTCAACAGATTTGGATCTTGAGTTTACCTCTTTTAATCAGCACCACACCCACAAGGGCAAAAAAGCTGTGTATGTGTATATGTTTAAATTATGGAGTGCACGGAAGGCCACAAAGGGCTTGGAAGGTTCAGAAACATTAATTTTTATTCTTTGTGCACCAATAGAGTTGTTGACCAGCTTTGGGTCTCATTAAATTGGACAACAACATGTTCATTCCTGGTGTACTATGTTGCTGTTTGCCCATGCACTGAAGAGCAGATCTCAGTGAGAACATGTGCTCTCAGACAGCCAAATTGTTTAAAAAATATTAAATTCTGTAGTCATGCACTAATAGATTAAATTATGAACTCTGCTCTTTTACAAATGTATCGTGAGATTGTAATGCTTCAGTTCTGTCTTTATTGCAAAGGTTAAAGGATATACATCATATTACACCAACTGGGCTTTTGCCATTAAAGATTTATGTCTACTGAGATTAGCATCAGAAAGGGATGCTTGTACTGCAAGATCAGTAATATTGCTAACTTGGGTGGAACAAAGTGTCTGGTTCAGGCTTTCCATGAATTGTACATTACGAGCTTTAAAGATTTCAAAGCAGAACATTGATTATAAAAACAATCTGTAGTTCATAGATCTTCACCATCAGAATTAACATTTTGAATTCAACACCTATTTTTGCTTAACACTCTTTAGTCTGCTAAAATCCAAATGAAAGTATCATTAGGAAATTATTAGTATGCTAAATTATATCTAATTTTTCAGTGTATACGTCACTGAAGTAATTTTAAAAAACCAGCCATTACAGTGCACTAAATCCCAAATGTTACTTCTAACAGAAACTGCCAGGAACAACTCCTATAGTACTTGATCTGTTTAAGATAGGTAGGACTTTCAGACAGTCTGTGGAAAACTAGATCTTGGAATGCAAAAGGAAGAGGAAGTATGTAGGTCACTTACAATACTGATGTCTTAATCAAAAAGCAGTGGACACATTACTAAAGCAAATCAAAATAAATCATTCAAGGACTTGAGAAGTGGACTCAACATTGTCAGATCAGATTAAATGCTCCAAAACCCATGTCAAGAATAAAATTTCTTGTGGGAATTTACCAGAGTGATGCTAAATGTGGCAAGGATTAGCCACATGTGCTTGTATCGTACAAGTAGCAATGGGCAACTTCAGAATTTTCATAATTTCTGTTTCCTTTGGATAAACAGCTGAAAGCTTAGACGACTATGTGAAGACCATCCAAGTCATTTGAATCTGGAGGAATGAGCTGGAAAGCTTTCAGAGACAGATTTTTCACATGAGATTTCTAGCCCTTACTAGCTCTGGTCTTAGGAAAAATGCTGTTATGAGCACTCTTTCATAACATTCTTGGTCCTATTTGGGAAGTGTATGTAGAGAAAGTAATGTGCATATCTACCAGAAACCCAGGTTGGGTTCTAGAGATCTTAAAAATTTAGGGAATATGGCACCATTTTTTTCATTCTTACTTCTTGGAAGGTTGGATTTGAGCTTCTGAGAAGAGTCTTGGCTTGGCTTGTGACAGGCTACAGTAGCAACTTCTGGTCAACCATTTCATTGCTTCAGGCACAGAAACATTTTTTACACTGCCTCATAGCATTAGTTGCAAAATGCATTTTGTTAATCTTTGGTTTTTCCTATTTTTCAACTTCGGCCTCTGCAGGAATTCTGTGGGGAAGATGATTGACTTCCAGGTGGCTCAGTGGTACTGCTGGGCCACAATAAACACCTTATTTCCCAGCTTAGAGTAATGTGACCACTGTAAAGGCCATTCTCATTTCACTCTCACAATTTTTGCTCATCCAATACTTTTACTCACCCCTTACCAGTTTAGTAGCATCAAGGGTGTGAGGGAGGCAGTGCTGCTGAGCAGCCAGTGCAGTTCCTGGGAGCCAAGTGCCTGGAGTTGTGCAGCTGGCTGCTCTGAGGGATCAGCATCTCAGCACAACAGCTCACAGCTCTCTAATGCTCCCTCTGCCTACTCTAAATCCTTCCACAGAAATCAGAATTCCTAAGTCGAGGCCATTATAGTCTTTAGTTGAATAGCCATGCTTTCTAAGCTGAAAGTAAAGTAATATTGCTAAAATGAGCATAGAGTCAGTCCTGAGCAACAGCAGCAGCTCTTGGGCCACACAGCCCCCAGTCAGACCACCAGTAATAAAGACAATTCAAACAACTGTGAGGAAAAGGGATCTACTAAGTAACAAAAAAATTAACAGTGGTGGGATCTTAGTCACTGCCAATAGGGAATCTATGGGAGTCAAAATGGACTATTGGATAGGTGAGAAAATTTGCCAGCTAGCTAGAAGACAAAAAAAAGGTCACTACTCTAATATGAAATGGGTTATTTTAATAATGCAATCCCATGAAAAGCTCTATTGCTCATGCAGTACAATGAGACGCTGGTTTTGTACAAAATCAACTTCTCAGATCTACACAGCACATGTCTGCTTATACTAAAAGTAAAGAGCTTCTTTTGACAGCTGTCCTTTGAATTTAAGAAGACCATGGTATTAGAACAGTTTCCCTGGAGAACTGCAAAAATGAATCAGAATTTTATATTCAGAAGCTATCCAGTCTCACTCTTTCAGCAATGTCCAGAAAAGTTAAAAGATTTTTTTTAAAGTTTTTTTTCATTTTACATTTCATAATTGTCTTTGTATATTTTTCCCTTCCTCTTTCACACTTCCTCTCTCCATGACTGTATTTTTCTGACTCTCTTCCCTTCTTCCCTGCCACCTTTTTTAAATTTCAGAGGCAATTCCTCTTCCAATTTTTCTTTAGTAAAATTTCAGGATGAAGATATCATGCAGTGAATTTTGGCAACTCCGAATTTATTTCTGAATTTTTATAAATAGACCATTTTTGTTTTTTCATAGAACAAACCTATCACTTTTTGTAAGTTCTTTAGCTTTATTATCCCTATGGAAATTACTGGCTATTTTTTGACTTCTGTTGCTTTTTTTCTATCATTACTATCAACATGATGATATCTCTTGTCATCAGTATGCAAGCTCATTGTATGGGGTCTCCTATATTTTGTTTTCCTACAATACGTTCTGGAATGAAGTTTCATTCCCTATAACTCAGTGAAAATTATCTATCCCTTGAAAGAATGGATTTGCCCTCCAATAAAAATCCAGCAGTATCTCACTTCTGTTGGCCTAAAGAGATTGTTGCAGAGACATGGCATCACCCTGAATATTTTTTTTTCCTTAAGGGGAGCTTAATGTCATCTGTAATAATACCAGACTACCGCAAAATGTGTTCTTTGTATTATGTTTTGCCCAGCATTAATGTACTTTATCCATGTCATTTGCACTCCCTAAACCCTAAACCATGTTCAGAACCTATGCTCTGTCCATTCCTTACGTAGTCCTCAACTAAAAACCTCCATGAAGATAGAAAAAATAGACTTGTGCCCAACAGGGAGAGAAGAAATGATTAGCAAACAACTAACCAGCAAATGGGAAACACAAGTAAGGACATTTTCTGCTAATATTGGCTAAAGGGCAGCACTGATACCATTGACCTACATCAGGGAGATTGGAAATTAATAGAGGAGAGTGTCAAAAGTGCTCGTGCTGACATAGGCTGCTTCTAGCCAATTACTCCTGTGGACTGAAAAGAGAAGGATTGACTTGAATTTTGTTTCCGCACTTTACTATAAATGTGGCGGCGGGTTTTTTTGGATTGGAAGTGAATCCCGGAGTCAAGAAAATCATAAAGAAACATATAGGGAAGAAAAGAAGCAGTTGGACAGGATGAGAAGGAAAAGTGAGAAGTTTGCAGGGTACAGTTCTTTGACACATGCTACCATTTAGTGCTAACATTTCAATATTATGCTTGCAGGAATATTTACCCTACACCTTCAAAGGAGCAAAACATTAATTTACATGCCATCTTTTTCAAAAAAACCCTTTTTTTTCTGTACTGGATGTTGCAAATAACTTGTGTAACAAATATTATGATTTAATGATGCTCTAAAATTCCAGTGCCGCCAGTAAATCCTTAGTTTGCCACCATAATCAAGAATTAATAGCAAGGCAGATAAGTGAAAAAATACTAATTAGGTTAGGTAGTACACATTTCTCTTAATTCAGAAGGCCTGATAAAAGCATTTAAAATCATGTCTCTTGTGTAGGAGTCAATTTTGAAAAGAAAATAAACAATGACAACCTCTTCCATCAGAAAAAATTATTAAAGTTTTGGGATTTTTTTAACTGTTATCTCAGTGTACACACGTAACTGTACTACCTGATTTTCTGCTAGTATTGCTGCAGGTTGTTTTCAAAATCTGTTTTTTAAAGTTCAATATCTATGTTAATGGAACCAGTGCTCTAGAAATGAAGCACAAATGTTTCTCACATTCACAGTTTATCAAATATGTCTGGGTTTAATATTAATATATGATGTTTGTTTTCCTAAGCATTTCTCAGGTTATTTTCAGCCTGTGGCTTTGTACCATCACGATTCAGCCAGTCTGATCTCTCGTGGGATTTAAAGTGCAGAATAGATACAAATCCTTAACATCTCCACAGAAGTGAGGTTGGGAAGGGTCAGAGGTGAACATGCAGAGGTAATGCTGGACGAGACAACACAGAACAAGGGTGGACAGGGACACAGAAAGTAGCACACAGCAGGGCAAAATGTGTTTGCAAGACACAGTGCTAATTTTTGTGCCTAATAATACTGTTTGTTACTTCATGAAAGTAGAATGAACATAGTTCAATGATATCTTTTTATTTCCCACCATTAGTCAAAGACTAATTATTATTTCTCCTAAATTTATGTTGTTACAGAGTAATTCTGCTATTTTCAGTTTATCTACTTCATGCTGATAAAGGAAGAAATCAGAAAACCATGACTCAAAACTTTAAAATATGTGCCTTGAAATAATAGTATTACCAGGAATCACATTAAAAGGGGATTTAAGATATGGAATTTTACGCTGCAATCTATTATTGTTCTCATAGAAAATCCAAGTGTATTTTGCGAGTGCATTGCAAATGCACAGTACAAGGCAAGTGTGAGATGAATAAAATAATTGAAATTATTGTTATGTCAGTAATTTTTGCATAAATAAGTGGTAAATGGTTGCAGTTTGAATCCAACAAGGATTCTGGCAGAAGTGGAAAGTGATGCCTTTGACTGAAAGAAAGAAGCATCATGTTCAAAGGACCTGTGGTATGAGTGGAAAAATATGGGATTAAATCTATTTCCTTGATAAGGCAGAAGGTAAAAAAAAAAATTATGTGGATTTTGCTGGTTCTTGCAGGCAAAAAGAAGTTGTAAGCTTGTTAAGAAGAACCAGGAGGATGGGCTGAAGAGAAAAGAAGGAATGCCAGGAACAGTCAAGACTGAAGAGACTACGATTCTGATGCTCGTTTCTTTCTTAGTAAAAGCAAACTCCACGGGCTAGGTAATCTGGATGGCATTTGCAGGCCAGGATGATGCCTCTGTTCAGATATATTTACAGTCAAAAATCATTAGGATAAACAGCATCCATGAATACAGAGGGAATATTATATAATACTAACTAATGCAGAAATTAAAATTACTTAGGCTTAACAGAGGAAAACAGCTTACAGATCAAACTCCTGAAAATGAATTCTGAGAAGGATGGGTATCCAGCTACTACAGCATTGACGCTGCAGCTTTGGAAAGGAACTGAGAAGCAGGCCATCTGTCAGCACAAAGATCAGCAGGAACAGCAGACAGGGACCCAAGAGATACTAAAAAAACACCCCAAGTGTTCTGTTCTGACTTGTATTTATCTCAATAAAGAGACTGGAAAACATTACTACAAAATTGCAAGACAGAGTTAGCATTTCCCAAACACGTCTGGAGTGAGGCTGAGACCTGAGAGGAACTGCTCGTGTGCACTGAAGTAGAAAAGGCTGTTCAGGGCCCAAGAGCTGGTCCAAGGCCAGATGGCTTCATGATGGTTCCTTAAGACTCCAAAAGAGGAGATAACTCTTGTTCTGAAAAGGTGAGGTATCACAGATATGGATAAATGGGCAATAATGGCCTCTACTGGAAAAATGAACTGACATAACCCTCACAGTGCCTGAATTATGATTTATTTTGTCCAACAAGATACCATGGCTAGAGCAAGAGAGGCTCATTGAGTGATGCTAATGATCTTTATGCATTTAGGCACTGTATCTCAGTAATTCTGATGTTTACTGAGTTTAATTTTAGAACAAATTAGAGGTTTTCTTCATAGAATGCTGGAGACAAGCTGTAAGGCAGGCATGAAGAAGACAGTTTAAAACTGACACTGAAATTTGTCTGCTTTATTTGGCCAGCAGAACAAGTGAAGTTGTTTCTGTCTCTTTTGATACTAATTTTGCTGAATATACTATTTTATTTGATCAACAGTGTAATTCTGGTGTTGTGTAAAAGGTGGAATATGCAAGAATTGTGATTTCTCTGCATTTTTATATCACAGCAGCCCTATGGAATCCAACAAAGGAGTTTAGCTAAGTAACTGTGTTTCTGCGATGGTTAATAAAATAGCAATGAAGATATTAATGAATGCACAAATGACTGACTAAATTTGAAGCAGTGAGAACTTCGATGGACAAGATGAAGGGAAAGTATCAAATAAAAAATACAGGAAAACTTGAGAGTAAAGCTTTTAATTGTGGAATTTGTATTGGTTTTAGAGGATAAAGCATTTTTAGTCTTTGCAGTCACGTGGACAAGAAGTAGGTGGGAGACAGGATGTCATATGCATGAACTAATCCTTTCATCCTCTTGCTCAGGTGCTTCCTCAGAGCCATTCAATAAAGACACATCTGAGATGAAGAGAATGCCATTATAAATCTTATATCTGCTTTCCTTTTGAACCAGGTACAACACCACAAAAAATTTACTTTCACCACATATAAAGAGATGTAGGTTGGACAGCATCTCGTCAAACATGAGACTGCTGATACTTGAAAATGGAAATTTTGAAGAATGTAGTTGGTTGGGGTCCTAACAACAAAGGCATACTCTCATTGTAATGCTCCAAAATTTACCAAGACAACGAACACTATGTATAAAGTACCTTACTATGTTTACTTGGCTTTTCCTCAAATCTGTACTCTGAGGCAAGACTGCACCATTTCTAACATGCATAATAAATTTCCTCCCCACTCACTACCTGCTCACAGAGGATTTGCTGCACTGGGCAATGTACTAGGTACTTGGGTAGGTCAGCAAAGGCCTCTGTGCACAGACCCAGAGCCTCTTATTATAAATGCATAAATCCAACTATGAACTTCACAGAGACGCTTTAATATTGTATTTTCTTTCTTCTGCAAGAGATAGTTGTTGAAAAATAATTACGATTTTCAATACAGAGAAAGTAACATGGGCCAATGGGGACTTTGTGAAGCACAGACAAGTCCAAATGAATATACCTTCATAATCTCTTACTCTGCTCGAAATGGAACACTTAACAGAGCACCTCTCTTATACAGCATGGTCCTTAATTTGGGGAATGGTAGACTGTTGCCGGAGAAACTCTGAAATGTACCACTATTTCCAATAGTAAGTCACATTGTAAGGTTCATGTCCAGGAGAATTAAGGGAGTAAATAATTTTTTTTACCTGAACTATTAAAAGCATCTTGTGTTTCTTATATATTTTGGCAGCATGTTTTGTAGAAGATGGTATATGCTGACACACAAAGGACACTTTGGAGCCCAGACGTCAAATTATTCAATGAGGCTTAAGCTCCTAGAAGACTTTTCAAACCTCAGTTTTACACCAGGTAAAACATAAAACATTTGCTATGGGGTTTTTCTTCACCTTTAATATTTGAATTAGAAAACTGAGTTCTTGAAATAGTGGCAATTAAACTGGAAATACTTCTGCTTTTTTGACAATCATGCAAACTTGCATAACAAGTCCAAGTTGGAGATTTACATGTTTTAAATGGGCCTAAAAATTAATACTTTACAACCTTTATTAGCCTCATGTCTTGTGTAAATATTTTAAGTGCATTTAGGACCTAGCTTCCAACATTTGTGTTTGACAGTTTTCACTTCCTCTATCAAAAATTCTCCACATTTCACGATCCACGGGAGATGAATGAGAAACTCCAGCTCACAGCAACTGAGCACGTCTGACTGTTCCCTTCTTTGATCTTTTTCTTCTAATTTGTTGCTACATTTCTTTTTTTCCCCAAGAGATTTCTTTGGGCTTCTTAACATACTTACCTGGGATTATTCATGCTCTTCTGTCCATTTTCAGAACAAAGAATCAGCTAGTTGAGAGTCACACAGTGCTTGTTAAATACCTGTTGCCTACTGACATTTAGCTGATTATACTGCAAATTATCCTGTCTTTAATTTATTGCACCTTTCTTTCAGGAAGGACATTTTCTTTGAATAAAGATGCTATTAAATCCACAGGAATCTTCTAGTATTGTTTTCCTGTTGTCAGATTCAAAACCAAACCTGGATGTATTCTCTGGTATTTGTTGTCATACCTGCAGCCCCTAGGACCGTGTCTCAGCTGTCTGGGTAACACTGGGTTACAGTCTTCAGTCCCCCCAGATGCAGGCAGCTAACAGGCATTTGTTTGAGTTTTTAGTTAAAGCACTTGAATACAAAAACCTTAATACTCATATTATTAACTTCAGCTACTTGGGGCCAAAATGATGAAACATTTATGAGGAGGATTGCATGGCTCCTTCTGGGAGCCTCAAGCCACTCGCTGTGGCACAGCTAAGCACAGGGGGAATAATTTGAGCCAAGATATGTATTGCAGCAGGGTCTCAAAATTTTATTGCAAATGTAGCTTTCATTAGTTCACAGGCTGAGAGAATTAAGGGTGTCTGAACACTGACCCTTGTTGTGGGTGGGTTCCCTGAGCACATTGGTAAAAGCACTGCAACATGTGGATTCTTCACATCCCTGTTAAGATCCGATTAGTGAGAGAGCCCTCCGCCCAAATTAAGGCGCAAACAAAACCACATGCGAAAGTCAATAATACAGATTTTATTTAACAACAAAATGTGAGGTAGAGAGAGAAAAATAGGAAGGCAGGAGGAAGGGGAGAGAGTGATATCAAGCAGAAGACAGTCACCACCTGTGGATCCAGCAGCATCCTGCTGGCCCTTCACCCCTGGCTTCTCAGCAGTGGGGATCCTGACAACCCCATGGCTTCAGTTCTGGCCAATAAAATAGGATCTCGTAAAAAGTATACATTTACATAAAAAGTTGAATTGAGAAAACGTGACTAGTAACACTTCCTGCTTACTTTAACCATATGATACACAAAGTTAATTTTAATAGATTTTTTTGTTGGTGGTGGTAAACTTTTCACGTGTTTTTAAGGATTGCTTTTAAAATTCAAGACTGACCTTCTAACCACTTATATTTTCAGGAATGGCAAAGATCCAGTATTATTTCCCTTAGAAAGTAGCTCTTTCTGTCTTAAAAGAGCAGTTTATTGTTATTCTCATTTAAAACCGGCTTAAGAAGTATTGCGGAAGACTACAGTGCGCCAACTCACTTACAGCGAACTCTCTGGCCACACTGACACAGTTGACTCCAGTGTCTGACACAGTCTGTTTTTTCTGACCCTCGCTGAGTGTTCTCCCTTGCTGTGGCTGAACAAAATAACGCTCTCTGCAGTTGCTGCACTGGTGCCCAAGAGACAGAACAAGATACCAGGGGCACAAACTGAAACACAGGAGGCTCCCTCTGAACAGGAGGAAAAGCAGCTTTTCACTGGGAGGGTGACCAAGAACAGGAACAGGTTGCTCAGAGAAGTTGTAGAACCCAATGAGATGTTCAAACGCCATCAGCGTGGACGTGCTGCTGCACAACCAGCTCTGGCCGGCCCTGCTCGAGATGGGGGCCGGGAGAAGGGGGCGGAGAGGGCGGTGCTCGCCCCTCAGTCCCGGCCCGGCCCCGAGGGGCGGGGAGCCCTCGGCAGGGCCCTTGTGGCAGCAGGGAGCGAACCCGGTCCCCGCGCAGGCGATGGGACCTAGCGGGAGGGGCCTGGGCGCCATCGCCCTCAGCCCCGAGCCCCTTTTCCATCCCCCTTTTCCATCCAGTGCGGGGCTCGCCCCCGCTGCTACAAGGAAGTGCCGGGCTCCATGTGTGACTCTGCCCTGGACAAGCGGTGCCTGCAGGGCAGAGACTCTTTGGCCCTGGGCTTTCTCCGGCCCTTGAGGCTGCAGAGACATTCCCCAGCGGAGCCCGCGCACGGCGGCCGGACAGCGGGCCCAGAGGGGCTGTGGGGCAGAGGCAAAGGCTGCGGGTGCTCCCCTTGGGCCCTGCTGGAAGCGAGGCAGGCACGGCAGAGCCTCGAGGCCCAACCAGGCGCTTATCTGGAGGTGCTGGGAGCGGCCAGGGAGGCAGGGCTAAGCTGAGGCATTTGAAGGTCTCTTCCGACCTTGATGAAGCCGGGGCTCAGAGATTGCCCCGACGTAGGTGCAGGACCTGGCCCTTGGCCTTGCTGAAGCTGGTGAGGTTTTCGTGGTCCCACATGTCAAGCTTGTCCAGGTCCCTGTGCATGGCCCTCTCCTTCTGTGGTGCCCCTGCCCTGCTCAGCTTCCCGTCTCCTGCAAAGATGCTGAACTTCATCCACAGTTTGTGTCATTGGGGAAGCCACTAAGGAGCCCTGGGGCCACGGCAGAGCCCTGAGGGACACCCCTCGTCCTCGACCTCCTGATGGACATGGAGCTGGCACCAAAACAGCGGGAAAAGCAGAAGTTCTCTAACATCTTTTAAGTGATAGAGAATCAGGCATTCCTTTATTCTGGCCAGGACGTTATTCTGGCGATGGAATAATTTCACATTCACGCACACATAGGTTGTGCACTGGAAATCATTCCATTACAAATGGTTCTTTACCAGACTTTTCACATATTTGTACATGAAAAACCCAAATAAATTCTTTTTCACTGGTTCTAAATTAAAAAATTCTTAGTATTCAATCTCCTATTCATTATTGACCCCTTCACCTTTGATGCTAATTTGGTCCTCATTCTTTGGTTCTCTTTCCAATCTTTTCCCAGACCAGAAGTTTCCAAACAAACCAGGGGGTCAGGTTTCCTGATGTCCATTTATGTCCTCTGTATCTTCTGGCTATTCCCAACCTGTAGATGCTAAACTTTCAGAGTCTAGGAATCTTCTTTTTGTTGATTGAGGCCTCAGCCAGCAAAATGCAAAGCCTCGGTGAAGAGTCTCTTGAAGAAAACCTTCAATTCCTG
>VXBT01005801.1:159852-186597 GCA_013400235.1 Oriolus oriolus | reverse complement strand
TGTCCCCAACCCCATCTTCATACCCTTCCCCATCCCATCGCCTTTCCATCCCAGTTCCCATCCCATCCCATCCCATCCCATCCCATCCCATCCCATCCCTCCCTCCCGCCCACAAGTCCCGGGATGCCGCGGAGGGGAGTGGGGAGCGGCCAGGATGAAGCTTTCCCTGTCCCCCCGCAGCCCATCCAGGAGGGATTTCCCATCCAGCCGTGCTAAAACTTCCCTTTCCCAGCGCTTTTCCAGTGCTTTTCCAGCCCCCGTGGCCGGCTGAAGGCGGGACCCACATCCCCGCGCCCGGGGAGATGCGGGAATTGCATTCCTGCCCCTGGATCGCGGCTGTGCCCAGGGAATCCACCCAGCCCACCCCGGCTGTATCCCGCTGGCCAGGAACACAGCGGGAGTTTTGGCTCTGGAAAACCACAAAATCCAGGTTTTATTATCCCAGCTAAAACCCGGCGCGACAGGTGACTTGCACGGGCACATTCCAGGGAGGGAGAAGCTGCCGCTCCCGCGGGATTTGGATTCCTCCATGCATTCCCTCCCTAGGGATCTTTCCCTTCGAGCTTTCCCAGCTGTTTCCCCCATTCCCGGGGGCTCTACTGGCTCCTGGGGATAAATCCGTGCCTCCACATCGGCTGGGGGAGCAGTGGGCACTTCCCGGGAATGCCGGCAGCGGGATGGGGATGAGGAGGCTCCAACAACCTGCGAGAAAATCGTTCTCCCGACACCCAAATTCCTGCTGGGAGCTGTTCCTTGACCAGGCTTTTAGTGCTGGAAGTTTTTTGGAGCTGCGTGGTTTATCCCGGGGGTGGAAATGGCCGAGCTCCTGAAATTTTATAGGAGAGGTTATGAGGAGTTGAAATTGGGGTGGAAAAGGTGAAATCCATTTACACCTGGGCTGGAAGGGGGTGGGAAAAGCTGGAGCTGCCAGAGGCATTCCCGGGAGAAGCTGAGACAAAGCAGAGCATCCCCGCGGAATCGATTCCCTGAGCCCGGCAGGAATCTCGGCAGCGATCCCTCACTTCCAGCCGCACTGAAGGGAAAGACAAAGAACAGATCCGCCTGTTCTGCCGGGAACAAACACACCCTGCAGCGGGCACTGCGGGATGGAAACGTTCCCGAGGCATCCCAGCCCAACCGGCTGGAGAAATTTATCCCAAATCCCCCTTTTTTACCCTTTAGTGCCGGGGGAATTTTAGGAAAGGTGGAATTTTAGGATAATGCAGTAAGAGGGAGAAATAATCGAGGGGTTTCAGTCATTCCAAAGCATTTCCAGCTGTTTGACTGGAATCGCTCCGTGGTGGTGTGGAGAACACGAGCATTCCCGAATCCTGGAATATCCAGGAGTGCACTGCAAGCTCGGGCACTGTTCAGGAGTTAATCCATCAGGAATCCTTTATTAACCACAGGGAATGCTTGGAGAAGAACGCATTTGAATTAAGCTTTGCCAGGAGCCACAGCTTTTCCCAACTCCGGAATTCCGAGGTGAGGCAAACTCCTGGCTCTGACCTAAAATGGTGGAATTTTCAGCTTCAGTCCAAGATCCCTCCTTGCCTGGTGCCCCCACCCTAATCCAGTGTTTGTGACCCTAATCCCTAAAAATATCCCTCATTTTAGGCAGGGAAACCTTGGGAAAGGGGTTTTTCCTGCTGGCTGATGCGGAGATGCTGGGACACATCCAGTGCATCCCTGGGATTTGGGCCTCTCTCCCTCTGTCCCGTGGGGATTTGGGAATGGGCACAGAGAACAGACGGGGTATTTATAACCTGTCCATGGGCAGGAAGAGGGAAGGGCTGCAAGAACCTCTCAAACTCTGGGATCACCTCAATCCCACATTTTTGGGGTGATGGAGGAGCAGGAACCTCAAGGGGAATGAAGATTTTCCAGCTGCTCCCATCATTTTTTGGAAAACACCTGGAAAGCTGCAGGAAGAGTCAGTGGGATCAACAAGACCAGCTCTGTCAGCTCCTGGAAAAATAAATCCGGCTTGTGGTGCTGAGGGGTCGGGAAATGGGGATATTTGGGATGAAGCTGGCGTGGATCCCCACAGGAGGCTCCACAATCCAGGAGTTGGTGCAGGGAGAGCCCAAGGAGCAGCTCTCCTGGGCCTGGATTGTTCCTCCAAAAAGGTGGAATATTTCCCATGTCACTGCCACATTCCAGGGCCTTTCCTGGATGTGCATTCCCACTTCCCCACAATGCTCCCATCCATGGAATTCCCAGAGGAGCAGAAGACCGAGTGACGTGGGAGACGTGAGCAGCTCTCAGGCACCGCTGTGGGATCCCAGTGGGATGGAATCCTGGAATGGTTCGGGATGGGAGGGGCCTTAAATCCCATCCCAATCCACCCCTGCCATGGGCTGGGACACCTCCACTATCCCAGGAGTCTCCAAGCCACATCCAGCCCGGCCTTGGGCACTGCCAGGGATCCAGGGGCAGCCACAGCTGGGAATTCCATCCCAGCCCCTCCCTACCCTCCCAGCCAGGAATTCCTAATTCCCAATATCTCATCCATCCCTGCCCTCTGGGATATTGGGAATTATGAATTCCCTGTGTCCTGTCCCTCCACCCCTTGTCCCAAGGCAAGGTTTTATCGGGAATATTTCCAGTTTTTGAGACAATCTTACAATTCCCAGCGACTCCTGGCGGGGAAGGGCTCTGCAGCAGGGCCTTCTCCCAGCAGAATTCCCACTGGGATGTGCCCACGGCAGGGATTGGAACGAGATGATCTTTCCAGTCCCTTCCAATCCCAGCCATCCCGGGATCCCATGGCCCAGTTTGGGATTTTTGGTGGCTGTTTTGGAGTGAACAACACCCAAAACTTCCCTGCAGCCCAGAGCAGAGCAGGTCCCTCGTGGGATATTTGGAATTCTCCTGGAGCACAGCAATAAAACAGCTCCAGTTTGACTTTCCTGGTGTCAGGGCTGGAGTGGCCTCACCTCAGGCTCTCTGAATTCCTAATCCCTGTCTCCACAGCCGTGACATCACCCTTTTCATGGATTCAATCCCAGTGCCAGGAGCTCCAGGGCAGAGCTTGAGGCCACACACCCCTCAGTGCTCACTCCCAGCCAGAAAAACCCCGGGAAAAACCCTTTCCTGGGAATCAAACCCATCCAACTCCCCCTGGATCCGAGGGGCACCTGCTGCCCATGCTTCCCTCCGGGAACGCAGGCTGGGAAGAGCAATAATGGATTTCACTCTTCCAACTCCAGAGCGCTGCGGAACCTTCCGGAGACAAACCCGGAGGCGCCTCTGGAGCAGCTGGGTCGATACCTCAGCCGGGAGCCGTTCATTAAAAACCCTCCTGGAGCCGCCGGAGCCTCCGGATAACCGCGGGATCGCGCTCCGGGTGATGGCTCCGCGCCCTGATTGCCGGCTCTGCGGCTCTTTTCGGGAACCAGCGCCCAGCCCCGGCAGGGATGAGGGAAGGAGCACTTTGGGGCAGGCAGGTTAATTCCGATTCCATGCCCAGGCCAAATTCCCATCGATTTTTTTAAAGCAGCTCGGCTCGAATGAGGAAAATCCGCTCTCGAAGTTCATCGGGAGCTAAAAGATGAAACCTTTTTAGGGACAGAGCTGTTCCAGCTTCCTGGTTTGCTTTAATATTTGTCATTCCAAGTGGAATCTGTTCCTGGACCCCGCAGTGCTGGGGTGGGTAACCCTTAGTGAAAGGATGTTCCCTGAAAGTCCTGATATTCAGCTGGGAACCCCCTCTAAAAATCCCAACATTTAGCCAGGAATCCACTCTAAAAATCCCAATATTCGGCTGGAAATCCCTTCTAAAAATTCCAATATTCAGCTGGGATGCCCCCCCAAAATCCCAATATTCAGATGGGAATTCCGCTAAAAATCCCAATATTCAGCTGCGACAAACTCTAGAAATCCCAGTGCTCTCCTGGGGTCCCCCTCTAAAATTCCTGATATTCAGCTGGGATCCCTTCCAAAAATCCCAATATTCATCTGGGATCCCCTCTAAAAATCCCAATATTCAGCTGGGCCCCCTCATTAACAGGATCCCATTAATGATCATTAACAAGCAGCTCATTAGCGGGGCTGCTCCTCCTCCCAGCCCTGTTTGTGTCCATGAATGGATCGCATCCATTGATTCCAGCCGGGAATAACTGGCTCAGCCCACGGAGCCCCGGGGGACAGCGACTCTTCCGAGTCCCTTGGGAGAGAATCCGGCACCGGCAGCTCCAGAATTGAACTTTGGAGCTGCTGTCCCAAAATCGGATTTTCGGTGCTGTTGCTGGCAGCTGAATTTCTCCAGCCAATTCCCAGCCCCTGAGCCTGGAATTGTAATTCCCAAACTCCGGAGTCAAAGGGTTGTTGCGGGAATTAGTTTGAAGTGTTCAGGGACCTGTTGGAATGAAGGTTTTCCCCATCCCAAAATTCCGGGAGGCCTCCAAGGTGAAATTTTAGCAGCAGCATCTTCTCCCTTCACTGGGCTGAATTCCAGACCAAGGAATATTGCGGCATGTATAATTGATTCCCTCTGGATCAGGGAGCCGGGCTGGGAGAGCTGGGAATGTTCCCCTGGAGAAGGGAAGGCTCCAGGGAGAGCTCAGAGCCCCTTGCAGGGCCTGAAGGGGCTCCAGGAGAGCTGGAGAGGGACTGGGGACAAGGGATGGAGGGACAGGACCCAGGGAATGGCTTCCCACTGCCAGAGGGCAGGGCTGGATGGGATATTGGGAAGGAATTTCTTGCTGGGAGAGTGGGGAGGGGTTGGGATGGAATTCCCAGAGCAGCTGTGGGTGCCCCTGGATCCCTGGAAGTGTCCAAGGCCGGGCTGGACGGGGCTTGGAGCAGCCTGGGACAGTGGGAGGGGTCCCTGCCCATGGAACAGGTGGGTTGGGATGGTTTTAAAGTCCCTTCCATCCCAAACCATCCCATAATTCCCTGACTCATTCAATGATCACCGATGCATTTACAGGGATCTGCTTTTTTTACGGACACCTTTATTATTTCGTGCCCAAAATCCGATATTTTTTATCACTGGAGCCCAAACTCCTCCCCTGAAGATGGAAACCGAAGGAAGTGGGAGCCTTCCAGGGCTGAGCAGATCCATCAGTCCGGCCACGGGCAGCTTGGGAGCCGTTCCGCAGTTATGGGATGTATTTTTAGCCCACGGAAAAACAGTGTCAGGAGCAGCTGATATGACAAACACACGGAGCAATCCATCACTGTCCCGCCCGTTATCCCAGCACGCACAGGGAAGGACGGCTGCGTTCCCCCATCGCTCGCTGCTGCTCCGGGAGCGTCTCCGGGGAGCCCGACCAGAGGAACCAGGGAGGGAGGTGGAGAGAGGATGGAGGAGATGGAGTGGGGATGGAGAGATGGGGATGGAGGAGATGGAACGGGGATGGAGGGATGGGGATGGAGGAGATGGAGTGGGGATGGAGAGATGGGGATGGAGGAGATGGAGCGGGGATGAAGGAGATGGAACAGGGGTGGAGGAGATGGAGCGGGGATGGAGGAGATGGAACAGGGGTGGAGGAGATGGAGCGGGGATGGAGGAGATGGAACAGGGATGGAGGAGATGGAGAGGGAATGGAGGAGATGGAGAGGGGATGGAGAAGACGGAGAGGGGATGGAGGAGATGGAACAGGGATGGAGAGATGGAGCAGGGATGGAGGAGATGGAGCAGAGAGGAAGAAGATGGATTGAGGTGCCAGGGGCAATCAGCTGGGGGTGGAGGTGCCAAATTCCAGCCAGGACCAGGCTCCTTCATTTATTCTGGAAGTTTTCCTGCCAAAACACCGAATCCTGGCGATCCGCACGTACCCGCAACGTGCAGCTCCTGGAAGAGTCCAAGCCTGGCTTTGCCTCCGAGCTGGAGCTCCCTCACCCTCATCAGTGCTGCTTGGAGCATTCCAAGGAGCTGGCGTGGTGCGATCATGGAATTCCAGGCTGGTTTGGGATGGAAAGGACCTGAAATCCCATCTCATTCCACCCCCTGCCACGGGCACCTCCCGCTCTTGCACCCCCAAACCAGGGGTGACCAAACTCCTTCTAAAAATTCTTCCTTCCAAAACCTCTTCCTTCCTTGTTCCTCCCAAATCCAAAAGGAAAACCCAAATTACGGAATTGAAAGCACAAATATCCCGTGGTGGTTGTGAAAAATCCTAAAACAGCCCCACAAAACCTGGGCCATAACTCAGGAGCTGGGCTGTGCCTCCCTTCCCAGCTGTGTTTCGCTGTGTTCTGATTTTTAGGGAATTGTTTGGCAGGACAGGGATTGAATCCAGACTGGGAATGACTTAACGAGGCCATAAAGGAAATTTATTGCTCTGCTCCAGCCCTGGATGGGGAGAGCTCGGAGATCCTTTAAAAACGAGCTGGAGGCAGAGTTAATTTGGGAATCATCCCTCCCTCTGCCACCGGAGCACAGCTGAGCGCTCCCACGGTGAAATCCCAGCTGCTTCTGTCGGGAATAAAAATCCAGACTGGGACTTGACAGGCAGGAATAAATAATAAGTAATAATAAATAAATAATAAATAATAAAAATCAATAAGGAATAAAGAAGGAACACAAACATTGAAATCACCCAAAAAAAGTTGCAGAGCCACAGGAAAGCTCTGGATTCCCCAGCTGCCCCGGGCAGGGCCGGAATTCCCATTCCTGGAGGGATTTCAAGCCCTGTGGATGTGGCACTTGGGGACAAGGCTTGGAGGGCTTTTCCAGCCTTAGCAATTCCAGGATTTCTGATTATCCCGAGCAGGAAGCCACCTGAGGACCAGGAAGGGTCACTTGGAGTGATGAGGGACCATTTTCCTTCAGGATGAAGGTGGAAATAGTGGGATACAACCCAGGAACAGGGATGAGGGAAAAGAAAATAGGGAAATATCCTTAAATTTCCCAGTTCTCAGCGACTCCAAAGATTCACCTGAAATAAAGGGAAAAAATGGAAAACCAGGAGGTTTGCACTGGAAATAAAGGAAAATAAAGGAAAACAAGATTTGCACTGGAAATAAAGGGAACAAAAGGGAAACAAGAAGGTTTGTCCCAGAAATAAAGGAAAATAAATTCAAATAAAGGAAAAGCGGGAGGTCCGCAGAGCTGGAGGCTTTGGTTCCACCTCATTTTAAACTGGAAAATCACCTCCTGTCACCCAGGCTTCAGCAGAGGATTAGGAACTGTCCAGGACACAAAGGGAAAATAAAGGATGGAAGATTTTATGACAGGAGAAAAATGAACAGAAACCAAAATCCATCTCCGAGGGTGAGAGGGGGCCAATCCACGCTTTTTGCCGGATGTAATGTGATTTCTCCGGCATTTTCTGTCTGATAAGCAGGGATGAAGGGTTTGTGCCAGAAAAATGCCATGTGCTCGGGAAAGGCTCGTTTAAAGGGGTGGGAAGGGAAGGAGAACGGAGATGAGATCGTGGCCTCCAGCGCTGAAAACTTCCCCGGGATAATTATCCGGAATTATCTTCTCCCGTACAAAACCCACTGAAAGCCCATTAAAAATCCGGATCCACAGCTCATTAGCTCATGGACAGACACGGGAATGACAAAGGAGCTGTTTGGAAAAGCCTCCAAATCCAAGCTCCTGCTGGCCCTGAGCTCCCCCAGCTCTGGCTCGGTCTCCGCTGGGAAGGGATTGGTTCCCAAAAGAAACAGGGATGCAGCTGCCTCTTGGGTTAGGGCTTGGCTTTGGAATCTCCAAAGGGAAACACACCTGAAATTCCCAGGAAATCCATCCCAAGTCCGGTTTTTTGGGCCACAGAGGGACACCTGCAGCCAGGGTTAACCCTAAACTCGGGTTTAACTTCGGGAGCCTCCTCACCAGTTCTGAATTCCCGCCAAAGTCAGAATTCCCTGTTTCTCCTGAAGCCCCAGATCCAGCTGGAATTCAACTTCCAGGGATTCCCTGATTCCTTTTTCTAATCCCTTCTTGCTTCCCTGCCTTGCAGCAGGCATGGAATGCCAAAGGAGTGAATCCTCCCCGATCCGATCCCGTGGGATTCGCTGTCCCTGTCCCCCAGTCCGGAGAACAGGGATCTCCCCTCCAGCGCAATCCCACCTCGGGAATGTTTGCCAAAGCAGGGACATGGACCAAAGGACCAGGAAAAACACTCCCTGAGGCGCCATTCCCTGGATCCAACTGCCCCAGTCCCTCCCGTTCCTGGAGGGATTTCAAATCCATGTGGATGTGGCACTTGGGGGCATGGATCAGGGTGGCCTTGGAAGTGCTGGGAATGGTTGGATCCAGTGACCTCAGAGGGTTTTCCCAACCCAAACAATTCCATGATTCTACTCCTCGTTTCCCGGCTTTACAAAGTGCTTGTATCAATATTCCATCAGTTTTCCCAAGATTTTAGGTCTGGAAGATTTCCTCAAGAAATATATTTGGGAAAATTAAGGATAGCCTTAACAAATAACAGAGATCCAGTAAAAGTCAGGCATCCCAAAGTTCACTGGGACACTGGGAAAGCTGCTCTTTGGAGTCTTGCACCACATTCCGACATTTTCCCCGGCTCAGAAATCAGCTTTTCCACAAAACCCACTGATTTTTCCACAGAAAATTCCAATTATTTTCCGCAATCTGCTTGATTCGGGAAGATCTTTCAAAGCCCTGGAAATTCTTTGGAGCGGCCAACTTTGAAACAAAGATTCCAAGAAAACATTTATGAAAAGATTTTTTTAGGAAAGAGATGGCTGGAAAACACTCGGAATACTGAGAATTCCTTAATTCCCGTTTTTCCATCGTGTCCATCCATATTTTTAAACTTGGCTGCGTTTTGAGGAAGGAAAACCAGCGGTTCCAAGGAGCTCCAGAGGGATGGGAGAAACTCTGGGATAAAGGGATTTAAAACCAGGACGGGAGAAACTCTGGGATACAGGGGTATAAAATTATGAGGAATTCGAGCAATCCATGAGGACTGGAGCAGTTTTCCTTCTCTCACCAGCTCTCCAAGAGCCACACAAAGGGAAAACTGAAATTCCAGCCCTGGATACGATCGGAGTGGTTTCCTTGGCGATTGTAACCACGGGCAGGACTCGGATTCCCTCCCCTCTGCCTGGAATCAGGGAACATTGAAGCCTCTCCACCGATCCATCAGGATTAGCCCTGAAATCCATCGGATTAATGGAAATCACCGTGTCAGATCCAGAGAAATGATGGAAACACACATGGAGATGGGAATGGGTCAGCAATCCCACAGCCTTGAGGGATTATTCTCTTCCCTGCTCTGCCTGGATTTTCATGGAGAGACCTTTTTCCTCTGCAATTCCCAGGTGGAGACTGGGTCTGATCCCACGGAACAGGGACAGGATGAGAGGGAACGGCCTCAGGCTGGGCCAGGGGAGGTTTAGGTTGGCTATTGGGAAAATTCCATCATGGAAAAGGTTGGCCAGCCCGGGGCAGGGCTGGAATTCCCATCCTGGAGGGATTTAGGTGTGGATGTGGCACCTGGGGACATGGATTGGGGTGGCCTGGGAATGGCTGAGCTCCATGACCTCAGAGGGATTCTCCAACCCCAACCACTCCATGAGGTGCCTGAGTCCCAGGGGCTCCCTGGAAGCTCCTCGGGATCCCCAAACACCGATAAACGGAATATTTTCTATAGATTAACACAAATCCAGAATTTCTATTTTTTAACTCCTCCCATGGGCTCCTCCCGAATCTGGGATCAGATCCCGACCAAAAATCCCTCCTTTGCATCCAAACCTTAATTCCCTTTTCCTCACTTGATCCCATTCCTTGTATTTTTCTGGCTCTGGAGTCTGTGGCTCCAGCCAGGAGCTCCTGCCCTCGGCACTGCTGGGCTTTGAGGGGTCAGCATGGGGCACTAATTCCCACCTGGAATGCTGGTTTGATCGGGAAAGGCCCTACAGCAGCGCGGAATAGGGAAAAAGGGAGGTTTAGGGAAGCATGGAATAGGGAAAAAGGTGAGTTTATGACATGCAGATCAGATTAAGGAATCCAAGAAGTCATGCCTGCAGCAAACAGGACGATTTGTGGAGAAAATCCCTAATTTCCAGGAATTAGGATGTTTTCCTAAGATTTTTAGTGGCCCCAAGGTCCGGTTTAACCACCAGGGAAAAGGAAATGCTGGGAATAACCACGGTGATCCCAGTCCTGCTGATTCTGGGTGTGGTGAACACCCGGGGGATCTTGGACACCAAAAAATGGGAGGAAAACACCTAAAAGGGAAGGAAAACTCCAAAAATGGAAGGAAAACCCCAAAAAGGGGAGGAAAACTCCAGAAAGGGGAGGAAAACTCCAGAAAGGGGAGGAAAACCTCAAAAAGGGGAGGAAAACTCCAAAAAGCTGACACTGGATCCCAAATCCTTGAGTAAAACCAGTTTTTATCCCAAAAGCACATCCCACTGAGAAGGGGGAGGCTGACTTTAACCACGGAGCTCCTCTTTCCATGAAAACAAGCCAGCAAAAATTCCCTGCGAATGAAACGTTCCAAGGGGACGGTTTAGGGAAAAATGAGGATTTTTCCTTCACTCAGTGATTTCTCTTGGACACAAAGATTTCTCTTCCCATCTGGGGGAGGTTGGGCTCTGCTGAAAATTCCTGGAAGAAAATAGGGATTTCGGGAAGCCCCAAATCTTTGGGTGCAGATTCCCAGCCCCACACTGCCATAAATTCCCTTATTTCCCAACTGGAATTATTTTGTCCGATGAGGAAGGCTCAGATTGGAAAGGGACGTTCATTTTGCATGGAGTTGTAAACACGGAGTTGTAAATATTCCCATGGAGACATCCCAGCTACTCCTGGATTTAATGCATGCAGTCAAAATGGGACAAAGTCTCCTTCCAGTGACAAATTTTCCAGCTGGGATCTCGTTGGAGCAGCTCCACTCCAGCTTTTTATGGAGCCATCTCTTTGTATCCCGATGGAAACAAACGGGAGAGAGGGAAAAATGGTGTTCCAAAGGATTTATTTCCGAGTGCTTCCAGCTGCTCTCTCCAAAAGCACTTTTAGGGAATTCCAGCCCTGCTGGGGAGCTCGGGGATTTCATCCCTCCAAACACAGCTCCCTTCAGCAAGGATTTATTGTTGTTTCATGGAATCACGGCATGGTTTAGGCCGGAAAAGTCCTCCAGGATAATGGACAGGACACAGGGAATGGCTTCCCACTGCCAGAGGGCAGGGATGGATGGGATATTGGGAAGGAATTCCTGGCTGGGAGGGTGGGGAGGGGCTGGAATTCCCAGAGCAGCTGTGGCTGCCCCTGCATCCCTGGCAGTGCCCAAGGCCAGGCTGGACACTGGGGCTGGGAGCAGCCTGGGACAGTGGGAGGTGTCCCTGCCCGTGGCAGGGAGTGGAATAAATGGGATTTAAAGTCCCTTTCACTCTAAACCATCCCACGATTCCATGGAATCTGCACGTGTGCTGCCCAGCCTGGATCAGGAAGGTTGAACCCCTGCAGCAGAACAGATCCTGGGATTAAATCCAACTTTTGGGATCGCATTTCTCCCCCCGGGACACTCCGTTAAAACCAAACCCCCTGGATGGACACCCTGAACACAAACCCAGCAAAATCCAAAATATTCCAGTGTTGGCTCCACTTCCCAAAAAAGCCAATCTTGTTACTCATTTTTAAGCCATCCAAACATTTCTCTGGGAAGAAACGCCTCAGGAATGAGCTTCTCCTGGAGTGACATCCATGGAAAATACGGAGAGCTACGGAAGGAAGTAACAGATGTCACTCAGGCTCCCCTGCTCCCATCCCTAATTAAGGTAGGAACCAATCAGCTCTCATTAACATATGGAGCTCTTCCCAGCCATATTTCCTGTGGTTTAAAAATATCCCGTCCCTGCCACGCAGGGAATAATGGCTCCGGGAATATTTACCTTTCAGCAATTCATTTGCATATTTCAATTTAATTTTTTATGGATTTGGTACAATTTGGTACAGAAGGAAAAGTGACCCTCCGGGAAGAGGGAGCGGGAAGTGGCTGTGCAGCATTCCCAGGGAAGGGAAGACTCTGGGAGCTGTTCCCGGGGTGGGAACGGCTCCAATAACCCATTTTTTGGGAAATTTTCCTGTATATCCTTGGATCAGTTATGACAAAACAGGGGGTTCACCTGGCTGTTTGTATCCCGGGAAAACAGGGGGGGGAATCTCACAGCCAGGAAAATTCCAGGGCCATTCCCAGTGTGGCTGTGAGCTGGGAAAGTGATGGGAGCTGGGATGTCTTGGCACTGGTGGCCTCGCGTTTGGCTCAGAACAGGGATTGCTCCTGGATCAAACCAAGGAGGGATGGGATCATGGAATCCCAGAGTGGATTGCGATGGAAGGGAACTTAAATCCCATCCCAGTCCAGGGCAGGGACACCTCCCACTGTCCCAGGCTGCTCCAACCTGGCCTTGGACACTGCCAGGGATCCAGGGGCAGCCACAGCTTCTCTGGGAATTCCAGCCAATTATCCCTTCCCAATATCCCATCCATCCCTGCCCTCTGGCAGTGGGAAGCCATTCCCTGTGCCCTGTCCCTCCATCCCTTGTCCCCAGTCCCTCTCCAGCTCTCCTGGAGCCCCTTTAGGCCCTGCAAGGGGCTCTGAGCTCTCCCTGGATCCTTCCCTTCTCCAGGGGAGCACCCCCAGCTCTCCCAGCCTGGCCCCAAAGCGATGACAGAACACTTTCCAACAACATTCCCGCTTCCCACTAAATATTTTGATTCCTTTTTAAGGCCTCCTTCCTTTGGAAAGGCACAGGAAAACCTTCCCAGGCCTTTTGTGTGAAGCAGCAGCTGCTCCGGGGGGGACCCACTGCCCATCCCGGGCGGCCCAGCAGGCGATGGATGGGAGGGGAGGGATGGGAGGGGGTGGATCCCGGGAATTCAGCGAGGCGTGTCCTGATGCCTTGTGACAAAGTGCTGCCCCGCGTCCCCGTGGAACGCCGCTTCCCAGGACAATTGATTTTGGAGCGGGAGAGAACCTGGGGTTATGTAACAGTGGCGTCCAATGGCACAGCACAAATATCCCACGGTTTTCCCTGCTCTCACACCCTGATTTTGGCATGAAATAAATGAAAAAATTTGCTTCCTCGTGGGATATTTTGTGGAATTCTGGAGTCTCCCAGCAGATCCCCATGGGAGCAGTGGCACACGGCGCTCCCCAGCTGATTTTGCTCCCCTGCTGCCTTGGAGTTACACACCAAAAATCCATCCGCTTCCAATATTGCTCCAGGGCAGCTCTTTTTTCCAGGCCGCTCTCCCGTCACATCCTTGCTTCCCTTTGCTCAGTGGCTGATTTTATTTTAAAAACCAAATTACCCAGCACTGACCCTCCACCCACCCCGGTTTGTCCCAAAAAAACCCATGGAAACTGCAGGAAAATTCTGCTCCTGAGCTCCATCAGGGCTGGGATTTTTGTGCTTCCCTCAGCCGTCTCCAGAATTTGGGTTTGGGAAGGAAATTCCTCTTGGAATTATTGGTAGTCCCTTGAATTTATTTTATTTTCAAGCAGCCAGGTTACTCTAAATTGCCTTTATCCTTCTCCTGGGAAGTCTCATCTCAGCCAACACCTCCTGCCCCCTGTTCCTGCACCACATTCCCATCCCACTCCCATTTCATGCCAGAGATGGGAATTAGCATGAGGAAAACAGAATTCCTCACCTTAGATCCCAAATCCAGCTGGGATTTGGAAGGCCACCACCACCCTGCTTTTCTCACATCCAATTCTCCGCCTCTTTCTCCTTCCTTCAGGAAAAATGCTGGAGCTCATTTAGGATCTCAGAGCCACTCCAGCACCCCGATGGGAAAACCCGAAAGTCACCAAATTCCATGAAAATCACCCTAATTTGGGTGGGAAACGCTCCTTTTGATCCAGCTCTTGGCCATTATCACCTTCCAGTGGATTTGGGTGCTCCTGGGACCCCCAAACTGGGAATTTGTGGGAGAACAAAGCATTCCTGGCCTGAGATCCAACAAATTTAAAGGCATTTAAAGGCTCAGGGAGCACCCCTGGCTCTGTTACTCCTGAATTACTCCTTTTAGTAGCGTTTGAGGTGCGAAGATCGATGAAAAGAGGACCCAGCCTGGCAGGGAAAAGCAGGACAGACTCACCCAGGACACGGCTCGGGCTTTTTTCCCATCTTTTCCATCATTCCCCCCTTTTTTGCCCAGAGGGATTCATCCCTCTGCTGCTCCCACGCTGCTTTTTCCAGGATGGATTTGTGCCTTGACAGGTTTTGAATTTAAAAGCCCAACTCTACAACAAAAAGCAGCAAATAAAATCAGTAACAAGAACAGCTGACTGGAAAAAAACATAAAAGTTAATTAAATAAAGATTCCAAACTGAGGAGTTTTCAGGTTGCAGGGAAAACCAATCAGTTCCCGAGAAAGGTTTGGTCAGCACTGCTGGAGCTTTGTTTTAAAAGGAATAAAAAATGCCACCAAGGTGGGCCAAGGTCTTTGCTTGCTCCTGATCTGAGGGAAAAATGAGGGGGGAAAAGCCATTTAACCCCAGTAGATGTAAAATCCACACTTTTTCCATGAAAACCTGGGAACTGCAGCTGCCTTTGACACCCCTCTGGTCTCAGTGAAATGTCAGGGCCTCACGCTGTGCGAAACCAGCGAAAAGCAGCCCCAGGAATCCCGGAATGAGCTGAATTCCCATTGATTTATTGCCACACAAAGCCCAGGACTGCAGCAGGATGAAAACCAGTGACAGAAATCCCGGGAAAAGTTAAATTTCTATGGATTTACTTTCACTCCTCCCACAGACAGAGCAGGCCGAGGGTTCCGGGCCCAGCCCAGCTGGGTGCTGCACCCTCCCAGGGAACAACTCCTTCCCAATATCCCATGAAATCTTCCCTCCTCCAGCTCCTTCCCACCCTGTTTTCCCAACACTTAAGCCAAACCCGGCACCTTGGGAATAAATTGGATTTTTACAAAGTCTTTACATTTACGTGGAGCAACAACGAAGCCGCTGCTGAAGGAACTCCAGGAGTGGCTGCTGCCAGCTCCAGCATTCCCATAAATAAACCAGGATTTCACCTTGACTCCACTCGTTTCTATCTGGAATTTGGGAGAGGTTTATCCATGTACCCCCAGGAAGTTTCCCAGCTGTTGGATAAGGGGAAAATTAATTACTCGCACTCTTAACATTCCTACTGTTCACTGATTTTTCTCTCCCCATCGCTTCCCACATATTCCCCTTTCTTTCCATCAGCGTTTTCTCATTTTACTGGGATTTCTCGTGAAGGAAAATTCCAGTTTAAAGCATGACACAGTCCCGTGGCTATTTCTTTAATGGCAATCATTTGGGCCTCAGCAGCAGTTTAGCAGCTGGAGAAAACAAATGGGCTTATTTTAAGCTCGGCTTTTGTGCTGCAGCTCAAGCCTAATTTCATTTTCTAATAAAGCCAAACTCTTCTCATACTTGGAGAAATATTTGGATGACTTTCCCAATTTTTAGGCTAATTCCTGCCAATTTCTTTTGGAGGCCTAATTTCAATTGTCATAACAAGCAGCAATATCCAGCCTGGAATGGCACATCCAAACTGCAGGAGGATCCCACACCAAAAACTGCTGGAAACATCCAGAAATCCCAGATTTTATCACAGTGCCTCGGTTTCCACTTGTCCAACAGCACAAAAAATGACAGCAACCACCTCTATAAAACTTAAATAATGAAACAATGAGATATTAGAGGGATAATTAATATTTAAATGAAGTAGGAACAAAAGAATGCATGGAAGTGCTGGATTAAATGCAAATTCTTTGCTTAGTTTAGGAGCAAGAGGAAGAAACCACGGGAAAAAAAATCCCTGTACAGATGAATTTTGGGATCTTTATTCGGTCTGGATGCATTTTGTTGGAAAAATAAACGTGGGAGTTCAGACTTGAACTGTTGGGACTCGGTGTCCTCATTAAGCACTAATTGCTCCTGTTTATCTGGCCAACATTTTTCCGTAGGAGAAGCCTTCCAAAAGTCTTCTTTTCTCCTTTAAATCATCCCAGGATTTGTTGAAATAAAGGCAACGGCTTCACTTCTATTTTGGATTCATTTTGATTTAACCCCATGACTGAACCAAAATTCTCCGGGCAACGGAAGCCAAAATTCTGGGAGGAAATCGGATGCGTTTCTCCAGGAGGAAGAGGCTGTTTCCCTAAAAACAATCCCAGCTGTTAAAGCTCTTCATCAAAGCACCTGATCTGGGACAAAATATTTTTGGGAAAAGAGGGTTCTGGCACAAAGGGTGACCTTCCGATTTTTTGGGAACAGCCTCCAGTGGGTTTGAACAGGGCAGAGCTCTAAAAACCAGGAAAATGGGACTCAGCAGACTTGGGAATTGCAGCCAGACCTGTATCCTTATCCCACCAGGAGATCTTCCCACCTGTGGGATGGGCCTGGCTTGGGAAACCCTCCCACAGCCCTGTAATTCCCAGGGCTGGAGCCAGGCTGGGAGAGCTGGGAATGTTCCCCTGGAGAAGGGAAGGATCCAGGGAGAGCTCAGAGCCCCTTGCAGGGCCTAAAGGGGCTCCAGGAGAGCTGGAGAGGGACTGGGGACAAGGGATGGAGGGCCAGGACCCAGGGAATGGCTTCCCACTGCCAGAGGGCAGGGATGGATGGGATATTGGAAATGAGGAATTCCTGGCTGGGAGGGTGGGCAGGCCCTGGCACAGGTTATTCCATGGATGCCTCATCCCTGGAAGTGCCCAGGGCCAGGCTGGACGGGGCTTGGAGCAGCCTGGGATAGTGGGAGGTGCAGGGGTGGAATGGGATCATCCTTAACGTCTCTTCCAACTCTCCTGGGATTCCATTAAGTCCAACCCCACATTTCTCCCTCTTCCTGTGGGTTTGTGGCCCTGGAAAATCCAGGCCCAAGGACAGGAAGAGCCTCTCTCCATTCCTGGCACACAAACACTGCCCACATTCCCAGCTTTCCGTTCCTTAGGGGGTGAAATTTGCCAAAATCCCAACGTCCCGCTCCACCTGCAGCTCCTGGCAGCCCTCAGGCTTTTTTAGGATGAGCCTTTAATCCCATTTCCCTGCTCAGTACCAAGCTGAAATGGGGCAATAGGACCCAAAAGCCCCAAACTACACTGAATTTGGGAGGCCTGGAGCTGTGGAGCCCCAAAGGTGTTGGAATGTGACTCAATCCCACATTTCCCATTCCTGCTTCATTGTACCCAGTTCCGGGGCTTCATATGGAAAAGGGATTTGTGTCCATCTCTTCTCCCTGGCCTTGCTGGACAGAGGCTTACACAGCTCCAGAGCTGCCTCAAACACAGTCAGCCCTGGAAAACCCTGTTCCTGCCTCCCAGCCCACGGCACAAATCAGATTTCAGGGATAAGAAAGGGATAAAAGCCAGGCTTTATGAGGAGAAAGGGCATTAAACCAGGACTAAAATAGGAATCACAGCACCCTGAGTTAGGCCAGGTTTATGGGGAGAAAGGATTGGGATGTGTTTTAAAAAACACTTCAACTCTCTTCCCTCCCACTCGAATTCTACAATCCAGGGAAAATCTGGGATCAGCAGCAGGAGGTTGCCCAAGCACACAGCCAGGTGAAGCATCTGCCCACAGAAACCTGCTCAGACCTGGCAGCATTCCCAGAGGCTGGAATAAATCCTTAAAAAGTTGTCAGCCGTGGCACAAAGGGCAGACACAGGAAGGAGGAGGGGATGATAACAAGAAAAATTGGCTTTATTGAGAAGGAAGACGACACCTCGAGGGCAGCAGGGCTTCCAGACACGAACTCGTCCTTGAACAGACTTCCCATGTTTGCCAGCCAGAGCAGCAGGAAAAGCCAGACCAGTGGAATTGTTATGGCTTAAATACCCAGGGAAGGGCCAAATGTTGTCCCAGAGAAGCTGTGGCTGCCCCTGGATCCCTGGGAGTGTCCCAGGCCAGGCTGGAGCACCGGGATAGTGGGAGGTGTCCCTGCCCATGGCACAGGGGTGGAATGGGATCATCCTTAATGCCTCTTCCACCCCCAGCTCTCCTGGCATTCCATGAAATCCAACTCCACATTTTTCCCTCTTCCTGTGGGTTTGTGGCCCCGGAAAATCCAGGCCCCAGGGCGGGAGGAGCCTCTCTCCATTCCCTACACACAAACACTGCCCACATTCCCAACTCTCACCTCAGGGCAGGGCTGGCACTGGATGGGATTTAAATTCCCTGGGATTATGGGATTGACAAAAGCTCCGTGTCCAGACCAGGCCCCACCAGTCTGACCAGTCCAACTCACGTCCTGAACTGGCCTTTTACCCAAACCCACCCAGCTCTGGGTGATGTTTGAGTGTTGCTGGGAGGCCAGAGGTTCCCCATCCCTCCTCGTTTCCCACCTGAGAGCCGATTTTCCACCCTGAATTCCCACTTCCAGCAAAACCAAACCCACAGTCGAGCCAGGAGCATTTTCCAAGAGATCTGCAGAGCTGAAAAGAGAGATTTATTTCAAATAAATCCACTTTTCCTTCCCAGCTCTCTAAAATGAGGCTGAGCTTGGATTTGAAATGAATTTTTCTCCGCGTGCTCTGGAATAGGAGCCTGGGAATAAAAGCAGCAGCAGGACAGTGAGCGCTCACTGCGCTCCCAGGATTTGATTTATTGGGCAGCTTTAGCACTCCCATCGCCGAAAACAGAGAAAAATGTGGAAACGCAGCTTCATATTGCACCGAGCGGCAACAGCCCCGAGCGCGCCGTGAGAGCTGCGGTTCCTCCGGAATTGCACCTCTGGGAGAGGCCTGGAGACAGAGATTTATTCCTGTCGCTCCACAATTTACATCCTGGGAGCAGAAAAGGCAGGATTGGAGACGCTGTAATAAAGCAGCTCTCTGTGCTGAGTGCTTCATTGCCTTGAGGAGGGAATAAAGGCACGCAGCAGGGGTTGGTTTCGGGATTCCAATTTGGCTTTTTCTTGCTAAAAAATGGATTTCAAATCAGTCCGTGCACCTAAGAGCCTTTCCCTTCCTAGAGGGATTTCCCTCTTAATGGCATTCCCAAATATTTCCCTCATGGAATGCTCGCCCTGTCCTCTTTCAGTGGTGAGGGGATCCTTGGGCTCTTCAGATCCAACGAATCCCCATGGAACGGCAGAGCCAGCAGGGAAATGTTGCTCGAATGCCTCCTGGTGCTCCTGCTGAACGCTCCTTTCCCAGATTTCCAGCAGTTTCAGGCAGCCAAGCACCAATTTAAACCGAGACTCAAGCCTGGTTTGACTCCTCTGAGCACCTTCAAAGCCAGGAATCTCCATCCTGCATCCTTCAGGGATTTTTCCCTCTCTGTCCAAATACCCCCAGCCCTTCCAAACCGCTCGGCATCGCCTCGGGGAATATTTAACAATAATTATTTGACATTTAGAACTCAGGGAAGTGATTTTGCCTCAGGGGTGTTCCAGGCCCTCCAGGCAGCCAGGAGAAACTTGGGCCAGGAGACACCTCAGCCGTGGTGGAGAAAACAGGGAAAAGGGAGTTAAAAACATCCAGGAAAAGGAATAAAATTCCATGGCATGACAGCAACCAGGACAAGGAATAAAACTCCATGGAATCAAATAGAAAATCATCAAGGTTGGAAAAGCCCTGCAAGACGGAGCCCAGCCATGCCCAGCACTGCCCCATGTCCCCAAGTGCCACATCCCCACGGCTTGGAAATCCCTCCAAGGATGGGGATTCGGCCCTGTGCCAGGGCTGGCCAGCCCTTTCCGGGAATAAAGCATTCCTGGGCATCGGGAGAAGGCAGGAGGGAGGCAGGGATCCACGGCCAGCCCCGGAGCTGGGCCAGCTTTACAGGCCCCACGCGCAGTGACTCCGTGTGCAGCCTCCTGTCCGGGTGCTCAGGCATTCCCACAAAAACCAGGAGCTGAGCAGGCAGCTTGATTCCAGGATAACCATTCCAGGAGGGAGCTGAGCTGCCTTTTGGACACAAATCTGAGCTGGCAAATGCGGACTGGGAAGCCTGGCTGGCTGCTGGCAGGAGGGGCCTGCCGGGCCTTCCGCTGCTCCCTGCCCTCCTTTCATTCCCGAGCTTTCAAACGTCTCCCTGGCGCTGTCCCCTTCATCTTTATCCTGTGGGAGACGTTCCCTGTGTTTCCTGGCAGCCAGGATGGGTTTAAACCTTCAGGGAAAGGCAGAAATGTTCCCCCCAGAGCAGCTGGGGCTGCCCCACGTGTGGGACGCTGATCCCAAATCCCGCTCCACAGCCATCACTGGGAACCCAGCGCTCCCTGCTTCATCCAAGCCCAAATATTCCCTTTTCCCAGGGGATTCAGGAGGAGCAGATCCAGCAGGGTCCTCCAGGGGGGAAGAGGAGGCAGAGTTTTTCAGGATAAACAGCCCCAGAGCTCAGGTGCGGCTGGCACAGCTTATCCAGGGAAGCTGCCCCATCCCTCATTCCTTTCATGTCCTCAGACACCCGGGAATAAAATCCAGGATTAGGAGCGGAAAAATGGGAGTGAAATGATTCTGGTGATTAATTCCACCCTCTGCTGTGGGCAGGGGTACCTCCCACTATGCCAGTGCTCCAATGTTGGTCACTTCCAAGGATCCAGGGGCAGCCACAGCTTCTCTGGGAATTCCATTCCAGGGCCTGCCCTCCCTCAGTGGAAAAACCTTCCCTTATATTTCAACTTCCTTATCTCTAAAAAGATTCTATTCCGGAATATTAATTGGATTAATTATCCTCCTTATCTCAGCCAAGCAGACATTTAATTACAGAACTAAGGATCCATAACCGTACCAGCATTCCCAGTGTTTAATTGAGGATTTCTTTTAATTAGGGAGAGGGATGGGGGAGTTATTGATCCCAGAATCATGGAATGGTTGGGACAGTAAAGCTCAAAATTCCTGCCATGGGACCCCATCCACTCTCCTAGGGTGCTCCAACCCCTGTCCAGCCTGGCCTTGGGCACTGCCAGGGATCCAGGGGCAGCCACAGCTTCTCTGGGAATTCCCTCCCAGCCAAGAATCCCTTCCCAATATCCCACCCATCCCTGCCCTCCGGCAGTGGAAGCCATTCCCTGGGTCCTGTCCCTCCAGCCCTTGTCCCCAGCCCCTCTCCAGCTCTCCTGGAGCCCCTTTAGGCCCTGCCAGTGGCTCTGAGCTCTCCCTGGATCCTTCCCTTCTCCCATCCCATCCCAGCTGGATCCCGGATCATCCAGCCCATCCCTGCAGGACCCTCTGGCTCCCAGCTCTCCAGGAAAGCAGCACTGATCCCTGTGGAATCAGGAATGTTTCAGCCCTCACACCCCCACACTGAGCTGCTCCAAGTGCCAGGGGATTATCTGGAATATTCCACTGCTCTCCCACTCCCAGTGAAGCATTCAGGGCTCATTCCTGGTATTTGTTTTCCATCTCCTGTTTTGTCATAAAATAAATTCCACCTCGGGCTCATTGCAGAGCTCTGCACCTTCAGGCCGGTGGGGGAGATCAATTTGCTTCTTTTCCTGGGAAAAATACCCAAAACTGCTGCAGAATCCAATTAACTTGGGAAGCTTCCTGTCAGTGGAGATGATGGAAATGAAAAGATGGGAATAAACGCAGCTGGAGAGACAGAGGCTCCTCCGAGTGCACGGAGCGCACGATCCATCACCTTTAATGCAAGCCTGGTTCCTGGAATTTTCTGGAGTGCTTTCTCTACTCCGTGCACCCCCAATCCCATAAAATGCTCCCAGGCCGGACCCACATCCAGGTGGGATTTTCCAGCAGGGATTTCCCAGCCGGGACACTCCTGCCTCGTGTTTTAACACCCAATAGAAATCCCGATAAAACCCCATCCCAGCCAGAATTCCTACGGCAGCTCTGCTCCCACATCCCAACATGCTGCTCCTCTCCCTGTTCACTCGTTCCTTGGATTCAAATCCTGTTTTATCCCTCCTAAAAAGCACCAAAAGGATTCCTGGGAAGCTGCAGGAGCAGCTTGGAGCAGGGCCAGGCAGGGGGAATTGCAGAATTCCCATTCCCTCCAGGTTTTTTGCAGAGGAAGCTGCACTCAGGAAACCTGGGAACAATCCTTTGTTTCCATGCTCCATTTATCCCTGGGAATTTCCAGGTGCCAAAATTCCAGCAGACACCAAGGATGGTTTAATTATGTCCAATTAATTCCAAATTCCCATAATAATCCAGGATTTGTGCAATGCCAGGAGGGTAAAGCAACAATTTCTCACCAATAACAACTTCCTTACAGACTTTAATTCCAGGGAAATCCTAAAGAAATCATCCCAAATTACTCAAATTAGAAAATCATGGAATACCCCGAGCTGGAAGGATCCCACAGGATCATTTTTCCAACTGCTGGCCCTACACAGACATCCCAGTGATCCCACCCTGTGCCTGGGAGTGTTGTCCAAACATTCCTGGCACTCCAGCAGGAAAAATCCAGCAGGATTTTGCTGGCCCACAAAATCCAGCCTCAAACCCAAAGCACACCAGGCCTAAGTTTTGGGATTCATTTATGCAGGGATCAACTCAATTCCCAAGATTTTTACTCCGTCCTGGGAGTTTTTGTTGGGAGAGGAGGAAGCTCATTCCCTCTCCTGCATCCGGGGGTTCATTGGCTGCTTCCCAGGGCTCCTCAAAGAGAGGGAAAAACACATCCAGGAGGGAAACGGACAGCAGGAATATTGGGAGAAGGACACTGACCACTAAAAATCCCAATATTGATTAAATGATCAATATCCAAGAGCTCCCACTGCTTCTTCCCCACCCAATACCCAAGTTCTGAGCACGAATTCCCTGAGCAGACAGCTCCACCCACACTTTTCCAGCATCTGAGCAGGGTTTAGAGGAAAAATCTTCTGGGAATGCCCCGATTTCAGCTCGTCTGGGAGCCTGGGCTGACTTCGGTGTGCTTGTTAAAATAAAAAATCTCCAGATGAGAGCTGCTGAGGGGGCAGATTCGGATCCACATCCCTCAGTCCCGGAAAACTGACACCACTGAGGCTCCGAGCATCCATCCCAAATTATTCCATGAATCCTTTTCCCCTCCTGGGAAAGAAAAAGATGGGAAAAAGAAGGAAAACAAGCGGCAGCTCCACAGTTACTTTGTGGTTCTGCTCGTTCCACCATTGCCACCCACTGTGGGACAGTTGGTGCTCCATTTCTTCCACTCTGACTTCTTCCAGGTGGGAAAAAAATGGGATTTATTTCCTTCAGGAGCAGGAGGTGTTTGGGCTTTGTGTGGAGCGAGGGACACTTTCGGGATGGGGAAGGATGGGGAAGGATGGGGAAGGATGGGGAAGGATGGGGAAGGATGGGAGTGGGATTGGGGCACAAGGAGCTCTGCAATCCCTGCCTTCATTCCACCCTACACCAGGGATTGGCTGCTCCAGGATCTCAGGAGCACAGCGCGGAAAAAGAACGAGACTCGCTGGAAGAGGCTTTGGTGGGACCGCGACATTCCAAGGCAGGGATTGTGACGGATGTGCCCGGCCCAGGATCCCCCTGCACCCCTGGATCCATTCCCCGTTTTTGTGGGACCCAGGATTTCTCCTGCTGTTCCACGGAGCAAAGCTCCAGAGCTGCCCCGGCTTCCCTCCATTCCCAGTGATGGATTTGATGCCTGAAGCCAAATTTTCTCCCTTTTCTTTGGCCTCCTCCCAAGCCAAACCCCAGCCCTGCTGTCACTTCCCTCATCACCTCCTGGGAATTATTGCAGCGGCTGCAAATATCCCGGGATGCTGCCACAGCTCCTTAAAACCTCCCATCCATCTTTCCGAGAGGAAAACGAATGGCTTTTCCCTCCCCTCCAGCCAATCCCCACTCCAATATTCCGGAGCATCTTTTATTTAACAGCAGCAGCCCCTGCTGAGAACGGAGCCTGGGGGGATCCGTGGGATAGCAAAGCCATTCCCGCTCTTCCCACTAAAGCTGTTCGCTCCAGGATATCCCAAAGCCCAGGGAAGGAGGCTCAGGATGCTCTGGCAGAGCGGAGGAGCTGGTGCTGCTCGGCCGCTCGAGCAAATCCCGAGTGGAGTTCATCCCAGCCGGGAGAGCTTTGTCCCTCCCCATTCCCGCTGTAGGAAACATTTGGACATCTCCCTCTGGAGATGCCTTTTGAGGAAGAAAAGGCAGTTTTCCCGCCTGAATTCCTCCGGTTTTCCCAGCTCCTGGCTCCTGCAGGATGCAGCAGAGGGAGGTGAACAACAAAAATCCTTTTAATGCATCTCATTGACCTGGGGCTCAAAGCAGCCACAATCCTTCTGCCTGCACCTGGATCCTGGGATATTTTGGCAATTCCTGCCTAAACAACCCCATTCCCAGTGGGCAGGGTTAAGGATTTGGCTGGGTCTTTCAGGGATAACCCCAGAGCCTCGTTTTACCTCTCCGGGCTCCTGGAATCCCAGTTTTCCTGGCTAAACAGACGGAAAAGCGTCCGCTCTCACTCCGGCCCTCCAGGCAGAACCCATTGCTGAAAAGGAATCCCAAACCCTTCATTTTTATCGGATCAAGGCTGGAAAAGAGCCCCAAGATCCCCAAATCCAACCCTGAACCAAGCCCCACCTCCCACCTGAACCATTCAGGCTCAGAATCAGCCCAGGAAAAAGCTCTGAGCCCCCAAACCTCAGAGCGATTTTAATTAGCAGCTAATTAAAGGTGTGAGTGACGGCACAGATGGGATTCAGCGGAGCTGAACCTTCGGAATGCAGAGCTCCCAACAATTCAGCTCCCAGCAGGTGGGAGACCAGGCTGGGAATCAGAGCAGGCGGAGGCACCAGGGAGAGAAATGACGGCTTGGGACAGCTCAGGGAGCCTGGAGTCTTTAGGGATTTGACACAGCCAGGTTTCATGGAAGAGGAGTCACCCTCAGGAATGGATGTTTTTTAACTCTCTCTTTTATTTCGCACAACTCCATCCTTTTTTCCATGTTCTGCGGCCAAACAAAACCTCCTTTGCCCCCCTCCTGCTTCCCTTGGGACATTCGGAGAGGAGGTTTAGGAATAACCGAGCCCATTCCCAGCTCTCCTCTCGCTGTCCTGGGCCTGGCATTCCCCACACGGATTTTGCCTTTTGTGCCCCTCTCCCCCTTTGCTGAGGGAGCCTCTGCATTCGGCCGAATCTCGGGATTTCTGGCACTCCTTCAGCCAAATCCCGGGATTTCTGGCACTCCTTCAGCCGAATCCCGGGGTTTCTGGCACTCCTTCAGCTGAATCCCGGGATTTCTGGCACTGCGGGAGCAGCTTTTGGAGGATCAAAGTGTCCATTGTGCTGAGCCACCGACAGCAAATCACCCCTGAATTTTATCACCTCAATCCTTTTGCATTCCCACGTGGAAGAAAAGACTCTAAAATCCAGGAAACCGCTGGAATCTCCTTCCTGACCTTCGGTCAAATCCGTATTTTACCTTTCCCTGGGAGCACAAACCACCCACAGATCCTTTCCCACCCCCTCCTGCTCACATTCCCTCTCTCCCATCCCTGGTTTTTGAAGTGGGGTTGCTTTGTGTTCCAGGCAGAGGAAGGATAAATGTCAGGGATTCATCGTTAGGGGAGATAATGGGAAAAAATAACACCAGGAAGCAGGCTGGGATATTCTCAGGAATGCAGGAAAACATTTGGAAAAGGATCCAGGGAGAGTTCAGAGCCCCTTGCAGGGCCTAAAAGGGCTCCAGGAGAGCTGGAGTAGGACTGGGGACAAGGGCTGGAGGGACAGGACCCAGGGAATGGCTTCCACTGCCAGAGGGCAGGGATGGATGGGATATTGGGAAGGAATTCCTGGCTGGGCTGGAATTCCCAGAGCAGCTGTGGCTGCCCCTGGATCCCTGGCAGTGTCCAAGGCCAGGCTGGACAGGGCTTGGAGCAGCCTGGGAGAGTGGGAGGTGTCCCTGGGGGTGCAATGGGATGGGCTTTAAAATCCCTTCCGACCCAAACCAGTCTGGAATTGTACCAAATCCTGGACTGATCCACTGGAGTAAATCCAGGGAACTCACGGAATCAGGATTAGCTCAATTAGCCCCGAACAAAACCTGGAAAATCCCAGTGGTTTGGCCAGGCCGTTATTTACACAACATTCCTGACCTCGGCTGCACACTCAGCCATGAATTCCCGATCTCCCAGGACAACTTTATGGTTTTCCCAAGAATAATTTTATAGTTCCCGGTGAACTCTTCCACGAGGACACCCCAGTCCGGAGCAATGAGGAATGAACTCCCGGGTTTATCTTTGGGAACATCAAACGTTGTTTTCCACCTCTGCAAGGGAACAGTTTGTGAGGGACGACAAAAAGGGGAAATTCCGTTGTCTGATACGGAGAGATCCATCCCTAATGGCTTTCCTCTGCTTTCCCAATTAATCCTGCCTCGTTATCAGCCGCTTAATTACCTGGCATCAATCTTTAAATTACTGCAAGGAGCAGAAAAATTCCTACGTGGAAAGCACGGAGCAGCTCGGAAACGCCGTGGGGGGTTTGGTGTGAAACAACTCAAATTCACGAGAGACCTCGAAAGACAGCCCAAATCCTCGGGCTCAAATCCCATTGTTTCCCAAATAATATCCCATTATTGTGGAAATAAACAGAATAACCTGGGTGTATCCCAAAGATTTGGGTTCCAACACACATTTCCCTCACAAAAACCCCAAAACCAAAACCCTATTGATGGCTGCTTCCCATCCTGCTTTCCTCACAGCTCCCTTCCAATCCTGTGTGTTCTCCAAGCTGATAATTTGCCAATAATTGTCCATAAATATCCAATAAATATCCAATAAATGTCCAATCCAAGCCCCTCCAAAGGCAGAGCCAAACCTTTACCTTTGCTGCTCTTGAAGGACCAAATTCAGCAGGAACCTCCCAACTCCCCATCCCACAGCACCATAACCCCCCATCCCACAGCACCATAGCCA
>VXBT01005801.1:148497-159820 GCA_013400235.1 Oriolus oriolus | reverse complement strand
CCCCATCCCACAGCACCATAACCCCCCATCCCACAGCACCATAACCCCCATCCCACAGCACCATAACCCCCAACCCACAGCACCCTAACCCCACAGCGCCCTAACCCCCACAGCACCATAACCCCACAGCACCATAACCTCCCATCCCACAGCACCATAACCCCACATCCGAGCTCACTCATCCCCAGGGAGTCACCACCAGGCGTAGCTCCTCATCCCCCAAGCTCTTCCCTCGGAAGCTGCACCTGGGAGGAGGATTTTGGGAAGGAACGGGGAGAGGCTGGGATAGAANCGGAGCAATGAGGAATGAACTCCCGGGTTTATCTTTGGGAACATCAAACGTTGTTTTCCACCTCTGCAAGGGAACAGTTTGTGAGGGACGACAAAAAGGGGAAATTCCGTTGTCTGATACGGAGAGATCCATCCCTAATGGCTTTCCTCTGCTTTCCCAATTAATCCTGCCTCGTTATCAGCCGCTTAATTACCTGGCATCAATCTTTAAATTACTGCAAGGAGCAGAAAAATTCCTACGTGGAAAGCACGGAGCAGCTCGGAAACGCCGTGGGGGGTTTGGTGTGAAACAACTCAAATTCACGAGAGACCTCGAAAGACAGCCCAAATCCTCGGGCTCAAATCCCATTGTTTCCCAAATAATATCCCATTATTGTGGAAATAAACAGAATAACCTGGGTGTATCCCAAAGATTTGGGTTCCAACACACATTTCCCTCACAAAAACCCCAAAACCAAAACCCTATTGATGGCTGCTTCCCATCCTGCTTTCCTCACAGCTCCCTTCCAATCCTGTGTGTTCTCCAAGCTGATAATTTGCCAATAATTGTCCATAAATATCCAATAAATATCCAATAAATGTCCAATCCAAGCCCCTCCAAAGGCAGAGCCAAACCTTTACCTTTGCTGCTCTTGAAGGACCAAATTCAGCAGGAACCTCCCAACTNAGCTGCACCTGGGAGGAGGATTTTGGGAAGGAACGGGGAGAGGCTGGGATAGAATTCCCTGAGAAGCTGCGGCTGCCCCATCCCTGAGAATGTCCAAGGCTGGGTTGGAGCACCCTGGGGTAGTGGGAGGTGTCCCTATGGAATGGGATGAGATTTAAAGTCCGTTCCCCAAATCATTTTGGGATTCTGTGAAAACAATGCCGATATTCCCTCACCGAAGTGTGAACCTAAAAATTCCCTTTCCCTGCTTCCCTCGGGGATCAGCACTTCCCTCCTTCAGCCGTGGCAAACCTGCTCCCGCTGCTCTCCCTTCCCAAAGGATCATCCCCATTTTATCCGCTTTTCATCCCAAAGTGCAAAATCCCCACCCCAAATCCTGGTGAATCCCCAGATTGCTCGTTAGCAGCCCCTGTTCATTAAGGGTTGATTAGAGACACAACCACGGAAGCTGTGGCTGCCTTTGGGATGGATCTGGGATCGGCGCCGGTGTTTGCTCTGGGCAGGGTGGGCAAACACGAGGTTTGATCTGCGTCCCTCGTTCCAGAGCCACGGGAATCCCTGGGAAAGCAGCGTTGGGATGCGCCCCTGCTGGGAGTGAGGCTCCCGCCCATTAAAAATTGAAGGATGGCGCTTCATTAAAGCACAGAATATTTTTTAAAATTTTATTTTTATATTTATTATATTTATTTTTATTATTTTATGGTATTAATTTTTGTTATTTTTATTATTTTTATTTTTCTTTTTATATTTTTTATGTTTATTATATTTATTTTTATTCCTAATATTTTTATTTCTATTATTTCCATTATTTTATTTTTATATTTCTTTTTCATTTTTATATTTTTTACAATGTTTATGATGTTTATTTTTATTTCTAGTGTTTTTATTTCTAGTATTTTTATTATTGACATTTTTATGTTTTTATTATGTTTATGATGTTTATTTTTATTTCTATTCTTATTTTATTTCTAGTATTTTTTATTACTTTCATTATTTTTATTTTTATTATTTTCATTCTTTTTATTTTTTACTATTATTTTAATTGTTATCATTTTATTTTTATTATTTTCATTTTTATACCGTCACAACAACCCCAAAGCTCCAGCTGAAGCAGGACTTCATCCTGCCACTCATTGTTAGATTCAGACATAAACTGAGGTTCAAATTTACATTTAAATGGAAATATCTTTATTTAGCACACAGGAAGTTCGGGCAAACTCCCAGGGGAATGTTTTAAACCCAGGTGAACATTTGGACCACCCCAAAGCAGAATTTCCTTCACTAAGCTGAGCCTAACTCAGCTTTAAACTTCACTAATTAAGTTTAGCAGGGTCTAAAAACAGCAGCCTAAAGGCAGGGGATGGGGTTAAAATTAATTAAATTATTCATTATCATTAAATAAATACATAATATCTATTATTATGTATTTAAATGAAACAAATATAATCCATTCTATTTAATAAATAAAATAATAATTATTTAATAAAATAAATCTCATTTAATAAAATAAATATCCTTTAATATTTAATACATAAATGTATAATTGAATATTATTCTATTTAATTGTAAATGAAATCTAAGTGCATGCAGCACAGGCGGATTTTAATATTTTTATTTTTTTTAAAACATTCCACCACCAACCTAATTCCTGGAATAACCCCTGGGAACCGGGAAGGGAAATTATGTAATAAGGAAAGCAAAGCCCCCGTAGGGTTTGTCAATATTTCGAATTATTCCATCAAATTTTAGCCACAGGAATGAGGATTTTTTCCCAAACTCCCACAGAAACCCGGGATTTCGAACGCCTAAAAACGCTGCTGTTCCTACACGCTCCGGAGGAAGGGAATAAACATGATTCCAGGCACAATTCCTGGGAGGAAGAGGAGCAGGAAGAGAGGGAGTGCTGGGAATGCAGCAGGGATCATTTCTGGGGATCATTTCTGGGGATCCTTTCTCGGGATCATTTCTCAGGATCCTTTCTCGGGATCATTTCTCAGGATCATTTCTCGGGATCAGCTGTGGCAGAGCGAGGGAGGCGTTTCCAGAGCGTTCCCAGCCTGGCAAACCAGGGAGCCACGGGAGTGGGGGGAATTTTGGGATCGGCTCCAGCGCTTCAGGCTCCGTAAGAACGAAGAGCTGCAGGAAGGAGGTCGGGATGGAATGATGGCGCCAGGGGCTGAAAGGCCTGGAAACAAAGGCTACCATGAGCCCGTTCCCAATATTTCATTCCCAATATTTCATTTCCAATATTTCATTCCCAATCCCGACCTGACAGGAATTTTCCAGCGGGAGTGAGCTTTTATTGCTTCACTGCCCTCATTAGGCAGAGCAGCCGTTCCCTCTTTATTCCCTTTGGATTCCTTTCGGATTCATTTCAGATTCCTTTCGGACTCCTTGTCTCCACAGCTCCTGGCTGCCGGCCTGAATCCCTCATCCACACTTTTCCAGAGCCTCTGGCAGTGGGAACAGCTGGATGATCCCATGGTGTCCCTTCCCAGTGTCCAGAGGCCCAAATGAATCCGGAACCAGCTCAGCTGAGCTGGGAGAGGCTTCCCATGGAATTCCCGCAAAATCATTGCCATGAGGAGGCCATGGCTGGGCCAGGAGGGAGGGAGAACATCCAGGGATTCGATGAGGTGGAGGCTGTGCCATGGGAATCGCTCAGAGCTGTCCTACAGCACATTCCCAGAGGAGTTTGGCCACCCCTGGATCCCTGGAAGTGTCCAGGGCTGGGCTGGACGGGGCTTGGAGCAGCCTGGGATGGTGGCAGGGCTGGAATGGGATGAGTTGAAGTCCCTCCCATCCCAAACCATTCCAGGATGCTGATCCCGGCCCATCAGGGACAAGGCTGAGCTGCTTTGCTCACCCACTGAGGGCAGAGGGACATCCATTCCCTGGGTCCTGTCCCTCCATCCCTTGTCCCCAGTCCCTCTCCAGCTCTCCTGGAGCCCCTTTAGGCCCTGCAAGGGGCTCTGAACTCTCCCTGGATCCTTCCCTTCTCCAGGGGAACATTCCCAGCTCTCCCAGCCTGGCTCCAGAGGGGCTCCAGTCCTCGAAGCAGCTCCGGGGCCTCCTCCAGACTGAATCCAGTCCTTGGAGGCCCCGGAGCTGACTTTGGGAAGTTTTCCTTCAATTCCAAGCTCTCTGAGTCTCCAAAGGACACAGAGCGTTCCCAAGGCCTCATTAACTCATTGAGAGCTGCTCTGGACTTTGCTCAAGGCCGGCAATTCCCGTTTGACAGCCCAGATCCCAGCGGGACATTCCGCATGGATCACAGACGGGGGAGGTTCCAAGGCGGAGGCAGATCCCGAGGTTTTTAATGAAGAATTGGATTTTGCTGCTCTCGGGACATTCCCAGCTTTCGGAAGCAGCCGGGAAGGAGGCTGAGCGAGGCCCGGCCCTAACAGCTCGTTAAATCCAGCAGCCAAAAAGGCCACAGATGGAAAATAAGTCGTCCTAAGCCGATCCGAGCGCAAAGATCCTTTGTGGGATCAAGGATATCCTTACGTAATGCACGGAGCTCAGGAAATCCTTCCCTCGCTGCGTTCGCACGAGCTGCTGGGAGCAAAGCAAACACTCCCCTCCCACACGGATCCTGTGAGGGAGCGATCCCATCCCATGGGGAATGATCCCATCTCACGGGGGAATGATCCCATCCCATGGGGAATGATCCCATCTCACGGGGGAAGAATCCCACCCCATGGGGAATAATCCCACCCCATGGGGAATGATCCCATCCCACGGGGGAATGATCCCATCTCACGGGGGAATGATCCCACCCCATGGGGAATAATCCCACCCCATGGGGAATGATCCCATCCCACGGGGGAATGATCCCATCTCACGGGGGAATGATCCCACCCCATGGGGAATAATCCCACCCCATGGGGAATGATCCCATCCCACGGGGGAATGATCCCATCTCACGGGGGAATGATCCCACCCCATGGGGAATAATCCCATCCCATGGAGAATGATCCCATCCCACGGGGGAATGATCCCATCTCACGGGGGAATGATCCCATCCCACGGGGGAATGATCCCATCCTGTGGCCTCATGGCAGGTTCAGGCATAGCTTCCCAGTTTGGGATTTGGCTCCTGGGATCCGGGCACAAAGCCCCTGGACCAGCAGCTGTGCCCGGCTGGCTCCAGGCTGGGAATCGTGGGGGGCTTTTCCATCAGCTCCGCTTCCTGTGGCGTTTTCCAAAGGTTGGGCTTGATCATCTCGGAGGTCTTTTCCAAGCCTAACAATCCCATGATTCCCAGGGATTAGAAGAGCCCATCCATCCCTTCCCAATCCCTCCTTTTCCCTTGGGAATCGTGTGCTCAGCCACCGGCCACCGACACCTCCCTGCTCATTAACAGCCCGCCGCTAATTGTCTGGGTGTTTGTCCCACTCCAAAGCCGGGACGCGGAGCCCCAGCTCCCCTCTCCTGCTGGGAGCGGCTCCCTGACCTTGATCCCAGGCTCATCCCGGGGGAGGGAGCTGCCGGCAGCGCCGCTGCTGCCCTGGGATGTGCAGCAACATCTGGCAGGAGCCGAAATCTCCGCGCGGCCCAAGACGCTGCACAGCTGGGCATGGCCCGGTGCCGCCTCGGGACACGCACGTGGGACACGCAGGAGCAGCGGGATTGTGGGGAGCCAGCCCGGACAGGGATAAGGATCGAGGAGATGTGAAGGGAACAGTGGGAGGGTAGCGAGACCTCGATTTGGGAAAGAGCTCCTTGGGCATGGGGCACGGTGAGAATTCCAGGGAATTATCTCTAGGGACGGGTTGGGAATGGGAATGGGAGCACAGCCTGCTCCGTGCCCGGGATCCATCCTGCCCCCGCTGTGGGCTCTGCTGGATTTGATCTTTCCTGAGGGAACTGGGGAGCTTATCCTGGAAAAAAGGGGGATCAGGGGGCACCTTCTCATTCCATAACTCCCTGACGGGAGGGGGCAGCCGGGGGGGGGTGGGGGTCAGGCTCTGCTCCCAGGGAACAGGGACAGGAGGAGAGGGAATGGCCTCAGGCTGGGCCAGGGGAGCTTTAGTTGGATATTGGGGAATTCCTTCATGGAAAGGGCTGTCCAGCCCTGGCACAGCTGCCCAGGGCAGTGATGGAATCGCCATCCCTGGAGTTGTTCCAAAGCTGTGGAATTGCCCTTGGGGACACGGGCAGTGGTGGCCGTGGTGGTGCCAGGTTGGACCCAAGGATCCCAAAGGACTTTTCCAGCCTGGACAATTCCATGGCTCTGCGGTCTCCTCAGCAGTGATGGACAAACAGCCATTCCCAGCACCCTGTCTGGAAGCAGAATTCCACCCTGGCATGATCAAATCCCACCTTGGCACCAGAGCCCTGTGTAGGACCATCAGTTTTCCCAACATCCATTCCCAATGGGAATATTTGAGCCTAAAAGCTCAGCCCAGCCTGGGATTGTACAGCAGGAGAACCTGGAGGTGCCCACAAACATTCCTCAAAAACTGGCTTAGGGCATCCACACCCCATCAGCCCAAATCCTTGGAGTTCAGCCATGTGCCCTCCAGCCAGACTGCACTTTGTGGATGTAATTCCAAGAGTTTCCCATCCGTGAAGGATTCAGACTCAGTGTGGAAGAGCCAGGGATCAACAGATGCCGCTTCCCTGCTGGGTTTTCCTTCCTTGCCACTGGAATCAAAAGCAGCGTTGAGGCTTTTCCATAAATCCAATATTTTAGATCCCTTTAAAGTTCCCTGGGGATGGAGCAGCTGGAGGAGAGCAGCCATGGATCATCCCAGCAATCCCAGGTTCCACAGAGGGTGTGGAGATCCCAGGGCTGTGGAGATCCCAGGGTTTGCTCTCCCACCCTCATCTCCGTGAGATGCACAAATCCTGCAAGAAAGTTGGCACCTGCCAGGATTTTAATGAATTCCCTGCTCCTAAAGCTGATAAAAACTTGGGAAATGGCTCCAAATGTTCCTTTGGGCCAGGCTGAGGGGGAGAGCTGGAGCTGAGGGACAGAGGGAGCCACGGATGTTCTGCTGTGTGGGAAAAAGCGCCGGGAAACCCATCCCAAATGCCACCACTGCCCTTGAAGTGGTTCGGAATTGCTGTTCCCGGCTGAAATCGGGGATTTATTTGGGGTATCCCAAAGAAACGGCGCCCAGAAAGGGATGCTCCAGCCCCAGCCCCGCTCTCCGGGCGACTCCGCTGCTCCAGACATGAACTGTTAAACACAGGCCGTGGAGGATCTGTTGGATTCTTTGGATAATCTTCCAATAAAGCCCAGATTTGGCTGGGAGCGCTCTCACTTGGTAGCAGAGGCTCCTAATTTGTGGCTAAACCACTTTGGGAGGGATATTCATGGATATTCATCAGCGCCGGGATTATCCCTGCATTTGTCCCTGCTCCATTGGCAGTTCCGGCTGAATCCCCGACAGGTTTAAGAGCAGCGTGGGCACAGAGTCTCCAGCCCATTCCTTGGAATATTGAGGATGGGATGCTCTTCGTCCAGCTTTTCCACACTCTGAGTCTTCCTGGCGGCTTGGGAGAAGATGGGGAATCCGTGAGAGGGAAAAGGGGTGAAATCTCTCCAGGGAAAGTGTCCTGTCAGGAACAGGATGGGATGGGTTCTGCCCGGAGCCAGCAGCCCAGTCCTTCCCCACCAGGGTCCTGTGAGCTGCTCCAAGGAGCAAGGATGGCAAATCCAGGGAAACGTGGGGCTGGATCCCTGCTGGGCTGCCCAAGCACCCATTGATGCTCCAGAGAATCCCACAATCCTGCAGGGATGTCCATGGAGCCGTTTTCCACCAGGATGTGGAGGAACCTGGGAACCTCCTCCAAGCTCCTTCTCCCCCAGCTGCAGTCCATAGAAATGAATATTCCTTGGACATTGAGTCCCAACATCCTCCAAGGTGCAAATTCCCCTTTCCCGGTGAAATCAGGCCATGCAATCCCAACAAAACACACGCCTCGCCCCAAATGCTCCGGGATGTGGGAATTCCTTCGTTCCTGTCTGCTACAAACCCAGATTTGGGAATCTCCACTCCGGTGCTCCCAGCTGTGGCCACAGTGGATCTGCCCGTTGCTCGGGAGGTGATCCAGTGGAGATTCCCGAAATTCCAAATTCCCCATCCAGCTCCAAAGCCCTGCCAACACAGCCCTCCAGCACCTGGAGCCTGGGAGGCAAAGGGGAGATCCCAGGAAGTTTGGAAATTCCTGGGCTGGTTGGGATCGGTCACAGGTTGGACTCAGTGACCTTGGAGGGCTTTTCCAACATCCGTAATTCCATGATTTTATGATTTTATGGGATGTAATCACCTTTATGCCTTATTAACTGTAACCACTCACATCGGATTTGTTGGGAAACAAATCCGTGAGGAACTTTACAATCCATTCCCACTGACAAAGAATTCATTTCCATGAAAAATTCCACATGAATGTGGATTTCTGGGACAAGTGAATCCCAGCAGTGACTGTCACTGAGCCGTCCAGGTGTGAAAAGAACACCAGCAGCATCTGCTCCAGAAAATTCCCGGCTTTTCCTATAAAAGCCCTCACCAGGCTGCTCTGAGATTTCATTAAAAAGGGCCAATTTCCCCAACCTTCATCAGTGTTTCAGAATCATTTTAACAAGGATTAATTTTAATTTTAATTTTATTTTTATTTTAAATTTAATTTTGATTTTTTTTTATTCCGATTTTAATTTTGATTTTGATTCTAATTTTAATTTCTATCTTAATTTTAATTTTTATCTTGATTTTAATTTAAATTTTGATCTTAATTTTAATTTTGATCTTAATTTTCATTTTCATTTTCATTTTAATTAATTTTAATATCATCCCAGCAATTGGACAGCATGGAATGGTAAGTAGATTCCCACAGGGACAGGACAACCATCCCCATCTCTAAGGAACTCTCTGGAACTGGAAAGGGATTTTGAGCCACATTAAAACAGAAAATCCAGCAATAATTAGGTAAAATCAGAGCTCTCATTAGTCACTGCTTTTAATGAAGCTGTGCTTTAGGTGGACAGCACGTGAAACTTCCAGGAGAATTCAGTTTTAGGGCTTTTCTCCAGGAATTTCAGATTGGTTTGTGTGGGAAAGACTTTCAAGCCCATCCCATTCCTACCTGCCATGGATAGGGAAACCTTCCACTATCCCAGGTTTCTCCAGGCCCTGTCCAACCTATTTTAATTTTAATTTTAATTTTAATTTTAATTTTAATTTTAATTTTAATTTTAATTTTAATTTTAAATTTTAATTTTGATTTTAATTTCCTCTTTCTCTCTTGTAACTGAGATAAATAAAACCAGAACCCAGATCCAAGCTCCCTTTGCCAAGAGCTGCAGCTGAGCCTGATCCTGAAGTTCCTCCGTAATAAATCCTCACGGATTCCTCCTGGAATTTACAGCAGTGAGGAATAAGTGGGAAGATCCGGCTGTTACTGTTATCTCATGGTCTTGTCCGTGTGGATCCAAGCAAGGGCCGAGTTTGGATGGAAACCTCTCCTGTGGGGAGCTTTCCGCTGGAATAAGCGCTCAGCCCGCTCCCGACATCCCGGGGAATGACGGAGCCTCTCGAATGTGCCTCATCCCCCCTAAAATGGGATTTATCGGGGCCTTCACGTTCCCCACGGCCCCAAACTTGCTGAACATGAGACGTAAATCCTGGGAATGTTCACAGGAATGCTTTGGAGCCTGGTTTAAGGCACAGGAGCAGCCAAGCAATTAAAACTTAGCTCAGGTTTAGGCTGAGAGGGTGTGAGGTGGGTTTAGGGTGTTTGGGCTGACACACAATGATCTCATTTATTTAGGTAAAAAGGGAAATTCCAAGAGTTTTCAAACGCTGCAAAGCTTTTTTCCATTTCCAGTAATTGTTCAATATGGAGATATTATAGCCAGATTAAATAGAAAATGAATGTAAATACAAGGTAAATAGAAATACAGTATAAATATAAATATAAATATAAATATAAATATAAATATAAATATAAATATAAATATAAATATAAATATAAATATAAATATAAATATAAATAAGACTCTGCAGTGGGTTGGGCTGCAGCTGCCCCCAGTGAAGCTGTGGCACACCAGGACAGATCAATCCTAACCACACATAGGATTCAGGAATTTTCCTGAATTCCTGGATTAGCCAGAGCCATCCCAGGTAGGTGTTAATGTTCCCTCATTAATGCTCCCTCATTAATGCTCCCTCATTAATGTTCCCTCATTAATGTTCCCTCATTAATGTTCCCTCATCAGTGCTCCCTCATTAATGCTCCCTCATTAATACTCCCTCATTACTGCTCGCTCATTAGGGCAGCTGATGGAGCCAGAGCCCCGCTCCTGCCGTGCTGTCGCCCTCCACCTTTGGCAGTGCCAGCTCGGAAGGGCAGCAATTCCCAGCACGTTCTGTGTGACACCAAAAGCTCCCCCCCGTTCCCAGCGGATCCCAGATCCCGATGTCAGGGACGGAAGGAGGGAAAACAGGATGCAGGCCCTGCAGTCATCCCTGGGCACAGCCCGGGAGGGTGAGGGCGGCACTGCCGAGCCCTTCAGCACCCCCCGCTCCCCATCCCGGCCCTCTCCAGGCTGCTCCGGTCATTTCTGCTCCCTGCGCTCCTCCCTCGTCCTTGCGGCGCTGTGGGATCCTTCTGGAATCTTTTCCCGGGTTTGGAGTGGTGAGGCCCAGCTGTGCCCGTTCGGTGTCCGAGTGGCACCCGGCACCGCCGGCCCTGTGCCATCTGTGCCAGCCGTGGGGACACGGGGACAGCTCTGATCCTGCGCAGGGAACACCTGGGATTTAGTGGTGACATTCCACACTCCTTGGAATCAGAGAATCAGGGAATGATGGGATGGTTTATGTTGGAAGGGATGGGAAAGGTCACCCAGTGCCACCCCTGCCATGGGCAGGGACACCTCCCACTGTCCCAGGGTGCTCCAGCCTGGCCTTGGGCACTGCCAGGGATCCAGGGGCAGCCACAGCTGCTCTGGGAATTCCAGCCTGGCCCCTCCCCGCCCTCCCAGCCAGGAATCCCTTCCCAATATCCCACTATCCCTGCCCTCTGGCAGTGGGAAGCCATTCCCTGGGTCCTGTCCCTTCAGGCCCTTTTCCCAAAGTCTCTCTCCCATCTTTCTTGCAGGCTTCCCCCAGGTCCTGCAAGGTCACAGCCAGGTCACCCTGAAGCTTCTCCAGGCTGAACAATCACAAGATCCCCCTTTTCTTGGAAGAGCCCCCGTGCCAACGCCAGGCACTCATTCCATTACGTCCTGTAACACAAATCCTGCAGGAAGGCTGGGATGTGGGGCTGGGATGTGGGGCAGGGATGTGGGGCTGAGATGTGGGGCAGGGATGTGGGGCAGGGATGTGGGGCTGGGATATGGGGCTAGGATGTTGGGAT
>VXBT01005801.1:136190-148397 GCA_013400235.1 Oriolus oriolus | reverse complement strand
GGGGCTGGGATGTGGGGCGGGGATAGCTGTTGGCAGGAGCAGGCTGGGAGGGACAGCTCTCCCCACGCTCCCCGCAGGCCGCGCTGCCTCGTTCCAAGGCCGGGATTCATCACGGTGACGGACGCGGATCCTCAGGGCTGCTCATTCCCGCAGAGAACAATCAAGCTGTGGAATTATGATCCCTCAATTAGCTGCGGGGATAACTCCTGATGGAAATGAGGCATCCAGGGGGCCTCAAACTGGGCTTGACGAGGCTTTTCCTGATGAATCTCTCGTGCTTTTGGGCACCAGCAGAGCTGGGGCTGTGCTGAGCTGCAGGGTGTAAATTGTGAGCTGGGCTTTGTAAATCCCGGCTCAGAGGAGCTGGGCTTTGCTTATGCTGTGGTAAAATAGGGTTAGGTGGGATATTGGGAAGGAATTCCTGGCTGGGAGGGTGAGGAGGGGCTGGGATGGAATTCCCAGAGAAGCTGTGGCTGCCCCTGGATCCCTGGCAGTGTCCCAGGCCAGGCTGGACAGGGCTGGGAGCACCCTGGGACAGTGGAAGGTGTCCATGGGGGGGATAGGATGAGCTTTAAGGTCCCTTTCACCCCAAACCATTCCATGATTTAGTGATTTTGTGCTTCAGTGACCTTTGGAGAGTTCAGGGCACTGCAAACTGGGGAATTATTGAAGGGTCCGTAATCCCTGTCTCCGTACGGTGCTATGGGAGCAGAGCATCCATCGATTTTCCTGCTCCTCCAGCGGCACCTCCAAAGTTTGGAATGAGCCTCTGGAAGCTCCTAACTCAGCCTCACTCTGCACCCCTGCCTGGATTCCAAGGGAATTCCAAAGATCCACCCTCTGCCCGTGTCCGAGGGCAGGAAGCTCTCCTGGATGGAAAAAGGCACAATCCCAAACCTATGGATGCACTTGGCAAAGAAAGGGATTTTTGTGGGGCACCAGCAAGGACCAGAGAGAAACAAACCCAAACATTTCCTTTATTATTACCCAAGAAACATTGAAGACACCATCCCTTGATTTTTTTCCCTCCCATCCAGGCTTTTCCAAGCCCATCAAACCCCCAGGGGCAGCAGCTCCCGTCGTGCCCGTTAACTCCGCCTCATTCCCAGGGGGACATTCCGGTGCGAAGAGCAGCTCTCAGGACATCCAGCATCCACAATTCCCACATAAAGCACCACCCAGTGCCGGTGGAAAACATCAGGGCTCGGATTTCTGAAGTGCCCGCGGCACGGATGAATCCCTTTGCACATTAAATATGGTAATTGCTGCAGATGAAAGGCCCGAACAAGAGAAGTTTCTATTTATTTCCACCGAAAGCACAAAAGCCTCAGCAAATTTCATTTGAACCGGGCAGGAAAAGGGGTTTTCAGTCATTTCAGCCTCACAATGGAACTCGGGCCGAGCTGTCATTAATGAGATAAGAAAGAGGGATTTTAATGGGGCTTTTTAGCTGCTTTTCGCTCATTAGTTCCTTGAATCATCCCAGAATCCCAGATTTTTGGGTGGGAAGGGGCATTAAAGCTCATCCACTTCCACCCCTGACACCTTCCACTATCCCAGGGTGCTCCAGCCTGGCCTTGGACACTGCCAGGGATCCAGGGGCAGCCACAGCTGCTCTGGGAATTCCAGCCCAGGGCCTCCCCACCCTCCCAGCCAGGAATTCCTTCCCAGTATCCCAAAAAAGCCTGAGGGCTGCCAGGAGCTGCAGGTGGAGCGGGATGTTGGGATTTTGGCGAATTCCCCCCCCGGAGGAAATGAAAGCTGGGAATGTGGGCAGTGTTTGTGTGCCAGGAATGGAGAGAGGCTCTTCCTGTCCTTGGGCCTGGATTTTCCAGGGCCACAAACCCACAGGAAGAGGGAGAAATGGGGTTGGACTTCATGGAATCCCAGGAGAGTTGGGGTTGGAAGAGGCATTAAGGATGATCCCATTCCACCCCTGTGCCATGGGCAGGGACACCTCCCACTATCCCAGGCTGATCCAAGCCCCTTCCAGCCTGGCCCTGGGCACTGCCAGGGATCCAGGGGCATCCATGGAATAACCTGTGCTGGGGCCTCCCACCCTCCCAGCCAGGAATTCCCAATTCCCAACATCCCATCCATCCCTGCCCTCTGGCAGTGGGAAGCCATTCCCTGTGTCCTGTCCCTCCATCTCTTGTCCCCAGTCCCTCTCCAGCTCTCCTGGAGCCCCTTTAGGCCCTGAAAGGGGCTCTGAGCTCTCCCTGGATCCTTCCCTTCTCCAGGGGAACATTCCCAGCTCTCCCAGCCTGGCTCCAGCCCTTGGATCATTCCACCAACAACATCAATCCCGTTTATTTTCTCCCAAAAGCCAAAGGTTTTCCTGGTGCTGCACCCACCTGTCGGGAGAAGGATTTCTCCCAGTCCACCAGCACTGCCTTCTCCCAGTTTCCTGCTTTTCCCAGGATTTTGCACTGGGATCACGTGGTGTTTCCTTAACGCATCTTTAATGCCTAAAAACCAACTCAGCAAGCGCCTCTGAATAAACCCCCACAACATTTCAGGGCTGGAACAGGGAACAGGGACCACCCCTTGGAAAAGCTGAAGGAACACGGAATTCTCAGCTCGTTTGCGGAGTTGTGTTGATGAATAAATTAACTAAAATAGCATCGTTCGCTTCAGCTGCGGCTTTCCAGGAGTGTCTGTTTGTTCCCAGAAATAAACCCAAAAAACGGGAATTAGAACAGGCCACAGGTTCCGGATCCAACAGGAAGAAAAATCCCAGGTGAGGTTTAGAAATCCTACAAAACCTGAAGGGATGGTAGATTACAGATAACAGTGTAACAGGAATATTTTCGTGGAAAATCCTTTGTTTTGCTGCCACACTTGGTTCTCCCCACAGGCTCCATCCGTGAGTGACAGCGAGGCGTCAGGTTGGACCCCAAACCATGGATTCGGGGCAGCAGTGGAAACCTGCAGTTATCAGTGCTGCTGCTGTTTCCCTTTTCCCAACATTCTTCTTTCATTCCTTCCTGAAAAAACCTCTTTCCCAGTTCCATTATAATCCATGGAGCAGGCAGAAACTCTGAGTGCAGCAACGGAGCTGGGAAGGGGCTGGAGAATTCCTGAGGGAGCTGGGAAAGGGGCTCAGCCTGGAGAAAAGGAGCTCAGGGGGGACCTTGTGGCTCTGCACAACTCCCTGACAGGAGGGGGCAGCCGGGGGGGTCGGGCTCTGCTCGCAGGGAACAGGGACAGGAGGAGAGGGAACGGCCTCAGGCTGGGCCAGGGGAGGGGCAGGGGGGATATTGGGGAATTCCTTCATGGAAAAGGAGCTCAGGTGGAATCCCCATCCCTGGAGGGGTTTCAAAGCTGTGCTGGGCACAGTTGGACTCAATGGTCTCAGAGGACTTTTCCAACTGAACCATTCCAGGATTTTATCCTTGAGCATCATTCCTTCACCAACCATTTCTCCTCTCTGTCCCTTCTCCACCTCCTCCTCCATGGTTTCACTCCCCCTCCAGCAGCCCTTTCCCCAAAGGCAGCTGAGGCCAAGTGCCAGAAGGGGAGGAAGGATGGGATCAAAGGCTCAGTGTGGATTTCCAGAGCCCCTCCTGGATCTCCAGAGTGTGAGAGCAGCTGAATAATTCATCCTTGGGATATCATCACCCGGCTTTTGTAGGTCACCGTCGGCAGCGACAGACGTTGAGCACAAACCAACGGCCTGAAATTGCTCCACGGAGGGAAATTTAATCCAAATCTGGGAATTATTTGGGAAAGCTAAAAATAAACTTTCAAAAAAAAATCCCCTGGGGGATGCTGGGCGTGCTGTGGGACTCACACACTGGAGTGAAGGAATTGTGGATCGCCTCCACATGGCGAAGGTTTTTGGGAGCCATCCAGGGGGATGAGGCTGCAGGGAATGACAAGGGCTGGAAGGTCAGGTTTCAATCCACACAGGAGGAAGGGAAAAAGAAGGAGAAGGGATGAGGCCACCGGAGCACAACTGTGGCAGCTCTCAACACTCCTCCAGCGACACGGAATTGGATCCGAGCCACTGTCCTTGCCCTGCGCTCCCAGACGGCCGGTGCTGAGAGAAATCGGAAAGCTCTCGGGAAAATCTGATCCTGCTCGTGGAAAAGGTGGAAGTCTGGGTCAGGGGTGGGTTTGTCCCTCAAGCACAGGCTGGGATCTGACCCTGGGGAGGCCCCGCCAGGGTTGGGTCCTGTTCTGGGACCCTCACAACAAGGAGGACACTGAGGGGCTGGAACATGGCCAGAGGAGGGAATGGAGCTGGGAGGGGGCTGGAGAATTCCTGAGGGAGCTGGGAAAGGGGCTCAGCCTGCAGAAAAGGAGCTCAGGGGGGACCTTGTGGCTCTGCACAACTCCCTGACAGGAGGGGGCAGCCGGGGGGGGTCGGGCTCTGCTCCCAGGGAACAGGGACAGGAGGAGAGGGAACGGCCTCAGGCTGGGCCAGGGGAGGGGCAGGGTGGACACCAGCAGGAATTTCCCCATGGAAAGGGTGCCTTGGCAGGGGCTGCCCAGGGAGGTTTGGAGTGCCCATCCCTGGAGGTGCCCAAGGAACTCCCGGAGGTGGCACTCAGAGCTCTGGGCTGGGGACAAGATGGGCATTGGGCACAGCTCAGACTCAGTGACCTCGGTGGCTTTTTCCAACCTCAGGGATCCTGGGATTCTGTGCTGGAAAGCTCCAACTTTGTCCTTGCAGACGAGCAGACGGAAAGATGCCGTGCAGAGCTGTAATCCCCCTCCCATCCCTGGCACACAAGGAGAAATCCCAGCTCCATCCCAGGTGGATAAATCCCAGCTCCATCCCAGGTGGAGAAATCCCAGCTCCATCCCAGGTGGAGAAATCCCAGTTCCAAACCCCCTCAACCCCTCGGCTCTGCCCCGCTGTTGGCAACAGCTGAGCTGCAAACCCCATTTTATTTCATTATTTCAATAACCAAACCAGGCTCTGCAGACTCATCTTGACTTTTAAACACATTTATTTGAAATTCCTCAAATCCTGATGGTGAAGAGACTTGAAAGGAGAGCAGGAATTTGTTTTCCCAGAGTTTTGACAGCGACAGCTGGAGGAGGAACGGGCCAGGCCGTCTGTGTACAGCGAGCACAGAACCTGCTGAGCTCTCCCACAGACAGCACCTGCTGGAATAAAATGCATTTTTATACCAATCAAAACGTATTTTTATACATTTTTAATAGGGGCTGTCAGTCACACCAACACCTGCTGCCACTGGGGCTGTGCTGTCTGCACATCTTCCCAGAGAATGGCTCATTCCCAGGCTTCCCGGGATAACTGATTCCTTAAAATCCTGCATTTCTTACAGGGAATATTCCTCCACGATTTAATTCTGACACACAACCAGTTTGTGTTTCTCTAAGCCACATTTTTTCCCTCATGAACTGTATTCAGGAAATTAAGTGAGACAAATGAAACTCCACGCACTGCTGGAGACTCGATTTTCCCAGGAAAAATCCTGCAGGAAAAGCGAGTTTATATCATTTGTAAAGACAAAATACCTTCTGCAATTATTTAGCCTTTAAATCTTCAACTCAATTCTAAACAACACTAAAATATATAGAATTTAAGTGTCCAATAACACAGCAGCAATTTTGTCCTTTGTCTGTTTGTCCAAACGCTTTTACATCCTCAGTGCAATTAATTTCGGAATTTACTCCTGGCAGCAAATGCCTGGCGTGGAACTACAACTCCAGGAGTTATAAAAACCATAGGGAAGAGAAACTCCTAAAATCAGATAGAAAAGCAATCCTATTTTCACTGAATCCAATAAAAATTCTTAAATAACTCAGTCCCTGCAGGGTTAGAAAATAAAACAGTGCTGTACAAATATCACCGAGCCGGAAGATTTGAATATAGGAGCCAAAAATTGCTGATTTTTATCAGGTGGAAGTTAAACAGAAGGAGAAGTGAGGAAAAATGACTGGATTTCATCACATTTTAATTGTAAATTGGTTTTGTCTGCTTCTCCCTGCATGCCCAAAACCAGCATGAAAATAACATCAAGAAAATCAGAAAATATCCCGGGGCTTTGGAACTTTGTTGTGCGGAAGATAAATATTCCTGGTTTGTGTTTAGACACCTCCCACTGTCCCAGGCTGCTCCCAGCCCCATCCAACCTGGCCTTGGGCACTGCCAGGGATCCAGGGGCAGCCACAGCTTCTCTGGGAATTCTATCCCAGTCCCTCCCCACCCTCCCAGCCAGGAATCCCTTCCCAATATCCCACCCATCCCTGCCCTCTGGCAGTGGGAAGCCATTCCCTGGGTCCTGTCCCTCCATCCCTTATCCAAAGTCAGCTCATGGGCACTGCCAGGATGGAAACGCGACGCGCTGGAATCGCATTTTGCATCCAAATTTAAAAATCCAATTATATCCAATGCCTTTAATCACCGTTAATGGATTGAAAACTTCCTCAGGAACTCAGCCTGGAGGAGAGGAGCTTGGAGGTGACCGAATTGTGACCTTCCAGGGCCTACAGGGGCTCCAGGAGAGCTGGAGAGGGACTGCGGACAAGGGCTGGAGGGACAGGACACAGGGAATGGCTTCCCACTGCCAGAGGGGCAGGGATGGATGGGATATTGGGAAGGAATTCCTGGCTGGGAGGGTGGGGAGGGGCTGGAATGGAATTCCCAGAGCAGCTGTGGCTGCCCCTGGATCTCTGGAAGTGTCCCAGGCCAGGCTGGCCGGGGCTGGGAGCAGCCTGGGACAGTGGGAGGTGTCCCTGCTGGAATAGGATGGGATTTAGGGTCTCATCCAGCCCAAAGCAGTCTGGGAGTCCATGGAATGAACTCCAGAACTGGGATAAGGTACATGAGATTTAGTAAAACAAGAAGAAAATAAAAAGGAAGAAAGATGGGGAGAAAAAACAAAAAAGGAAAATTAAGAAGAAGGAAGGAAGAAAAATCATTCCAGAGGATTATCCACATGGAATTTGCCTTCCTGAGGGAGAGGCCACACCTGGATCTGGAGCAAGCTGATGTCTACAGCTATTCCCAAATATCCCCTCTCAGGGTGTTTATTCTGACTCTTCTATCCCAGTTGACATTCCCTGCAGAGCTTGCCTTTGTTCCTGCTCCTGCTGGGAGCCATCCCGTGCCCAGGAGCGGGGAATGGCCATTATCCCACTGCCCTGGACATTCCCTGCAGAGCTTGCCTTTGTTCCTGCTCCTGCTGGGAGCCACCCCGTGCCCAGGAGCGGGGAATGGCCATTATCCCACTTTTCCCCGCTGGGGCTGGGAATTAACCGCGGCTCTGTTGCCCTTTAAGCTTTATCCGCACGCTTTTATCCTGAGCCTCATTAGGCTCCTTAAGGCACATCCCAGCCAGCCCCAAAGCTGGGAAAACAACAATTCCAGCTCATCCTGGGCTGTTCTATCGGGATTTCTCCACACGCTGCTCCCCCCACCTTCCCCACTTTTATTTCCCGTATCCAAAGGCTCCCAAGTGCCGCTGGAGAGCTGGATTCTGGGAAGCAGCTGTCACCACTCTCCTGGCTTTTTAACATTTCTCTGGAGAGATTTTTTATCTTTCCAATTTTAATCCTCTCTTACGACTCCGGGATTTGTTTTTCCACCAATAGTCCGGGGCCCGTTTTTATTTCTAGCACTTGCTGGTAATGAAATCGGGATTATTTGTCCTAAATCCATGAATTCATCAGCTACGCAGCAGCAGGAGCAAGCCCCAAGCATTACTGATCTATGTCCCAGGGCGTGATTTTTATGGGAAACAACAAGCAGATGAAAACAATAAGGTGGGAGACACAATTATTTAGGATCAAATCCCTTATTATCCATCCAAATCCGGGATTAGGCATGTGAGGTGCAGCAGGTTTTAACTGGGATCCGCCCGGAGGGCAAATCAGGTGGGAGAAGTGCAATATTTATTCTCCAAGGCCCAAATTATCCCTCTTGGAGTGAGAATTCCCGTGAGCCAGGAGGCATCCGAGGGGAATATCAATCTATTTTTGGAATTATTACACATTTTCCTTTGCATTTTGCCCTGACTTTGCTCCAGCTGCCTCCCATCCTCCCTCTGGCCTGGATTTGGGATGTGCTGCTCCTCACGGCACCCATCCCTCAAATCCTCACCTTCCTGAGCTGTGAATAAATAGCAATTCCAGACCCTGAGTTTTCCAGGCTCCCAAATTCCCCCAAATGGATCTCAGGAAATGGACACCTCCATGCCCAAGCTGCTCCAGGGACGTTGCAGGCCCCTCCAGAGGTGACACCTCATTTCCAGAGGCATTCCCACTCTGTTTCCATCCCATGAAACATTCCCTAGAAATTATTAATCCTCAGATTTAGACTTCTTTTCAGGAAAAAAAGCTGGAATTGTTCTTGTTGCTTTTCCCTCCACTGGGCTGGTGAGAGGCCAGCTGTGGCCTGCTGTTTGCTGGGATGACAGAGCAAGTGGAAGCAGAACACGACCGGGATAACACATTCCTGCAGGGAATGCTGCAGCATCCAGCAGGAAAGCCAATCCCACCATTTACAAGGAAAATTCACTGCTGGAAAATTTGGTTTTCATGGGCTGAAGAGAGAAAAAGGAGTTCCTCAGAGGAAGAAATAACTGCAAAAAATACTTCAGGAATACGGGAAAAAGCTCCCTACAGCTGTTTTCCAAAGGATGATGTGCTGAATCCACGGATTCAGACATCCCTGGCGCTCCTTGGAAGGCAAACAAAGAGCCCCACCCTCCCCACAGGAGAACCGTGGCTTTAAAAACCCAAATCACTGCAACTCTTCAATAACTTATGAGCTCTAATGGAAAAAACCCCAGAGCTGAACCTCCTGGAGGCGCCGCTGCTGGGAATAATCATCCAAGGAAAGGCAGCCCCAGCTGGGAATAACCATCCAAGGAAAGGCAGCCCCAGCTGGGAATGACCATCCAAGGAAAGGCAGCCCCAGCTGGGAATGACCATCCAAGGAAAGGCAGCCCCAGCTGGGAATGACCATCCAAGGAAAGGCAGCCCCAGCTGGGAATGACCATCCAAGGAAAGGCAGCCCCAGCTGGGAATGACCATCCAAGGAAAGGCAGCCCCAGCTGGGAATGACCATCCAAGGAAAGGCAGCCCCAGATGGGAATGACCATCCAAGGAAAGGCAGCCGCAGCTTCCCGCCGGATGCCGCTGGGCCGTGTTTGGGATTGGGAATGTCCCGAGTGAGCTTTTACCTGGGTGGGGTGGAAGCAGCAGCTCCAGTTTCTCCTGGAAGCGAGACGTGGTTGCCGAGGCAACTCTGCCCATTGAACGCCAGCTCCCGGCTTTGATACCCCACACCGGCTTTTCCTGGGAAGCAGCACGGAATTCCAAAGGGATCTGAAATCAAAAGTGTCTTTTAAATGTTGCTCCTTCCCCAGCTCCTGTTGATTCGGGAATTCCGGGACAAGCTGGGAGCTTCCCTGGTGTTTCCCTGCCCCGAAGATTCCGTGTGCAAGCCCTCTCCCTGCCGGCCACTCCAGGAATTCCCCTGGAATTCTCTGTGTTTCCGAAAGGAAATCCATCTCTCGGTGCCTAGGAGACATCTGAGAGCGATTTTAGATCGAGTTTATTGGAAATAAAAGAGTTTTTCTAAGAGCAAAAACTCGAGATCACTGGTTAAATATACTCCAAGTAGCAGTCAAAATTCCAGGGAAAAGGAATTTCAGGGCTCTTTGGCCCCCAAAAAAATCTTGTATTCCAGAATTCCATCTTTCAGAATTTGCATTTCCAAATTTATATTTCCAAATTTTTGTTTCAGAATTTGTATTTCAGAGTTTTTATTTCAGAATTTGTATCTCAGAATTTGTGTCTCAGGGGTTTTATTTCATGGTTTGCATGTCCGAATTTATATTTCAAAATTCTCTACTTCAGAATTTGCATTTCAGGACTTACATGTCCAAGTTTTTATTCCAGAATTTGGATTTCAGAGTTTTTAGTTTTAGAATTTGTATTTCTGAATTTTTCAGAGTTTTTATTTCCAAATTTGTGTCTCAAGGTTTTTATTTCAGGGTTTGCATTTCTGAATTTATATTTCAAAATTCCCTATTTCAGAATTTGCGGTTCAGAGTTTTTATTTCAGAATTTGTATTTCAGAATTTTTATTTCAAAATCCGTACTTCAGAATTTGCATTTCAGGACTCACATTTCGAAATTCTCTATTTCAGAATTTGGATTTAAATTGTTTTTTAATTTCAGAATTCTGTATTTCCTACAAATTCCATTTGAAAATCCAGATTAAAAACCAGGAGCGTTTCCTCCAGGATCAGGATGGAAGAGTGGAAGATCGGATGCTCCATCAAAATTCCTGTAAAACCACACAAATAGTTTATAAAATCAGAAAAATTAAATAAAAATTCTCTTGATTTAGACATTTTTGGGCAGCTGTGTTTAAAAATAAAGAAATAAAAACACTCTAAGTAGTGAAGTTACACCTCGGGCTGACAAAAGCAACTGTGCCCCGCTGAGGCTCTGGTCACTGCACACCATGAGGGAGGGAGATTTAAATGAGATTTCAAGGTTTAATTAAATATCAATTCAAATTTTAATGTCAAATTTTAATTTTAACGTTAATGTTAATTTAATTCTGCTTGATCATGGCAGAAAAACCGGATTAATCAGGGCCTTTAGGTGTGGATGTATCCAGAGAATCCTTCAGGCTCAGTCAGAGCTGTGAGGGTCAGGGTTGGGGTTTATTCCCGGGATTGCAGGAATTTCTGTCCCTTTCATCCCAAACCATTCCGTATTTCCATGATCTGAGCCAAACCAGCTCCTGCCTCACCGCAGCGAAGGGATTTAACCATCCGTACCCCCAAAGCGCAAAATTAAGAGCGTTTGATAATAACGGAAGGGTGTGGAAATCCAGGAATATTACGGGAAAATAAAATCCACATCCCTGGCCGTCCCTTCTTCTCCAGCAGGGTGACGGTGAGACACGGGACGTGCGATGCTGGCGACAGGGAAATATTCCAAGCTGTGCAATTCCAGGGCCAGGAAGAGAAACGCGGCGTAAATAAACACGCCTCGGGAGCAGAGGTCATTCCCCGGATCTCCCAAGTCATTCCCCTCTGGATTTCCCAATGAAATTCAGTTTATCCCGCAAAATTCTCAGCCCTCTCCCGCTCTGCTGCGTGGGATCAACTCCAGCCCGGCTCACTTTGGTGTGAAGTGGTACAAAACCAAGTTGTAAATTATTGGGAATTTTTCCCGCATTTCCCGGCTCTTCTCCCACTTTATTCAGGCGGATCTTGATGTCTTGATATCAGATTTTTGATATTAAACCGAGAATATCAAATATACCAAATGCATCTCTCCCAGTGATTTGAGTGACGGGCACTAATTTTAGGTCATATACAATTTTACTTTGGTATAATAAATTAATTCCTTCCTCCACACCAAAACCTTGGCAGGAGGGATTTGTGCAAGGAAAACGCCAGGATTTTAACTTCTCCTTGAAAACCAAGCGTTACATTTTAAGACAGTTCCAGCTGAAGTTACGTTGAGCTTTAACATTGTTTCTGTGTTCAGTTCTCCTTTTCTGGCCTTTTTTTCAAGGCCCTGCAGCGCCAGGACGCAGGGAATGGCCTCCCGCGGCCAGAGGGCAGAGATAAATGGGATTTTGGGAAGGAATTCCCGGCCGGGAGGGACGTGAGGCCCTGGCACAGGGTGCCCGGAGCAGCTGGGGCTGCCCCTGGATCCCTGGCAGTGTCACGGCCTCAAGGCTGCCANCTCCTTGAAAACCAAGCGTTACATTTTAAGACAGTTCCAGCTGAAGTTACGTTGAGCTTTAACATTGTTTCTGTGTTCAGTTCTCCTTTTCTGGCCTTTTTTTCAAGGCCCTGCAGCGCCAGGACGCAGGGAATGGCCTCCCGCGGCCAGAGGGCAGAGATAAATGGGATTTTGGGAAGGAATTCCCGGCCGGGAGGGACGTGAGGCCCTGGCACAGGGTGCCCGGAGCAGCTGGGGCTGCCCCTGGATCCCTGGCAGTGTCACGGCCTCAAGGCTGCCAGAGCTCCAGGAGCGCTTGGACAAGGCTCTGAGGCACACGGGAGGATTGATGGGCTGTACAGGTGCAGGAGTCGGACTGGCTGATCCCTGTGGGTCCCTTCCCACCGGGACATTCCCGATCCCACCGGGACATTCCCGATCCCAGCCAGATCTCCCCCGCCCGCCATGGCGGCCGCTCCCCCTCAGCGGCTCCAACCACGGCGCGCTGCGCGGGGGGGGGGGGCGGGGGCC
>VXBT01005801.1:21499-121471 GCA_013400235.1 Oriolus oriolus | reverse complement strand
TAATGGTTTTTAGTTTTCCTTATTTTTCTTGTTTCCTATTTTTCCTTATTCTTCTTATTTCTTATTTTTCTTTCTTCTTATTTTTCCTTATTTTTCTTATTTCTTATTTTTCTTATTTCTTATTTTTCTTATTATTTTTATTATTCCTTGTTATTTTTATTATTCCTTGTTATTTTTATTATTCCTTATTGTTTTTATTATTATTATGCCTTATTATCTTTATTCCTTATTATTATTCCTTATATTTATTATTTTTATTATGCCTTATTATCTTTACTATTCCTTATTACTTTTATTATTTCTTATTATTTTTATTGGTTTTATTTTTCTTGTCATTTTCTTATTATTCCTTACTGGTTTTATTATTTCTTCTTGTTATTACCATTATCATTCCCATATTATATTTTATTATTTTATTCTATTTATTCTCTGCTCGTATTTTAATAAATGAATAATTTAATTCTTTGGAATATCATTAATGTAATTAATTTTCCTGACAGATCAGAGACAGATTTGTGAAGGAACCAGCATTTGAGGACATCACGTTGGAATCTGAAAGGAAAAGGATATTTAAGGATTTCTTACATGTGCTTGAGGTAATTATTCCTTTGTTTTTAAAATCGTTGGACAACAGACAACAAAAATTCCTTTTCTTCCCAAATTGGGTGGGAAGGGGAAGGATTCAATGAAGTTCTTGTTCCGTGAAGTGATAACTGGAGATGAACTTGATTTTTCAGCTCTCGCTTTTGGGGGTTTTGTTCCATTTCCTGCTGTTCGGAAGAATTTTAACTGAAATTTTAACTTTTCATTTTATAATTTCCAGTTAGGCAGAGCAAGGGGTGGGTTTAGGCCAGGCTTAACTTGGATCCAGAGAACAGATCCATGGGAATCCGTGTGTTTTGACTTGCTCCTGGCTGCTTCTATGGCAGCTCCAACATGGCAACAGTGCCCATCTTTGGGGATTTTGGTATTAAATGCTGACCATGGAGTTTTAAACCTTTCCCAACTTTTGTGGATGGGAAAGATCCCATCAATTTTTTGGGATGTCCTATAGGGGCTGCTGAGGTTTTGCTGCCCCATCCCTGCAATTGTCCAAGGCTGTGTTGGAGCTCCCTGCTCCAGGGAAGTTGTCCTGACCCACAGTGGAACAAGCTGGGATTTTGGGGTTTTTCCAAGCTCAATCCCTGCTGGAATTCCGAGCTGACCCCTGCTTGCCTTGCCCACAGCACGAGTGTCAACACCACCACTCCAAGACCAAGAAACATTCAAAGAAATCCAAAAAACATCACCGGAAGCGCTCTCGTTCCCGCTCTGTGAGTATTCCCAAAAACCCTCCCTCTGCAATTCCTCGCTGCGCTAATTCCTGCTGCAATTCCCGTGATTAATTGGAATTCTCCCCCTGGGCTGTGTGTGAAGGGCTCCGAGTCCGAGGACGACGACAGCCACTCCAAGAAGAAGCGGCAGCGCTCGGAATCGCGGTCGGTGTCCGAGCGTTCTTCCAGCGCCGAATCCGGTATGGGATGGGATGGGATGGGATGGGATGGGATGGGATTGGCTTCCCATCACCTGGGGGTTTATCCCTGGGGATTCAGCCGTTGATTCCTGGTTTTTTTGTTTCTCCCTGCGGCTGCAGAGAGGAGTTACAAGAAGTCCAAAAAACACAAGAAGAAGAGCAAGAAGAGGAGGCACAAGTCTGTAAGTGAAGCTCAGTTCGGAGCTGGGTTACGGAAAACCTGGCACCTGCTGTCAGTGATCCCAGCTGGATTTTCCAAGGGAAAAAAAAGTTGGGATCAAGCTGGAGGAGGGTGTTGCCAAAATAACAACTTTGTGTTATATATTCCTGATACTAAACCACTTCAAACTGCTGAATGTGGAGGGTTTGACTCCGTGAGTAACCTGGGATTTGCTGCTTATCCTGGCAAATCCTGGTGTTCTCCTTTGTTGTGGAGAGCTGGGAAGGATCCCAGCCGTTCCTTGTGCCTGCCTGAGCATCAGGGTTGTGTTGGAGGCTCTGAATTGTTGTGCAAGAGCAGCAGAAGGATCTGAAAAGCAGAAAGAGCTTCAGTTCTTCCCTGTGAGGGTGGGGAGGCCCTGGCACAGGTTTCCCAGGAAAACTGTGGCTGCTCCATCCCTGGAAGCATCCAAGGCCTGGCTGGATGGGGTTTGGAGCAACCTGGGACAGGGGGAGGGATGGGATGAGAGTTAAGGTCCCTTCCAACTTAAATCATTCCATGATCCTACAATTCTTTAAATTGAAGTTGGACTTTAAAACATTCCACATTACTATTCACTATTCCCATTTTTTTTCCCCACAGGATTCACCAGAATCCGATGTGGAACGAGACAAGGACAAGAAAGAAAGAGAGAGGGACAGCGAGAAGGAAAGAGCCAGACAGAGATCCGAGTCCAAGCATAAATCTCCCACTAAAAAACGGCCTGGAAAAGATTCCGTAAGCTCTGCTTCCTTTCTTTCCGAGGCTTTGGGCTGTGGCAGCAGGAGCTGCTGGATGCAGATTCCATAGGCGTGCTCTGGGAAAGGTCACAGGTTGGATTTGATGATCCTGGAGGTCTTTCCCGTTCCCAAATTGGGGTTTTGGGGTTCCCGAGTGCCACGGAGCAGCGAGCTGCGGCTCCGTGTCCCTGCTGAGGCTCCCAGTGTGGCACCTTCCTGGAAAATCCCATCCTGAGCACTGTCCCATCTCTCCACAGGGAAACTGGGATACCTCTGGCAGCGAGCTCAGCGAGGGGGAGCTGGAAAAACAGAGGAGGACTCTTTTGGAACAGCTGGATGAAGATCAATGAGAAGATCTTTGATACCAAAAATGTTTACAGGTGGCAAAATAAAACCAAGCCTTGTGTGGGCGAGGCCCTGGGGCCGGTGGCCAGTGGCCCATGGCCACAACAACGGTGGCTTTTAGTTTTTTACCACTTCAATCCAGTCAAAAGTAGAAAAATCCGTGGAATTCTGAGGGCAAAGCTGTGCCTGGCCTGGAGCTGCGGGGCGGGATGGGGGCTGGGATCCTCTGGAGGGGACACAGAGGTGGCAGCAGTGTCCCCAAGCACTTTCCCTGTGTCCTTCCTAGGCAGGGAACAACCCTGGGCTGCCTGGGCAGAGCCCAGCTCAGCTTCAGGGAAAAAATTCCTAATTTAATTCCTTGTGGTTTCGTTCATTGGATGGATTTGGTTGGGTGGGCTTTTTTTGGGAAGGCAGTGGGAGTAAGGAATCCATGTCCTGATTGTGTTCTGCAAAGCCCTGGATTTTGGGGTTGTCTGGCACTGGAGCTTTTGTCCAAGACTGATTCATGTCCCGACTCCCATCAATCCCAAATCCTTGGGAATGCGGTGGCTGGGAATTCTCCTGCTGTGCCAGCAGAGGGAGCGTGTGGGACACAACCACCTCGGCATTCCCTGAATCCCTTCCCGGCCCGGCCCTGGCTGTTACTCCAGCGTTTCTCTCCACCTTTTCTCTCCCCCTTCCGAACGTTTAGGAATAAAAATCCAATGTTAAACGCAATTCCATGTGTTGCCTTAAGAACCTGCTGCAGAATGTACCTGCACAGCCCAGAGGAGGGAGGAGGAAGCAGCTCCAGCCCTGTTTTCCAGCCCCTGCCCGTTCAGGAAGGTGCCCCCAGCCCTGCTCGGTGAGAAAATTGGGAACCCGCTGTCCTTGGAATATTTTTGTACATTTTTATCGATGATTAAACCTTGTCTTTTAGCATGTACTGGTATTTATTTCTCTTTAAATACTCTGTACAGCTCTGAGCCGCATCATCACTCACAGAACCTGCTTCAAGACTCTTTAGATTTCCTTTTCAGGAATTTTTTTCCCGAATTTTGACCACTCTTACCCAGTGCATAAGCACCCAAAGGATCCATTTATCCAGGGAATTCTCTGGCCAGGGTGGTTACAAGGCTCAGACTCCTTAAGAACACCCGGAGACTGAAATGAGCTGTTTGGTTACAACCTCCTGCATTTCGTATTTCATTTTTCCCTGGGACAATTTGGGATTTTCTGGGATGCTTTGGGATGGGAAAGCACATCCCAATCCTGCTGTTTCCCCCTGAATTGTCATTGCTCATCACACATTGCTTGGGGGGAAAAACACCTGGATTTGGGCAAACAGGGCTTGTGGGAATTTTTGGTATCCAGGGGGTGTTGGGTGTGGAAATCCAGGTTGGAAGCAGGGGCAGGGAATGTATTCCAGGTTTTTCCCTGCAGCAAGTGGCTCTCCCAAGGAAGTTGCTGCTCCAGGGCTTTTACCTCTGTGCTTTGCTCACCTGACAGCCACTTCCCTGCATTTATACCCCAAAAATGGGAATGCTCCAAGTGGGAACAGCCCAGCAGCGTTTGGAAAACAGGAGGGCAGCTGGCCCTGGAATCCTGCATGGAACTGGGAGAAGGATTTAGGATTTCTAAGGGTTTGCAGACAGGGAGGAACTTCCTCCAATGCTCTTATTCCCTTGCACCCACATAAACTCAAGGAAAAAGTTGTTCCTGAGGGAATATCCCTCTCAAAGGGTTTGCTTTTATTTTTCCATTAAAAAGAAAAAACTGGGAATGTAAATTAGTCCAGTGGTGAGATTTTTTAACATCTTCATTCAATTTGCTGGAAGAAACTCATCCTAAACTGAGCCTGCTTTTAAACCAAGCAAGGCAGGGGTTGAGTTTTCCAGGGAATTGAGTTCAGGCTCATTTTTCCAGCTTTTTTTTTGGTGTGTTTTCCTCCTCTTTCCTATTTCCCAGCCCCATTTTTTTCCTGTGGCAGCCCCAACACAGCCAACAGCTCCAACTCTGCATTCCCACCTGGAAACTGGAAGGAATTTGAGCCAAATGATTTCTTTGTCATGAATGATGGAATGATTTGGAACTGTGTCCATCCATGTTGAAACCTTGGCTGTGCTGCTTAATCCTGACCCCCTCTCAGATCCATTTTATTAATCCCTTTTAAAAATGAAATTGGAATTTTAGTCACAAGTTGTCAAGTTTAGGCCTTAAAGATTTGGGTTGTTTTGAGTGCATTTCTAGCAAATATTAATCCCCATTTATTTCTCTCATGGAGCTGATCCAGGTTTCTCCCAGGAACATCCACCCCAAATTCCTTCCCTCAGCCTCTTCCAGAATAACAAAGAATAAATCGATGCTGCAAATTATTTCAGTCTTCATCCACACAAGCTCCAGCTGTTCACCTGTCAAATATCACCATTTTTTGGGGGGAAAAAAAAGGTAAAAGTGACCCAAAAAACCCCTCTGGATTTCAGTGTAGTAGTGTAAATAGTTTATTTGATTTTATGGCAGGAACAGACCAGGAAAGGAACGTGAACTGCTTTATAAAACACTTCTAATCTTGCTAAGAAGCAGATCTATGACTAGAAAAATATTAAAGAGAACATGCCAGCTTGGCTTTCATTTTGGGCTTTAATTAAAAAAATACCTTTGAGCTGAAGAAAATGAGATTTAGTGCTTCTACCCCAACAAGTGCTGCAATGGAAATTCAAATTGTCCAATTTTCTTTGATCCGAACGCTCATTCCAACAGTGGCATGTTCTCTTTAGCAGGTCAAGTACACGGTGCTGTAAATGCAAAACTTGGCAGTTTTTCAAGGAAAAATTCCTGGAAATTGGTCAATGTGGTAACTCTGAGTCCCAAACTGTCCTTTTAGTTAAATATAAAAACAAAAACTATAAGTTAAAATAACATTCAGATTGTATAGCACAGGCTTGATGCATTTATTTCCTTTTAAACAATATTTACAATATTACCCAGAGGCTAAAGTGGGGGGGAGGGGGGGGGGGGGGTGTAAAAACCATAAAAAACTGCACCAATTTTGTAGCAAAATATCTGTACATTTAAAAACAGATTATCATATAACTACACATTATCCAAGGGGAAAAAAAAAAAACAGGGACCTTCACCAGTGGTTCACGGGAGCACAATGGAAAAGGGCAAAGAAATTCAGTGGTTAAATACTATACAAGAAATTTTACAATTAACAGATGGATGAGCCCAGGCAGGGAAGCTGGAAGCAAAATGGGCCTTGGGAAGGACAAATTTCTCCTCAGTCCAGCTCTCCCCAGCTCCTGGATGCTGCCGGCACGGAGTGGGATCCATCCCGCTGCTCTGGGGCACGGCGTGGTCCTAAATTAGCCTCCTGTCCCTTTTTAGGCTTGGAAAATGCCACGGAGAACCGAAAACCTACCGGGAATTTTAGGCTGGGCTTCCCTTCCAAAGGAGCCTCAGCAGGGAATCCGGAGCGGGAATGTCTCGGAGGTGGAGCGGGGTTGGAATCCCCGTGCCAGGAACTGGACTGCAGTGGTCCTCAGAGCCTAATACTGGTTACTGGGTGTTAATTGCTTAGTGCTAATTAATAAATACGCTGTTATCCCAACGCTGCCTCCCTCGGCCCCCCAGCCAAGGCCCTGGAACATCCCAAACCCCCGGCTTGGGGTGAGCTCCTGTTCCATTCCTATCCCTGGGACCGTGGGCCCACGTTCCGTATGGACGCTGCACGGGCTGGGAAAAGGGCTGGGTTCTCCCTTGGGATTATTAATTCCATAGAAAGCCCTTAAATGTCTTTGTTTGCAGTTTGAATTTAAAAAGAGCCGTTAAGTGCAGCTGAAGGCCAGGCCCGCCCCTCGGCCCAGCATTAAAAGCCAAGCACATCCCGGTATTCCCAGTATTCCCAGTTTCCAACCAGTCAGGCCCACAGGAGCCCTCGCTCTCATCAACCCAACCCCCCAAACCAACCCATATTTTACATTTTGGTTACAAATCCTGCAGAGTCCTGGTGTCCAGAGAAACCCAACCAACCCCAATCCTATTGCTTGGATCCGTCGGAGCAGGAACTTCCATTTCAGGCACTTGGCGTGGAGAGCCCGGCGCCGGGCCGGGAGCCCTCCGAAGGTCCGTTTTTCCCTGGAAAAGGCGGGATGTGGAGCCCATCCCGCTCCCTGGCGGGCTCACATGGCCAGCTCGGCGCCGTTGGAGCGCAGCCCGTGCTCGTCGAAGCGGCGGCGCACGCTCCTCCTCAGCGCGTCGGCCCGGCGGTACGGCTGGTTCCGGAGATCTGCGGGGAGCCGGGAGTCAGGAGCGCCGGGACGCGCACACGGACACACGGCACACGCAGGACAGACAGGGAAAGGCCCGCTGGAAGCCAGTCAAAGCAGCTTGTGGAGGACGGGAGCAGGGATTGGCCCCGGCGCAGCGCAGGGAGCAGGACGGACGTGCCCGGAACTACGCGCCCCAGCGGCCGGTTAATACTGGTGGGATCGGGATGCCGGTGGGACCATGGGAATTGTGCTGTGGGAATGTCCCCAGCAGCCGTCACAAAGGCCACGTGGACCCCAATCAGCTGGTTTGAGGCGTGCCCTGGGTGTTCCCACACTCGCTCAAACCCCGGAGCTGGAGGATGCTCCACCTCACGGCAGGTGTGTGACCCACGGGTTCAGCCACACCAGGACGGATTTAGGATCCCTACATCCCATTGAGCATGGAATAACGGAAGAAGTCAGCTTGGCAAGGACCTCCAAGATCTTAAAGAGGTGCCCTGGGAAAAGCAGCTGGCACGGGGTTGGGATTCTCCAGCTGCTCCACCTCATGGCTGGAGAGATGCTTCAACAGCCAAAGGAGGGGAGAGCTCGGGAGGGAACACTGAGTGTGGAATGGCATGGAGGGATGGATGGATGGATGGATGGATGGATGGATGGAAGGAAGAGGAGAAAGCTGATGGATGTGATGATGGAAGCCCATTACAGGTGCCACATGTGCTGTCACCTGTGCACCTTCAACAGAACAAGCACTGAAGACAATTCCAGCTCTAATTTCTCTCCTGGCCAACAAATCTGTGTTGGACTGGGCCAATCCCTCAGATTTCCTGGATAACTCGTGTTGGGGTTGACACACAACTCCCAAACGTCTCAGCTCTCCCCTCTCCACACCTGCAGGTGGAGATGGTCCACCTCATGCAGAACCCAACTGGGGACGAAACTATTTTGGGCTGTACTTGAATTAAAATGGCCAAAACAGGGTGTGAAGGTGGTCACCAACCAACACCACCTGGGGACAAGACTGTTTTGGGCTCAACTTGAGAAGAAGTGGCCAAAACAGTGTGATGGTGGTCACCAGCCACCATCCTGTGGATTCCCTGCACCTCCAGAGGTGAAAATCAAGGATCTGGGTCTCCACTGGCCTCGAGGGTCTCACCAGTATTAGCTCAGCCACATCTACCACCAGCTGCCTGGCACAGAGAGAGAGGAGGAAGCCAAGTAAAAAGTGATGCTTGCCAGCTCTGGGAATCCTCCACCACGGCTGTGCTAGAAGAAATCCTTACCCTCGAGTGAACATTGGGAAATTTAGTGATATTATTCTTCTTTAGGGCTAAACAGAAAAAAACAAAACAAAACAAAAAAAAACAAAAACAACAAACAAAAACAGAACACAAANAAACAAAAAAAAAAAAAAAAAAAAAAAAAAAAAAAAAACAAAAACAACAAACAAAAACAGAACACAAAAAAATGATGGTTAAGTAAAAAAATGGGATGGAGAATGAAGAGCAAGTCAAGTCAGCGTTCAAACCTCCCGGGCAGAAACCACGGAGCGAGAGGGGTTAGACAGGGCAGGAGGGACTGGAGGCCGCTCCTACCCCGATTCCAAGCTGCTTTGAAGGTTGGCTCCAGGAAGAGAACACAGCAGAGATCCCAGAAGAGCAGAGCACCGCGGAGTGGGTTAGTTTGTGGATTTATTGGCAGTGCTGATGGAATTACACAGGGAACAGGGGAAGGAGCACTGCTGGCTTCTTAAGATGAGTCCTTAATGAGGACAGCAGTGTCCAGGGACATGCTGGGTTAGGGACACTCTTGGGACAACGGACACCACGATGGGAATCGCTCAGTTCCATGTCAGGCTTTCCTTGGCACCATTCCAGTGGTTCTGCCCCGTATTTCCATGATTCCCAGCCCTGCTCCCCTCTCCCCCTGCTCTATGCCCTGAGCCCAGCCTCGGCACAGAGTCCAGGCTCAGTGAGGATTCCCGATTCCATGAAATAAAGCTGGCACGGAACTGACACGGAATAAAAGAGTTAAATATGGACGTGACCGAACAAAGAGAGATTTTACCCCGCTGGTTCCACCCCATGCAGCCAAACATGCAGGTGCTGTTAGGAACCCTAAACCACCCCATGGGTGTTATTCCCGAGCCAGAAGCCACCCCCACGGCCATTCCCAAGGTCCATGCAGCCCGGAATTCCACTCTGGCGTGCAGCCGAGGTGCCACATGCACGGCCCCCCGAGGTGACACAGACAAGCCAAGTGAGCTGTCACTGCCTGGGCTCCTCAGTCCTTGCACTGCAGGAGACTCATCTCAGTGACTCCCACCTTGCTGTTCTGTGGGACACAAGGACAGCCAGACGGGATGGGACGGGATGGGACGGGATGGGATGAAGAGGACGTGCGACAGAGGGGACACCACTATAACATCAGGAGGACGCTGGACACCACTACACACTCAACAGTCACAGAGTCCTGGCTGAGATCCACACAAACAAAGTGGCAAAAAGTCTACAGCGACCTTCCTGGTTTCTAAGAGCGGCAGGTGTGAAAGAGGGAGAGTTTAGTAATGGAATTCCTCAGGGACAACAGGGTCGCAGAAGAACCGAGAGCCGCGCTTGGCGCTTCGGGCGGTGAACGGCACCGTCTTCAGCACTGCATGGGAACAACAACAGCCACACACAAACCAAGGTCAGCACCGCTCCGGGCCACGGGGACAGCTCAGCGCTCCCGCACGGACACCAGGGACACCTCCAGCCTGCTCCTCACTGGCCTTTGGACAAGGTGTGGTGGTGAGGCTTGAGGAGATTTTTCATCCACTCATGGAATCCCAGCGTGGTTTGGGTTGGGAGGGACCTTAAACTCATCCCATTCCACCCCTGCCATGGGCAGGGACCCCTTCCACTGTCCCAGGCTGCTCCAAGCCCCGTCCAGCCTGGCCTTGGGCAGTGCCAGGGATCCAGGGACAGCCCCAGCTGCTCTGGGCACCCTGTGCCAGGGCCTGCCCACCCTTCCAGCCAGGAATTCCTTCCCAATATCCCACCTATCCCTGCCTTCCTTATCTTAAAGCCATTCCCCCTAGGCCTATAATAAAATAATTTCCTTGAAGAACTTGCTTTAAGATGTGCTACAGGTTTGTGGGAAGACCTTGGTGTTTGGGATCAGAGTCATGGAATGGTTTGGGTTTGGAGGGACCTTAAATCCCATCCCATTCCACCCCTGCCATGGCAGGGATGCCTCCCACTATCCCAGGTTTCTCCAAGCCCCGTCCTACCTGGCGTGGGAGACTCCCAGGGATGGGGATGTGCAGGATTTACTGGGATATCTCCAGGGATGGGGAGATGATCTCAGTCCTACCTGACCTTCCATGCTTGACCTTTCCTCCTCCGTGGCTTGAGGTCCCAAAAAGTGCAAATCCAGGCACAAGAGCACAGGAATTGTTTAATCCAAGCCTGGCACCCTCTCCTCTGGACTGTTTTTCCATAGGGATGGGCGTCTGCCACACAATCTGTTCCTCCCACAGAACAGGAGAACCATTTTTCCAATTAAACAAACTCCCGGGAGTCCGGAGGAGTTGGGGAAGCAATGCCAGGTTGGATATCATCGCCACCCTGCCCTTTAAATGAGGAATGTTATCTCAGGGCCATTAATCAAGGTTAAAAGGGCTTGGGAAAGCTTCACACGCTTCATCCAGTTGGGCAAAAACTCCCTGGCTTTCCTTAGTGAGGGATCAAACAGCTCTCCTGCCCTGCTGCAGGAAAAACTCCTGTGGAAAACTTCCAGGAGCAGTTGGCAAAGACCTTTTTTTTTGAGCTTCTGGGCAAGGAAACAGAGTTCGTGAAGCTCCTGAGGCATTAAATCATGTTCCTTCCACACCACAGGTGAAAAACATGTGGAAATCTCCCAGTTCTGCAATCCCAGCAGCTGGGAGGGCTACAAAGGATTTCATTCCGGGGAAAAAGGCAGTTCAGGTGGCTCCTTTCATCAGCAAATATTTGCAGCCGAGTCCTGCCTGTGCCTGGCTGCACCAGGGGCTGTGTCCCTTCCCTCTGGGACGGGCAGGAAAACCTGGAGCAGTTTGGGGTCACTGGGGGTTGACTGAAGGATTTCCAGGATCAATCTCAGTGAAAACAGAGGCTCTTCATCCTGACACTGACCCCATTTGTGAGGAGAAAAACGGGATCTGGGACAGATCCACATGGCCCAGCTGGAGCAGCTGCAGGGATCAGGTACTCCCTACCTGCTCTGAAACCCTGGGAATGTCCCCACAAGCTGGAAGAGAAGGAGCAGAACCTTCTGGATTTGCCCCACGGCACACAACCAACACCCTCAGGAGGACACTGGGAGCAGCCAGTGGGCAGATCCACCCTGTTGTTGCTGAGGCTGGAATTCCCAGCGGGCTGGCAGGTCCCTGCTGTTGCTGAGGCTGGAATTCCCAGCGGGCTGGCAGGTCCCTGCTGTTGCTGAGGCTGGAATTCCCAGCGGGCTGGCAGGTCCCTGCTGTTGCTGAGGCTGGAATTCCCTGGCTGGCAGTGGGGGAGGAGGGTACCTGTGATGATGTCCTCGATGGCGCCGTCCTTGCCCTCGTACACGTGCCGGTTGTCCTTGACCTGCCGACGCCGCAGCTCCGCGATCAGCTCCTGCTGCTGCCGCTTGCTCTTGTGGGAAGGGGACTGGGAACACGCACAGGGAGGGTCAGGATGGACCTCCAGCTCTCCTGGGCATCTTCCTGAACCTCTCACACCCATTCATCCCACCAATTCCCACAGGAACCACCGGTTTCCACCCCAGTCTATCCCAAGGCTGGGAACAGCCGCGTGCTGGTTGCTCCCGCTCCATGGAGAAGCCGGGGAAGGACAAAGTTTAGCTCACGGAAATACGGACATTCCACCAACAGTTTTCCATAATTTTGCAGACTTCCCAAGCAGCAGAACACACGCTGGAACTTTCCCAGCCTGTCCCAGTCCCCTCCATAGAAACTTCCAGACTCTTTCCAGGCAACTACAATTCCTCCCTCGGAGCTGAGGTTTCTGAGCATCAGGAATATGATCCCACCTGGAAGCTGGATCTGTGCCATACCTTTTGGTCCTGCTGCTCCATCAACGCCTCTTGCTCCATGAGTTTTTCCATTAAGGCCTGCTCCTGCTTTTTCCTCAGCTCGTTTTCTTCTTCTGCTTGCTGTTTGTGAGAAAATCCAGGGGTTAGGGATCCCAGGGGAGCCAGGGAGCAATGGGATCCTGCGCCAAAATGGGGCCTTCTGAGAAGGGGAGAGGAGAGGGAGAAGGAGAGGAAGGAGGAGAAAGGAGAAGAAAGGGGAGGAGGAGGAAAAGGAGAGGAGGAGAAGGAGGAGGAGGAGGAAGAAAAGGAGAAGGAAAAGGAGAAAGAGGAGGAGGAAAAGAAGAGAAAGGGGAAGAGGAGGAGGAGGAGAAAGAGGAGACGAAGGAGGAGGAAGATGAGAATGAAGAGGAGGAGAAGGAGGAGAAAGAAGGAGAAAAGGAGGAGGAGGGAGAACAGAAGAAAGAGGAGGAGGAAGAACAGAAGAAAGACGAGGAGGAAGAGGACAAGGAGGAGGACAAGGACAAGGAGCTCTGGTTTACCTTGTAGGCCTTCACAAAGCGGACAAACACCGGGAAGAAGACCGAGGGCGGGGTCGTCTTGGGATTCTCCCCGAAATACTTCACGGCATCATCAAAGGCATCCTGCAACAGGCACGGCTTCAGCGCCCTGCACACCCTCCCAGGCACCCTCCCCATCCCCAGCCCTCCATGGGAACACAGCCCATCCCTGGGTGTCAGCCCCTCACCGCAAATCCCGGGAACACGGACGTACCTGGGCTATTTTGGCATCATCCTGGAGCTTCTTGAGCTTGCCCTCGTTGCTCTGGATGAAGTCCTTGAGCATGGTGTTGTGGTCGTGCATGGTGTACTCGCGCTTGGTCAGCTCCAGGCCCCGCTGCAGCTCCTTCACGTCCAGCAGGACGTTCTCCAGGGACACTGCGTGGGGAAGCGGGAATGCTCAGCCCGCAGCCTGCGCAATTCCCGGCAGGAAGAGCCCGCTGTGCCGGGAGATCCCATCCCATGGAGGGAGCGGGAGGGCGCTGTACCTGCTGCCGCCTTCTCCACGTAGTGCAGCTCGTTGTAGAACAGGGCCACGTGCTGGTACTTCTCCTTCACCACGTTGGAGATGTAGTGCAGCAGCGTCTGCTTCCGGTCCGTCGACTTCGTTTCCAGGAGCTGGGCAGAGCGGGAGCAGAGGTGTGGGGAGCTGGGGGCAGGCTCCAGGCACAGGGACTCACCAGAGCCGCCCCAGCGCGGTTTCCATGCTGGAAGCACCAATGGAGTCCCACAGCAGCCCTTGGGTCACCACAACCCCCTGAGGGGACACAGGGTTGGGACAGAGAGGCTGGAAAACTGGGAAAGGATCTGGGGGTGATGAATGCGAGCCCAGGGGTGCCCAGGTGGGAAAGAGGCCCCTGGGCTGTGGCAGCCCTGGTGTGACACAGCCCCGGAGCAGTGCCCGTCCCTGTGCTGGCACTGCTGGGGCACCTCCCGTGCTGGGATCGTGACAGGAGGGACCCTGAGGGGCTGGAGCGTGTCCAGGGACGGGAACAGAGCTGGGAAGGGGCTGGAGAATTCCTGAGGGAGCTGGGAAAGGGGCTCAGCCTGGAGAAAAGGAGCTCAGGGGGGACCTTGTGGCTCTGCACAACTCCCTGACAGGAGGGGGCAGCCGGGGGGGGTCGGGCTCTGCTCGCAGGGAACAGGGACAGGAGGAGAGGGAACGGCCTCAGGCTGGGCCAGGGGAGGGGCAGGTGGGACATCAGCAGGAATTTCCCCATGGAAAGGGTGCTCAGGCCTTGGCAGGGGCTGCCCAGGGTGGGGGTGGAGTCCCCACCCCAGAGGGATTTCAAAGCCCTGTGGATGTGGCACTTGAGGACAGGGGCAGTGGTGGCCTGGGCAGTGCTGGGAATGGTTGGACTCCATAATCCTGGAAGGCTTTCCCAACCTCAGTAACTCCCCAGCTCTCATTCCCAGCTGGTGCCCACAGCACATCCTGGCTTTTCTTACCAAGTCTAAACTCTGCAGCTTAAATCCATACACAGCTCCTCGCTTGCTGCTGTTCATGTAATTCCCAAGAGCCAGGATGATCTGCCAGGGTGAAACAGAGCAGAGCATGAATTCTCAGGACAAATTCCTGGAGCTTCAGACACCCCTGGAAGGGGACCTGGGGTCAGACCCACCTCCAGGATTTTCTTCAGTTTTTGGGATGACTTTATGGAGACAGAGGCAGCGATTATGGCGTGGAGTTGCTGCGGGGAAACACAGGGAGAGCTTTGGTTAATGCACATCCAGCCAGGAGGGAATGAACATCCGAACACTCACATCCTGGAAAAAAAACCCTCCTGGTTTTCATCCACACCATAGGACAGAGCATGGATGTCCCTCTGCCATGGAGCCGGGCTGGGAGAGCTGGGAATGTTCCCCTGGAGAAGGGAAGGATCCAGGAAAACCTCAGAGCCCTTTGCAGGGCCTAAAGGGGCTCCAGGAGAGCTGCAGAGGGACTGGGGACAAGGGATGGAGGGACAGGACCCAGGGAATGGCTTCCACTGCCAGAGGGCAGGGATGGATGGGATATTGGGAAGGAATTCCTGGCTGGGAGGGTGGGGAGGGGCTGGAATGGAATTCCCAGAGCAGCTGTGGCTGCCCCTGGATCCCTGGCAGTGTCCAAAGCCAGGCTGGGAGCAGCCTGGGATAGTGGGAGGTGTCCCACTCCCATGGAATGAGATATTCCTTATTTTCCCTTCCCACCCATCCCAGCCTGGGATTCTGTGACTGTTCCCCTGCCCTCACACTCCAGGATTCCAAACCATTCATTTGCCCACCGGATTCACCCCCCTCAGATGTGCTGGGGTACAAAAGGATTCACACTCCAACTCCTCCAGCTGTCCCAGTGTTTCAGAGTGGATGGGACACAATTCCAAGGGCTCATGGACCAGCACCAACAGTAACTTTTCCCAGAAATACTCCTTTGAGGATGCTGGGCATTGCCCAGGCTCCCCAGGGAATGGGCAGGGCCCCGAGGCTGCCAGAGCTCCACAAGTGTTTGGACAGGGCCAGGGATGCTCCCAGGGATGCTCAGGGTGAGAATTTGGGGTGTCTGTGCAGGGCCTGGGGTTGGATCCATGATCCCGTGGGTCCCTCCCAGCTCAGGACATTCCCTGCTCCCACTCACCGGGGTGAGCATCTGGATGCTCTCGGCGAAGTTGCCGATGAAGGCCATGATGGTCATTTTCTGCATGAGCCTCTCGATCTTGCTGAACTGCATCATGAACCTGTCCTCGTCCGACAGGTTCTCCAGGGGCTTCCTCTCCCTCTCGTAGAGCCTCAGCACCTTCACCTCGTTCTCCGTGGGCAGGAACCGCATCAGGCATTCCACGAAATCCACCGGCAGCGTCTTCAGGTCAAACCTGCGGGGTAACGCCCGGGAATGGGTGTGGGGACAAACTGTGCCCAAGTGTCCCAGGCCATGGATGTCCCTTGGCTCTGGAGCCAGGCTGGGAGCACTGGGAATGCCCACCTGGAGAAGGGAAGGATCCAGGGAGAGCTCAGAGCCCCTTGCAGGGCCTAAAGGGGCTCCAGGAGAGCTGGAGAGGGACTGGGGACAAGGGCTGGAGGGACAGGACCCAGGGAATGGCTTCCCACTGGCAGAGGGCAGGGATGGATGGGATATTGGGAAGGAATTCCTGGCTGGGAGGGTGGGGAGGGGCTGGGATGGAATTCCCAGAGCAGCTGTGGCTGCCCCTGGATCCCTGGCAGCGCCCAAGGCCAGGCTGGACAGGGCTGGGAGCAGCCTGGGACAGTGGGAGGGGTCCGTGGATGAACTGGATGGGCTTTAAGGTCCTTCCCATCCCCAACCAGTCTGGGATTCAGCTCCACATGAAGAAAAGCAAAGAAGAAGCTGTGAAGCTCCTCCTGCCCTGCCCATGGAGCCGGGAACAGGATCCAGGGATAATGGGAATGACTCTGCTTCCGTTTCCAAACACGTGGCCGTTCCCCCACCCTTCCAGGCTCACTTTTCCAGGGAAAAGAGGAGGGGAGGAGCAAATATTTGTATTTAATTGGCCCAGAGCCCTCTAAAGCCGAACTGCTAAACCTGCCAGGACCTGGGCCAGGTTTGGGTCACTCCTGCCCAAAGGCAAAGCCTGTGCATCCACAGTTTGGAGATGTTTGCCACGGCCGGGATGAGTCTGCATGGGTTTGGGATCAGCCCAAGGAGCAGGGAAGGATCCATGTCAGCTCCCGAGGCCACAAACCTAATTCCATGCAAAATCTGCTCCAGCACCTGGACTAAACTCATCCTTCCCGGAGCAAACCAGAAGAGCTGCCTGTTCCTGTGCTCCCTCTGGATTCTGCTCATTGGAACAGGAAATATCCGGGAGCTGCCGTGGCAAACCGGATCGGCTGGAACGAGCTGCTCTAACGAAGGAAGTGCTAATTTGTCAAACCCCAGCAGTGACTCAGCACCACAAAGCCAAGAGCTTCCCGAGTTCCAGGCAATCGGATTTCTGGGAATTCACAACCGTTCCGTCCTCCCCCTGGAATTTTTTCCCAGCTGCCAAAGCATTTCCACCAACCGCCAACTCCAACCCCTTTCCCAGCGCTCCCAGGAAACCCCAGGCAGGATTCCCTCGCTGCCGGGGGCTGCACTCACACGTGGATGGCCTTGCAGATCTCATCCGCCGTTTTCCCGGCTTTCCGCAGCGTGATGGCCAAATTCTTGGCTCTGTTGGCATCCAGCAGCGTGACCTTGTTGGATCCTTTCTGAGGGATCTTCTGCTTGCTGGAAGTCAGATCCATGGCTGGGCCCTGCGCCTTCGTTTTGAATATTTCCTCAAATTCATCCACGTTTAGATCCTGGGAAGGGAAGGAAGGGATTTATCCTGCAGGGAACACTAAATCCTAACCCAGAACTGCAGGGAAAGCGTTGTGCTGGCTGAGACCGGATCATGGAATCATGGAATGGTTTGGGTTGGAATCTTAGAGCTCACCTCTTTCACCCCCTGCCATGGGGACACCTTCCACTATCCCAGGTTTTTCCCAACCCTGTCCAACCTGGCTTTGGCATCCAGAGAATTTCAGGGGCTGAAGGGTGGAAGGAACACATTTCCTGAGCCGGGATCAGGAAATCTGGCCAGATCCCAGAAATCCAGCTCTGCACACATTCAGAAATTCAGGAAAGCACTCGTGTGAGCACCGGTTATCCAAGGGAGCATCCAGGGCCTGGAATGAGCCCTATCCCTGTGCAGATCTTCCCACTCCCCACAGCTCCCCAACAGGAGGAGGTTGGGCTCTGCTCCCAGGGAACAGGGACAGGAGGAGAGGACACGGAGTCACGCTGCTCCAGCAGAGGTTGAGTTGGATATCGGGAAAATTCCTTCCTGGGAAGCGTGGTCAGGCACCGGCAGGGGCTGGAGCCGCATCCCTGCAGGGATTTGACCCCCTGTGGATGTGGGGACACGGGGCAGTGCTGAGCTGAGGGCTGCACTGGGTGGTCTGAGAGGCTTTCCCAAGCCAAACATTCCATGATTCCATGTTTTCCCGGGCAGCAGGGTGGGAGCAGGGGTACCTCGAGGATCCTCTCATCGTCGATCTCGTTGAAGACGGTGCCGTTGATCTGGTTGGGCTTCAGGGCCACCCAGTTGAACACAGGCATGCGGAACTTGGTCTTGATGGGCTTCTTGATCTTCACAGCTGCGGAGAGGACACGGAAAACTCCTGGAAAACTGCCTGGGAACACCACAGTGCAGCTCCCCAACTGGAATTCAGCCCTGCAGAAGAACTGGGCAAACCCAATGATCCCTCTGGAATCCTGGAAAGGTGTCGCTGCCTCCAGAGACTGCTGGAGAGGGGAATCCCAGCCCTCAGCAGGGACAGCAGCAATCCCCAGGGCTCTGCAAACTTCCCAGTGGGAAATCTGGGATTCCTGTAGCACCACAAGCTGCCGGGGTTGATTTGAATCCCCAGGCTCTGTCCAAATTCCACAGAAAAGGGGGAATGTGGGTGAATCCAGCCCTGTCCTGCTGCTGGCAGAGCCTGCCCTGAGTTGTGTCACAAACAGGTGACAAGAAGGGAAAAAAGCCCCATTCCCAAGGCTTTTGGGAAATGGGATTTGGGGAAACTGCAGTGAGGCACTTTCTCAGCAGGTCTGAGTTTCAAGGCCAAAGGGGCTGAGCTGCAGCAGAGCTGGGCATTAACAGGGGTTTAAAACCAGGTTTTAATTCCCGCGCTGTGCAAATCCAGCAAATCGGAGAAATCTGGGAACTCTGGAGCAATTTGGGAATTTAGACAGAGGAGCTGTGAAAATGAAACCTGGAAATGAGGCCTGATTGTTCCCAAACAGCAATCCTGGAGCAAGGCAACAACCCTTCCCTGTTCCTATTCCTATTCTTACCGTACTCCTATTCCTATTTCTATTCCTATTCCCATTTCATTCCTATTTCTATTCCTATTCCTACTGTATTCCTATTTCATTCCTATTCCCATTTCATTCCTATTCCCATTCTATTCCTATTCCCATTCTATTCCTATTCCCATTCCCATTTCATTCCTATTCCTTTTTCTATTCCTATTCCCATTTCCATCCTATTCCTGTTCCCATTCCCGTTCCTGTTCCTATTCCCATTCCTGTTCCATTGCTATTCCTATTCCCATGTCTGATCCTATTCCATCCAATCTGGAAGCCACAGGAATAATTTCCATAATCCAGTTCCCATTTCCTTTCCTTTAAACGAAAGCACAAATGCTTTCGTTTAAAGGAAAAGCAAATGTCCTTGCTACAAAATCAATCAACTCAAGTCACCAATCAACCTTTTGCTCCCGAATTGCTTCCCAAAAAGTCAGTTTCCTGGCAAACATGGAACAGAACCCCTGGTCCTGCAGTGCTGGACACCGTGTGGAGAACAGGGAACACACAGAATATTCCACTGTTGATTTGGGGAATTGTATTTATCCAGCTCGTGCTGTAGCACTAAACAGGGTTTTGCTCTCTGCTTAATTACTGGGGTTACTCAAAATAATTCCTACAGTAAAAGAAGGAATAGCTGTGAACACCCATGGAAAAAGGAATTCTCTACTTGTGCACACGCTGGAATGGATAATTAACTGCTCCCGGGTCATTCCAGGACAGGGAAGGCAGGAATGCCTCGTGGGAAAGAGAGCGGAGCCCAGAATCCCTTCGGATTTCCCTTCCTCCTCCCTCCCTTCCCGAGCTCTGGGTGCCCAAATCCCAAGGGTTGGCTCCGACCTCCCCCTGCCCGCCCCCCGGAGCCCCTGGACACCCCCCAGGACACGGGGAATGCCGGGAGAAGGAATACTTAGCAGCAAGGAACCTACAGAAGAGCTTGATGGGCCCATCTTAGCGGGAAGCAGAAGGAACAGAGAAAAAAGAGTTAGGAAAGGTCAGAAAAGCGGCATTTGTTAATTCCCGACTGCCCTCGGCCCCACAGCGCTCCTGCCCTGGGAATGTTCCTTCCTGCGGAGCCCTCGGATCCAGAAAGGGCCCTTCCAGCCCCATTCCCTCGGAATTCCCACTGAAGAACGGGATCTGCAGCCCAGCAGCCCCCAGGCACCTCCAGGGCTCCATCCCGAGGGCTCAGCTCTCCCTGGCGCCTTTGGGGCTTCATTTTCCTACAAAACACCCTGGGACCCTCTGGATCCGGGATGCTTTTTGTCCTCCAAGGAATCTTTAAAGGCTGCGATACTTCATTGGATTATTTTCCTTTAACACAGCTCTCAATGAGAGTCTCTTGCTTTGGACTCCTAACGAGCTCTGGAGGTTTCTGGGGACCCCAGAGAGCCCTCACTCACTCCCTGAGACACCTGGCAGGTGGCAGTGACTGAAACACGGATGAGGATGGGCAGCAAATTGTTCTTCCTGCCAAAACATTCCCAAATTTTGCCTTTTCTTCCCAAATTTCCACCAAAAAATCCCAAATTTTGCACAGGTATTTCTTCTTGGAAGAAATCAAACCCATACTCTGTCACAGTCAAAAACGACCCTGTTTGTAAAATACTTCTGGCCTGAGTTTGGTTCCACTGGAGGAACCCAGTGGACTCAACTGGGTTGAGTACCCAACTCTTCCAGACCAACCCCAAACCACTGGGTTGATAAATCCCAGAATCCCAGACTGGTTTGGGCTGGGAGGGACATCGAGGATTATCCAGTTCCCCTATCCCAGGTTGCTCCACGCTGGCCTTGGACACCTCCAGGGATGGATGGGGCAGCCACAGCTTCTCCGGGCACCCCCACAGAACCCCAAATACTCGTTTTTTCCCACAAACTCCTCATCCCAACCCCAGGGATTTGTTTAGGGGCAGCCCTGGGGTGCCCTGCCCACCCCTGAGGGAGCTTTACCTGCGAGGCCGGAGTTGAAGACCACGGTGGGCGAGGCCGTGCCGGGCAGCGGGGGAGCCGAGGGCGGTGGCGGAGGGGGCAGCGGAACCGCCGGAGCTGCGTCCGGAGCTGTGTCCAGAGCCGGGCCCGGGAGAGGAGGAGGAGGAGGAGGAGGAGGAGGTGGAGGTGGTGGTGGAGGTGGAGGAGGCACCGGCACCGCCACGGGGCCGTTGGGCACTGTGGGATGGAGGGAAAACGGAGTTACCGTGGAGTGAAGGGGCACAAAGGAGGAGCCACAACATCCCCCGATGTCCCTTCCCCAGAGCCACAACACCCCCAGTGTCCCCTCCCCACTCTGAGCCACCAAAGGCCTTCAGCACCCAGAAGTGCCCTCAGGGAAGGAGGGACCAATTTTTCCATCCAGGGAAAAACAGGAGGTGGAGGGAGCAGCCGGGGGGGTCGGGCTCTGCTCGCAGGGAACAGGGACAGGAGGAGAGGGAACGGCCTCAGGCTGGGCCAGGGGAGGCTCAGGGTGGACACCAGCAGGAATTTCCCCATGGAAAGGGTGCTCAGGCCTTGGCACTGCCCAGGGAGGATTGGAGTGCCCATCCAGGTGCCCCCACAGCTGGGATCTCCCCTTTCCTCACCTGCCTCGGGTGACCCTGGCAGGGCGGGCAGCGGGGGTGCAGGAGGGGGCAGTGGCACGGAGGGGACAGCTCCGGGCGTGGCACAGGTCCCTGGCACCGCCTCCGCTCCCGCCGGCACCATCCCGGAGCCCAGGGCCACGGGAAGGATGGAGATGTCCCCATCCCCTTTCTTCTGGATCTTGATGGTTCCCTGCTTCTCCAGCTCGTGGATCTTCTTCTCCAGCGTGGATTGGCGCTGGATGGCTTCCTCCTTCTCCTTCACCATCTTCCTCAGGGTGTGGACCTGCGTGTTTGCATCCTTGTAGATCTCCTGGAATGACACAGTCACAGGGAATGTGCGTTCAGAATTCCAAGGCCAGGATCACACCAGCCTGATCCAGAGAAGGGATTGCAGTGCCCAGGGCAGCCCCTCTGGAGGAATTCCGGATTCTCCCACCCTTTGGAACTTCCACAGGTCCAAAACTCCCACCTGGAATGCTCCAGACGTGGGCAAGGAGATGTGTCCATCTCACTCAGGGATTCCTGGCACATCCAAAGGGATTTATGTCCATCCTTGGAGTGCACACACAAACAATTCCACCTGAAACCTGCCCCATGTTCCAAACTGGGAAGCCAAGAGAATTCTTCTGCCCCAGATCCGTGATCTCCGCTCCCTGCATCCCGAATCCAGCCAGGGCTTCCCCATCCCACTCACCCGGATCACGTCCAGTTCTTTGTTCCTTTGCATGAGCTGCTTTTCCAGTTCCACAATCTTGGCCATGGCTTCGTTCTCCGTATCCTGGAGTTTTTCAGATAACTACCCAGCACAAGAGAAAGGCGTTAAAGAACTGGGAACCTCGGGGTTTATCCATCAAAATAAGAGCTCACTTCTTGGAGCAGCCAGATAATTGATAAATTATTGATATTCCAGGAAACCCTGAAGCCTTTCCTTGGAAAGAGAACAGATTCCTGCTTGAGATGGGAGACATCACATTGGAATGGGCTTGGAGCAACCTGGGAGAGTGGAAAATGTCTGTGCCCAGGGCAGGGGGTGGCACTGGATGAGTTTTAATGTCCCTTCCAACCTAAACCATTCCATGATTCCTACAACACCTCAGCGGGGCAAACACTGCACAGCAAGAACAGCTCTATTCCAAGTGCTGGGAATATAGGGATGGTGAGAGAAGGAGAAGCCTTTTCTGGTTTTTAAAGCTTGGAAAATCACTTTATTACTATTATTATTATTGCTATTGTTATTATTATTATTGTTAATAATAATAATAATATACTATTATTATTCTTCAATATACTATTATTATTATTATACAGTTTACTATTATTATACAATTTACTATATTATTATTATTACTAAATATACTATTCTTATTCTTCTTCAATATACTGCTATTATTATACAATTTACTACTATTATTATACAATTATTATTACTACTACTATTATTACTATTATTTTCCAAAAGCCAGGCCGTGTCTTCCGGCCTAAAGGAACTGACACCAAGGTTTGGGACAGCAAACCCTCAGTATCTACACAAGAGGATTTTCCAGCCCCTTCCCTCCTGAGCTCCTGTTTAAGGCACAGCCAGGATGGTTTTTTCCTCTATTTTTCCCTCTGTTTTGGGCCTGCTCTGCCGAGGAGTTGGAATTTTCCATGGAAATCGGCTCTCCCAGCTCCCACACCCATGCAGAGCTCCCTGTGCCGGGGGAAGCACAGCCAGCGCCTGATCATCCCCCAGGACACAGGCCCAGCAATCCCAAGGCTTTTTCCAAGGGAACCTCGCCCCAAACCGGGCCTGGCAAATCCCGAATCCCGGCGATCCCGTGGGCCACTCACGTGGGAAAGGTTTTCTTCCAGTTCCTCCACCCTCTCCAGGGCTGCGTTCTTGGTCTCCGCGTCCTCCAGCAGAGCCCCCACGTCGAACACGTTGTCCAGGTAGGCCTGGATCTGCACCTGCAGCTTGTCACTCTCCGTGTGCTTCAGCTTCTGAGGAGCCCAGGGGACACGGGTGACACGGGGGACAGGGAGCAAGGGGAGCTCAGGGCACTTCCACCACCCAGGGAAACCCTCTGGACACCAAACACCCCCAGTTCAGTTAACACGGTCTCATCTTCTGTCGCTCCAGGGGATATCCCAGCTCCCCTTCCCATGGAAGGGCTGCAATGAGAGCTTTAAGGTCCCAAACCATTCCATGATTCCCTCCGTGTTTGCTGGGAAAGGCTCTGCTTGGTCCCCATGGACTCCCCAGGGCCACCCCCAGGCCTCAAACACAGCCACGGCCAGCGCAGCCACGTCCAAACACATCCCACAGCCCCCAGATCCCTCTCCTGGTGGATGCTGAGCAGGAATCAGCAGGGCCAAGTCATTCCCATGCCAACAGGAGCAGCGTTTCCATGGATGTACTCCTCAGGATGGGGGCAAAAACGCTGCCTGGAGAGGCTGTGGCTGCCCCAATTGTTATTATTATCCCAGGCCAGGCTGGACGGGGCTTGGAGCACCCTGGGACAGCGGGAGGTGTCCCTGCCCATGGCAGGGGGGGATTGAGAAGCTCTTTAAGGTCCCTTCCAACCCCAACCATTCTGGGATTCTACGGAAAATAGAAAAGGCAGCTTCCTGCTGACAGCCAGACACCAGAGAACTGCTGGCTGTGGGGGAATCCCAAGGGAGGGTTTTCCAGCCCGGAGAAGGAGTGCACGCCGTGGCTGGAGCCGGGGGACGTGGCAGGGCGAGGATGGCTGCGGTTCATCCTCCCTTTGTTATCAGGCTCCGCATTTAGCTCCAGGCTGTAATTCCAGCCGGCTGCAGCCATTCCCTCCTGGCCACGGCCCCTCCAGCTGCGGCACGGCCCAGAAGCCGTGGGCTGCGGGGGGATTGGGAACGGCAGCAGCTCCAGACTCACATCCAGGTACTCGTCCAGGCCCAGCTTGGTGAACTCGTACTGCAGGTGCACTCGGAAGTTCATGTCCTCCACGGAGTGCACCACGATGTTGATGAACTGCATGCAGGCCACCTGCAAGGACACCCACGTGAGCCCAGGTATTCCCAGGAACAGCTGGAACGGGATCTGCGGGATCAGCAGTGGAACCAGGCTCCCCAGGAGCGGGGTCGGAACGGGCTCTCCACAGCCGGACACAGCCGCGTTTCCCTGTGCTTGCTCCAAGGGAAAGCCACGAGCTGCTCTCCTGAACTGCTCTGTTCCCAAGCCAGAGCTGGATTTGGGCTCAGGGAACGTTTGTCTGCTGGGATGAAGGGGAATGAGATTCCAGGAATGAAGTCATGGCTGCAGGGCCACCTTCCCAGAGCGGGAACGCTCCCGGGCCGGAGCAGGCACCGCACACCAGGCCCTGACACACCAACCCTGGCTTGGAACAGCCTGGGAAAGGGAGATTGAGCCAGGCCTGGGTTTAAACAGCTGGGAAAAGGGACATTAATCCAGGCCTGGGTTTAAATAGCTGGGAAAAGGGAGATTAATCCAGGCCTGGGTTTAAATAGCTGGGAAAAGGGAGATTAATCCAGGCCTGGGTTTAAATAGCTGGGAAAAGGGAGATTAATAACACCTCCAACACCTGATTTTTGGCAGAAAAAGGTCTTTTACACAAAGCTCAGCACTAAATTGACCCCGAGTGCAACAGAGGCCTCAGAATTCCAGTGCTGGGCTGGGAAATCCTGCTCAGAACGGACCCACATCGGATCTGAGCACTGAGAGGGAGTGCAAGGGAGATTTTTCCTGATTAAAAGCAGGATTTCAGTTTCTTAAAGCCCCAGATCTGGGAGATTTTTGCCACCAGCCCCGTAACCAGCACCCCCCCCCAACACCCTCCCTGCTGCTACAGCTCTGCCTGTGAGAACAGGGAAGGAAAATGAAGGGAAAACCGGGGTTTTCTGGAAAATAACACCCACCATGAAGTCGATGTTGTTGTCTTCATTCCGGAAGTGCTCCATGAGCTTCTCGAAGCGCTGCTTCTCCCCACACACCTGAAAACAAGCACCACACCTGGGGTCAACCCCAAAACCATCCCAAATACACCTCCTCTGCTTGCTCAGGCCCTCCCCAGCCAGGTTTTCCTCTCGTTAAAATATCCCTTGTCCCAAAATAACTCCATGTGGACGGCTGCAGGGTGAGGCTGAGCAGCCAGGCACAATTACCACACGTTTGGAATTAGAAAATAACTCTTTTTATCTCTTTGCTCCTTCAAAATTGTCTCTTATCCATGAGTGGAAGGAGCAGAGTTGTACCAGGCTGGGCCACGGCTCAGAGCGGGCTTTTCTCTGTAATTAGAGAGAAATCCAAATGACAGGGAGGGAAAAGAGAGAAAATGATCCCTGGCTAAAGGAGGGGTGAAAATAAATCAGTGCAACCATCAGCTGGTCAGAATTCCAGAGCTGCATAAAGGGCTTTTGGCAGGAAACAAAAGCAAGATCCAAGAAAAAGCAGCTCCCAGGATATTGTTTAAACCTTAATATTCCCAGGAGCTTCTCTGGGAGGTCGGAATTCTCTCTGTCAGTCCTGCTTTCCTCAGCACACAGACCTGGAGAGATCCACAGAAAACCCACAGAATGGTAAATCAGTTGGAAAGGAAATCCCATCCCTGGAATGTTCCAGGCCTGGCTGGAGCAATCTGGGATAGTGGGAGGTGTCCCTGGCCATGGCAGGGGGGAACGGGATGAGCTTTAAGCTTCCTACTTCCCTAAAACCCTTAAAACACACATGGAAATCTGGGATGGAGCAAAGCAGGGCTGGGACAGACCCGTTCCTGGGGGGAGGACCTGGAATCTCCTGGATCCCTGGGACATGGGCAGGGTTTGGAGCTGCCCTTCAGGCTGCAAACCCTCACTCGAATCCCAGGCTTCTCTTCAGGAATGACCCTTGGGAAGCCTCCCTGCAGCACCAGGAATGCCTCGCTGGCAGATCAAACACCACACACGCTGCTCGGGGTCAGGGCGGCTCCAAGGGAAGCTGAGGGCCAGGGATCCAAGGCAGGAGCTGCCTGAGGGGCCCAGCTGGGGCTGATCTGAGTCCTGCCCACGGCAATCCCGTGGAATCCTCTCCAAAGGCTCCCCAGGTGCGCTGTGTTACATCCCACACCATCCTTCCCGCCCCAGGAAAGGAGCTTGGAGCAGCCTGGGCTGGTGAATGTGGGAAAAGAGGGAAATTTCAGGGAATGTTCCAGGGAAGAGGCTGCACAGAGAGGTTTTGGACTCCCCATCCCTGGAAATGTCCAGGTGGGAAAGGGCTTGGAGCAGCCTGGGACAGTGGGAGTGTCCCTGTCCATGGCAGGGGTGGGATGGGATGGGATGGGATTTAAGGTCCCTTCCCACCCAAACCATTCCAGGATCCCACAGCCTCTCCTGCACCCACTTCAGGAAACACGGAGCAGATTTAAACAAAACCTCGGATTGTGGAAACCAACGGAACGATGGAGCTCCAATCCCTCTGCAGCAAAACCAGGATTCCTGGGAAATCTGGTGCAACCCATTCCGCATGGACCAGAAAAGCTGCCAGGAACAACCAGGAGCCATTTCGGGCGGAGCCATTAAATCAGGAGCAACCCAGTCAGAGCAGGGCCAATCCCGGGATCGGCAATCCTGGGATCCAGCGCCTGAGGGAGGGGAAAAGCCACATCCACCCGTGGCTGCTCAGGGATATTCCCACCACCCTCAGACGAGGCAGGGCTGGAACTCAGGAGCTCCAGGAGACAGCAAAGGGACTTCCACGGAACGCTGTCATTTACCCTGGAAGATTAAAGAGAGGGAAACTGGAGATGAAGCCTCCAGCCTGAAGCTTGGCCCAGATCCAGGGGGAAAGCTGGGATCCAGTCCCACCACAGCCAGCCAGATGCTGCCGTTTCCATTGGGATACATTCCCAAGGGCTGCCACTGGGAAGCACGGCTGGGACGAGGGGAGGCAGAGCTTTCCTCCAGGAGCGTTATTGCGGGGAAGAACCAGGATTAAAGAGCTGGAAAAAGCCTGGCTCTGCTTAGGCTGGGAATAAAACCTTTGGAGGCTGCACGAAGCCCACACTGTTCTGGAAAGCGAAGGGGTTTTATGGAGAACCTCCCACGGAGGGGCCTTCTCCAGGTGCTAACGAAGGAAATCCACCCCGGATCTACTCCAAACTGCAGCACAATCCCGTGGGGAAGCAGGAGGATCTGTCAGGAGGAGTTTGGAGAGGATTGTATCCATACCCACCTGGCAATGGACACACAGTTCCCAGCCAGATCTCCCAGGAGTAAAGCTCAACCCTCGCGCTCTCCTGGCTGGCTGGATGCTCCAGAATCGTTCCCAGAATGGTTTGGATTGGGAGGGACTGTAAAGGTCCTCTAATTCCACACATTCCTCTATCCCAGGTTGCTCCAAGCAACCCTGGAAGTGTCCAAGGCCAGCTTGGAGCAATCTGGGATAGTGGAAGGTGTTCCTGCCCTTTATTCCACCCAGGGCAGGGGTGGAATAAAAGGGATTTAAGGTCCCTTCCCACCCAAACCAGTCCAGGATTCTGTGATTCCATGAAATCAGTGGGAGTGATGTTAAAACAGAGGGAATCCCGGTGTGCTGGATCCTGTTCCTCTCCCATCCCTGGTTCCAACACCAGCTCTTCCCTCCCCAGAGAAGTTCAGGCCCTGGAACAACCACCAGACCTTCCCAAAAGTTGCCTGGATTAGCTGAATTCCAATTTATCTTTTGGCATTTCTTCTCGCCCTGGAGCAAAACACATTGGATTCTTCAAAGTTACGGATCACCTTTGGAAAAGCTCCTCAGTCCCGGGTTTATTTCCAAAGCTCCTCAATCCTGGGTTTACTTTCAAACTCCAAGTGATTTCCCACCCAGAGATGCCACGAGCACACCCTCCCCTCCCAGATCCAGTCACTCTGGAATATTTTGGTATAAAACACCCCAACGGCTTTGCTGGATGAGAGCCAGTGTTGGGAAGTGTTCCCTCCACAGAGCCAGGATCCCTTCCAGCTCTCTGCCCCACTCAGATCCCAGTTTGGATCCAGCAGAGCTCCTGGAGCGCTGGGATTTCCATGGAGCGCCAGCTCCCAGCACCTGTGATCCCTGGAGCATCCCAAAGCCGTCCCACAGCTCCCTCTGCTCTCCTGTCCTTCCCTGGAATTCTGCTCGTCCTGCAACACCAACCTCAGGCAGCTCGGATAAAACCGCGGAGCTGCTTCCCACAGATCCATGGAAACCAGGACAAAGGGCTGGGAATGCTGCTCAGGGAGCTCACTGGCTGCGCTATCCCATTCCAGCAGCATCTGCCCGCCGTGGGAAGCGCTGGGAATGAGAGGCACCGGGATTGCTGGAATTACAGCTCCTTAACACAAACACGGAAACGACGGAATGGACACCACGGTGCTCCGAGGAAAACCCGGAGCTTAGGGAAAACCCTTCCTGGAGGGAACTGAGCTGGATGAGAGGGCTCCAACCGATCAGAAGAGAAGCAGGGACACCCAGATTTGCTAAAGCAGCTGCACGAACCTCCTTGAAGTTATCGAACGCAGCCAGGATGATTTCGTGGCCCCCTCGGACGAGGCAAACGGCTGCCAGGAGCTCCAGCACCAGGGCCTTTGTCCTGTGGGGGAAACAGAAGGAGACGCTCAGGGACAGCACCTGATCCACCTGCTCCCCGCCTGAGGGAAAACGTGGGAGCTGCAGCCTCATCCCGTGCGTTTTTAACCCCTTGGAACGAACGTCCCTGCGAGGTGCGCGGTGCTGATCCGGGGAACTGCGCCTCTCCCGGGATCGTGCGGCTCTCCCCCCGCTCTCAAGCTTCTCAAACCATGCAGGGGATCGAAATCCCGAGTGGGAAATTCAAGCGAAAAGGCGCTGGCAGAGCTCTGGCAAAGGCAGGGCAGTGTTTGAGAGCTGCTGCTCCCAGGGAATTCCCTGCACGCACCTGGAGGAGCGGCTTTGCACCCCCCACCGCATTCCTCGGAGCCCAGTTTTTAATGGAAGCGCTTCCAATTCCAATCTGCAGCTTTCCTGCCACGAATCTGAATTATTCTTGGTGCTAATCTGTATTTATAGCCCCCCACACACACACAATTCACTGCAGGAACACAGGATGTTGGAGCACGTCCTCCTCCTCAAAAATCAGGAATTTTCAGCAGTGAAACAGAGAGAAAACGAGATCACTGAGGGAAAAACATGCAGCAAACTCGGTGTAACCCTCACGGAAATAATCCACAGTGCTTCCTTCCAGGATTCCTGGAAAACAAAAGGCTTTCAGGGCAGCTGAGCTCTGAGCAGAGGCAAACCATGCACACACAGAAAAAATTAGTCCCATGCTCAAGCAGCGACTCAAACCAGATGTTACAGAACAAGAAATACCTTGTGGCTCTCAAAGGGTCAAGGTTATCTTTGGAAACCAGAAAAAATGGTCACTTCCCTAGGAAATTTTAAATGGAATGTTCAATTCTGCCTCCTCAAGGGTTCTGGTGGTTTGTGGTTTTTTTTCTCCTCCTGCCACAAAAACTTGCAAGGTGTTTCAGGATCACGGAGCTGTGGCAGGGATTTGTTCCCTCTGAGGGGGATGTGTGTGGGGAGGGGGTGGAGATCTCCAGTGCTGCCCCAGGGAAAGGGCAGCGCCGGCCGTGCCTGTGGGATCTGTTTGGGAATGACCCGAGGAGATGGAGTCCCTGCAGGCCCCCTCCACCCCACACTGGCAGCGGGATCAGCTCCCCAAGCCCCCGGGATGGGCTCAGCTCCGCAAAATTCCCTGGAGCTGCTGCTTCCTCGGGGTACAGCCCAGCCAACCCCAAACCTCAGGGATCCCAATGGCTCCCGTGGGGCCAAACCAAACACAGTTTGGGGTTTGAGCAGCACTAACGTTAAATTCAGCCCTCAGGTTACTTTAGTCACATTTTAAAGCAGTTTTTTAATTGGAATAACCCCCTTCTTCCCACAGTGAAAACTGGGGTTCTCCCCTGATATGCAGGCACTGGAAAATGACAAAAATGATTTAAAAATGATTAAAAGAATGATAAAAACAATGATAAAAACAATAAACTTCCCGTTTATTCTCAGCTTTCTGACTTGGGGCTGAATAAAAGAAAAGGAAGGAAGAACCTGCTTCCCTCAGGACGAGATTCCTGCTCCTGTGCCCAGCGCAGGCCCAGGCTGTGCAAACACCCACCCAGCGCTGCTCATCCCCTCATCCCCCATCCCACCTTTCCTTGGACACATCTCTGTGTGGGTTGGGATTTGCCAGACTTGCCACTCCGGGCTCTGCGGGAGGTGGGATCACAGGGATGTGTGGGAGAGGAGGGACACGGAATCACCGGCAGTTCCACTGAGGAATTACAACACCACGGCTGTGGCTGCAGCCTGACCCAGAGCAGGAATGAAACCTTCTCCCAGAGAAATTCCAAGCTCAGGATCTTGGATAACATCCCATAAAGGAGATTTTCCCTCTCCTCAGGAATATCCCGCGTTAAGCTGCTCACTGCCAGAGGGGTTTCCTTGCATTGCAACAGAGCTGGAGGGCTCCACAGCCAAATTCCAGCTGAATCCCAGAATGGTTTGGGTGGGAAGGAGCTTAAAGATGATCCAGTGCCACCCCTGCCATGGGCAGGGACACCTCCCCCCATCCCAGGCTGCTCCAACCTGGCCTTGGGCACTGCCAGGGATCCAGGGGCAGCCACAGCTTCTCTGGGAATTCCATTCCAGGGCCTCCCCACCCTCCCAGCCAGGAATTCCTTCCCAATATCCCACCTAAACCCACCCTCCTTCAGTCTGAAGCCGTTATTAAAGCTGGAGGATCAGCAGCTTCTGAAAACCCTGCAATGAGACACCCGCTGCTCGTTCATCTGCACCGCTCCACAGATTCCGTCTGATCCAGAGCAAAGGCTGATTTTTCCCCCAAATCCCCCTCTGGAACGCCTTTCCAAGGCCTCTTTACTCACCTGCTTGCTCAGCCCTACCAGCCAGGGGAGCCTACCTGGGGTTCTTGTTGTTGAGACTCAGTGCGATCTCGTTGACGGCGTGAGGGTGGGACATGACCATGTTGAATCCGTACTGGAACGGGAAGGGAGAATCCCGCTCAGTCCCACACCACATCAGTGCTCCCAATCCCAGCTCCCTGACCAGACCCCGTGGCAGCTTCTCCTGATGCTTCAAGCCAAACAAACCCAGAATATCCCATTCTCCCACCGTACATCACAACTTCCAGCTCCAGGTAATTCCATCATTTCACACTTCCTGGCAGTGCTGGAAGAACTGGGTTTGGCCATTTCAGCAACACAAAGGCTCCCAGAGCTGCTCCTACACCGCTCCCAACCCTCTGCTCGTTCTTTCCCCCTCCAATCCCCATTTAATTGCCCATCGTTTCTTGTCTAAATTGGAATTTGCAGTTCAGCTGCCAAACCCGACCCTCCTGCGGGCCCTGCGCGAGCACTGCTGCCGCTGCTCTCCGAAAAGCAAACAGAATTCCTTTGGGATCTGCCCCACTGGTTATTGGATTGCTCCTTGCATCCTTCCCGGAGCTCCCACAAACCCCTCCCCACTCCCAATCCAGGCGTTCACCGCAGCTTTCCCCGGGTTTGGCAGAAAATCCCGAATTCCTGACGCTCCCAGGGCATGCTGCATGATCCCAGCATCCCACTGGAGAGAGAGAACTCGGGAATGTAAGAGGAGCTCAGTCCACCAGGTTATTTCCAGTTATCCCAAGTGCTCTGCCATTAATCCAAGGGAAAACTTGGATTTTTCATCTTCTGAAAAAATCTCCTACTTTGGGGTGTCAGCACTGAACTTCAGACTAATTATAACCTAATTAGCTGCATGCCTAACGAACAGGAGCTGGCCCAGCATTCCCAGGCTCTTACTGCCCTTCCTTATCCACCCTAAATAACAGAGTTGTGTGCCATCCCTTCCTGTTTTACAAGAATTTCACTGTTTCCATCAATTTTACCTTAAAAATCCCCCCTTTTTACCTTCCCTCCCCCCTTCCCAGCACCCCAATAATTCCCTGCTCCCAAAGGGAATTACCTGGTAGTTCATGATGGCCCGTAAGCACATGATGCACACGTGGACATCATCCTTTTTACTCACTAGCCGGGAATTCTTCAGGGTTCTTCGGCTTGGCAAGGTGTTGTACCTGCAAAAAAAACCCCATTTCTCATCAAGCTCAGGGTGGTTTTTAGGGAGTGGAAAGGAAGGAAAAGGAACATCCCTCCACTGGGTGAGAATGCAGGAGTTTTCCAGAGGACAGGCAGGAAATGTCCGTGCAAATGAAGGAGGAAAAGGTCCTGGGATGTTTAACTGGGAAGGATAAAAATCCAATGTTTGGCTCCAGCGGGAGCTGCAGCTCAGCCCTTCCTGCCAGCACAGGGGGCAGGGAATATTCCCAATAAAACAGGGATAGGGAATGCCACACTGGTTTGTTGGGACTCCCTGGCTCATCCCTGAAAATTCCCTCTTTAAATCCACAATAAAAGCAGGAACAGGGAATGCCACACCAGTTATTGTGACTCACTGGCTCATCCCTGAAAATTCCCTCTTTAAATCCACAATAAAAGCAGGAACAGGGAATGCCACAACAGTTATTGTGACTCACTGGCTCATCCCTGAAAATTCCCTGTTTAAATCCACAACAAAAGCAGGAACAGGGAATGCCATACGAATTTATTGTGATTTCCAGGCTCATCCCTGAAAATTCCCTCTTTAAATCCACAACAAAAGCAGGAACAGGGAATGCCATACAAGTTTATTGCGATTTCCAGGCTCATCCCTGGAAATTCCCTCTTTAAATGGACAAACCAAGAGGAATGGGGGTCCCACACCAGGGCTGGGTGCTCCTTGTGCCCACAATTCCCAGCTTTCCACAATCCCTCCCTGGGCTTTCCCTTCCCGGCCGTGCAGAGATGAAAGAATCCCCAAATTCAAAGCAGGATTCAATCAAAGGAGGGTTTTTTTTCCCCATCCATAAATATGAATGAATCCATCAGCTCAGGGCGCTGCAGGATTTCGGGAAGCGTGACCCAGTTCGGGGTCGGCACGGAGGGGTTGGAGCACTGGAGCTCAGTTTTGGGAGCAGCACAGGAGGAGGCCCTGAGCTCTGCACTTGCACCTGGATATTTGGGATGCTCCTGGTGGGAATGGGGGTGCCAGGGCTGTCCCACATCCCTCCTGCTCCCCTTGGATCAGCTCTGTGCCCATAGCGAGCTCGGGGCTCCTGTCCCAAATGTCCCTTCCCCAGTCACAAGAGGAGCAGAGCGACCTTGAACTGGGAATCTGAACTGGGAGGAGAAGGTTCCTGCACTGGTTTATCTCAGATTTCAGTCCTGAGGGGCTGCAGAATTCTTTTCCCTGCATTTTAAATCACATTAATGAGTTCTCTATCGTGCCACTGTTGGAAGAAAAATAATCCCCTCAGTGCCGGCTGAACCACATCCCTAAATTTCTGAACTGAAGCATCCACCAGTCCTGCTGGCTCCAAGAAATGCGGGAAAGCCTCCTTAAACAATAAAAATGGCCATAAATCCAGATTTTGGGATTTCCAGGTGCTTGGAGGAACAGAATTGGGGAGCAAGGATACTCCAGCATGCCCAGTACTGGGTCTGATCTGCCTGGAAGCTCAGCTTGGATCCAGCCCATCTGGATGGAGCTTTCCCAAGCCAAGATGGTCCATCCCAAACCTCTCCCTACCTGGGTGCCTTTCCAGGCCAAACTGGGAGCGCTGGGAATGTTCCCCTGGAGAAGGGAAGGATCCAGGGAGAGCTCAGAGCCCCTTGCAGGGTCTTAAGGGGCTCCAGGAGAGCTGGAGAGGGACTGGGGACAAGGGCTGGAGGGACAGGACACAGGGAATGGCTTCCCACTGGCAGAGGGCAGGGATGGGTGGGATATTGGGCCCACAGAGGGTCACTGGTGCCACCTCCCTGCCCAGCAGGGCCAGCCCAGAGCACAGGGCTGTGTCCAGAGGGGGCTGGAATATCCCCAGGGAGGGAGACTCCACTCTGGGATCTGTTCAGGGCTCGGGCACTGCCCAGGGAAGAAGTTCTGCCTCCTGCCCAGGTGGAATTTCCTGGGATCAGCTCCTGCCCCTTCCTCTTGTCCCACTGCCTGGCACCACCCAGCTCCCTCCTCTGGGCACACTCCCAGAGCTTCCCCCCGTGCCAGGGGACAACCTGCACATGGAAGATGCCCTGGAGAGCTCCTGTGCTGAGCCAGCCCCCCCAGGCAGAGGGAATTCCGCCCTGGATTCCTGCCCCATCCCCTCGCAGATACCATTCCTTCCCACAGCCACCAGCACCAGGATTTCTGCACAGGAACCCTGGAACGACAACTCAGCCCCTGGAATTCAGGCTCAGGATGCTTCTCCCTGTGTCTGCAGCCATTCCAAGGCTCCCTGATGTTCCTGTTCCCTCCCCCAAGGCGGGGCAGGCTCCGACACCTCCCTTTGTGAGCCAAGGGAAGGGTGGATGAGCTTCTCCCGCTTTTCCTTCACTCCTGCTTCCCAAAAACTCGGCCCAGCAGCTGGAGGACTCGCTGGGTTTGATTTCCTGCCTGCTGCAGGTCCCAGATGATGTCACCCCGGGATATTTATCCCGCTAATTCAAGGCAGATGGTTCCTCTTTCATTTCCCTGGCCCCTCCTTGCAAGGGGAACGACAAAACCTTTCCCCTGCAAAAAGAGCAGGGACCGAAAAGCCGAGCCTGGGGGAGCTCCTGCAGAGGGGAACGGGGGTGCCACACGTGGAGAGGGAGCTCATCCAGAGCTCTGGGATGGGGAGGGTGAGGGGAAGAGCAGGATTTCGACAGCTCTGTGGGAAAACCCAACAGCCAGGAAAGCCAAGGCCGGTGCTGGGCTGGAACACACAGTCTGAGGTTCTTTTTCTCACCCAGATCTGACAGAAAAACGCTTCTGTTCAAGAGTAATTCCATCATTTTTTGTATTTTAGGGCCATTGGAGATGCTCCGAGAGCTGGACTGCCTCTGCTCTGGAGCCAGGCTGGGAGAGCTGGGAATGTTCACCTGGAGAAGGGAAGGATCCAGGGAGAGCTCAGAGCCCCTTGCAGGGCCTGAAGGGGCTCCAGGAGAGCTGGAGAGGGACTGGGGACAAGGGATGGAGGGACAGGACCCAGGGAATGGCTTCCCACTGCCAGAGGGCAGGGATGGATGGGATATTGGGAAGGGATTCCTGACTGGGCTGGAATTCCCTGAGCAGCTGTGGCTGCCCCTGGATCCCTGGCAGTGTCCAAGGCCAGGCTGGATGGGGCTTGGAGCACCCTGGGACAGTGGGAGGAAGGTTGGAATTAGATCCCAAACCCTTCTGGGATTCTATGCCGTGCCCAGCCCCGTGGTGCGGACTTTGAATGCCCCAATTTAACACAAATTCCAGCTGATTTCTCGCATCATTTTTACCTTTTGGTCTGCTAAAAAATGTCCTGCTCTCCTCTGGCTCCCAGGAGAGCAGCCCAGGGTGGGTCTCACCCAGATGAGAAGCTGAAATTCATCAGGGCTGGGAGGGTTTTGGGTTCTATCCCTGCAGTTTTGCCGCTGGCGGGTCGGGAACTGTGGGGTTTGTCTCAACTGACAGCAAAAAATTCCTTCAGAAAGGAAGGGTTTGGCTCATCCCAGCAGTTGGGGGTTTCTGGGATCTCCTGGAGCTGCTCACAGAGAAGTTCTGTGAAATCAGGAATATCTGACAGAAATGATGGCTCCCCCAGGCCCCTGAGCAGGGAAAGTGTCACCGGCAAAGCCCAAACCCAGCGACTGCAGCCCCAAAACCCGTGGCAGATTAAAGCCCAGTCACTGAATGCACTCAAAGCCCGTTTATGGATTTGCCTGGATCCTCCTCTCCTCACGGACTCGACAGATCCTGCAGGAGGAACTGAAGTTTCTCCGTTCAACCCGCACGGAAACTCCGGCATTTTTCTCACAAGAAAGGGAATTTCTGATGGGCTGGGACGCGGCAAAGCCGGCATTAATATTTATCTGACAGCAGAGCCTGGCTCTCAGCTCCCCAAAAAAGCAGCAACCAAATCCCCAAAGGTTCTTCCCCCTTTTTCATCCTCCTGCCCTCATTTTGGTGTCGGTTTCCCAAATCCCTGTGCCTCCTCTTAAGGAAAAAAAAAAAACCCTCTCAGTTGCCAGGGAAACGCAGGGAGCTGGGAATTGGCAGGTTCTGCACTGCTGAAAGAGCTGGAATTGGAGAGGGATGGTCCTGGAGGATGGACAGAGCTCGGCCCAGGCCAGCTCCTGAATTTTCCATCATCCCAGGGAGGTTTTCTCAGCCTTCTCCTTTTTCCCCCAAGAGGGAAGAGCAGATTTTTCAGGCTTGGAGCAACCTGGGAGAGTGGGAGGTGTCCCTGCCCATGGAATGGGCTGAGTTTAAACCTTTCCAACCCAAACCAGTCTGGCATCCTGGGATTCCTTTCTCCATGGTTTCCACCATTCCAGGAATTTCCACACAGCCTGGGTGTCCGCACATCCCAAAAACCTCATTTGCCACCAGGAGATGAGGAAGAATCTCCTGGGTTTTCCCAAAAAACCCCCACTCTGCCCCCCCGCCTCTGCTGAGCACCTGCCTTGTTCTGAGGAGGAGATTCTCTTTCAGTTCGCCAATATTTATAAATTAATTATAAATGTAATTATATATATGTATATATTATTTATAAATATTAATTCTAAAAATTCCAATTTTAAAAATTCCAATTCTAAAAAACCCCTCCTCTCTTAATCTCTCACCTACCTTCAGCTTTCCCTTTTTTTTTTTAATACACATGATTCCCAGCTACTGAAAAAAGACACTTTTAAAAATGCACCCTTAAAAAAAAACCCGCACATTTTTAAAAATGTGTCTTTTTAAAAACAGGCTTTTTAAAAAAATACACATTTTTTAAAAATACCCATTAAAAAGAAATATAAAAAACACATATTTAAGAAAAAAATAACCAAATCCAGCTAAGCTGCCCCAGTCCTGAGGCGGCTCTGGAGGCAGGAGGGAAGTTTTGGCTGGAAAACTCCGTCGGGTCCCATTTCCGTGGCGGTTTTGGGGACGAGCAAAGCCTCTATTTCTAACAAAAAGGTGGACAGGCACTACAAGCTCTAAGCTGAGGTACAAAACACAACTATTTGCACCACGAGGAGGAGAACCCGGCTCTCGCTTCCAAGCCAACCACGCTTCCCTCTCTCGGCGCGAATCCCGCTCTACGGAAGCCGACTACGCTCGGGGCTATAACGTGGCAGCCACACGTGCTGGAAACTGCATCCCTTCTCCCGGGGCTGCGGCTCTCCTGGTCCGTGTGGCCACCAGATTATCCACGGCACGGGAGCAGCGCTGGCCCCGGGGCTCCACGCCCCGCGGGGACGCCTTCCACTCGGACTTACGGGATTTTCCGGGCGGAAGCCTCATCGGCAGAGCGCAAGGGGAAGCTGCTCCAGAGGCAGTTGGCTGCCAAGCAGCTCTGGCAGCGTTTGAGCTCAAGGTGGTCGGGCAGAGAAACCAATCTGATGGTGTGTGAGAGGAGATGAGAGCACCGGGAAGGACGGGAGAGGCGGGAAGGGCGGGAGGATGGGGGAAGAGCGTTTGAGCGGGAAGAGGGAATGGAGGAGACGTTGGCACGCAGAGTAAGACAGGAAAGGAATAAAGGGAGATGTGAGAAGGGGAGAAGTGGGGAAGGAAATGAAGAGAAACAATGTAAGAGACATGTAGGTATTCCTGCCTCAGGCATTCCTAAATCCCAAGCACTCCTCCCGAGGAAACAGCGGAACCGGCACCTCCTGCCAGCTCGGGCTCTGCCACTTCTGGCACAGCAATTCAGGAGCAAAGAACACCAAAACCATTAAAAAACCCTAAATCAACTGGCCAGGTGATCCTGCTGCACTCCACAGCTGGATTTCCTTCCCAGAGCTCTCCTCCTCTCCACTGCCTGAGGGCTGGGAATCAAATCTTCCAGGTACAAGGTTTGGAGCCACTCAACATCAAGGCAGGGCCGAGGTCACTGCCTGGCAAAACAAAACCTCTGCTGGAAGTGACAGCTGCAAGTGAAGCCTCACTAGCTCCAGCTTTGGACTCTTCTGTGCTCACAGGATTATGGAGCAAAACTCCATAAAAGCCAAAATAAAAAATCCCAAAGGATCTGGCAATCCGAGCTGCACCCCCAGCACTGGGGTCTGAGGGTGGTGGTTGGAGTGGGACATCCAAGGAACGGAACAGAGCTGACTGTCAGCCAGTTCTGGGAAGCGATCCTGGCTTTTCCATAAATAAAACTAAAAAAGGAAGGAATATTGGGAAAGAGAGACTCGGTGGTAAAGCGTGGAATGGTGAGAGAGCAACAGCAGGTCTGGGGGAGGGGAGCGGCCTTTCCAAAGAATCCAATATCCCGTTCGCGGCAGCACGGAAGGAATGTGCTGCTGGAAGAGACGGGACACGGGACGGGAGCCCCGGAATAGCTGGGTCCATGGAAATGCGGAGCTACATTCTGGAGACGAGGAACGGCTTCCTCTGCACAAGGAATCGCGCCCTCGGCTCACCCTGCCCTCGGAAGTGACTCCTGCCCTTCCCCAGCTGCTGCCCTGAGAGGCTCCTTCCACCTCAATTCCTTCCCGTGCCACACCTCTCCCAGGAAAAGAGGGAAGATGAGGGGTATCCTAACAGGAAAAGCTGTCCCACACTGCAGATCCCGAGGGTTCCGTACCGGAGAGTCGAGTGCCTGCCGGAGCGGGAGATGCTGTTCCCAACGGGAGAGGGCAAATTGCTGCCCCTGTGCAGGTCCTCGATGGATCGGCTCCAGGGCTTGGACTTGTCCATGGAGCTCTCCACGCTGCTCTCCAGGCTTTCAAAGTCAAATCTGCAAGGGAACAGAAATTCCGAGGCCGGGTTAGGCGGGAGAGACGCGCGCGGAGTTTTCCTTCCCGCTCCGGGTTTCGGTGGGATCCCAGAATTGTTGGACGGAGCCAAATGGGACAAAAGCAAAGGAAAAGCTCTCCAAGATCATCAAGTCCAACTGCTCCCCCAGCACTGGGAAGGTCCTTTCCCATCCAAATCATTCCAGGATTCTGGGATTTCCGCAGGCGGAATAACGATGGGAAAGGAGGGTTAAAGACAACGTGGTGCTTGAGGGACATGGAAAAGGCCAAGGAAACAGGATGAGCTTCACATGGGGGAAGGAAATCCCCGAACCACAGGTTCACTGAGCTTGGAAAAGCCCTCCAAGACCATGGAGTCCAACCACTGCCAGCCCTGCCGAGGCCACCACTGCCCCTTGTCCCCCAGTGCCACATCCACAGGGCTCTGAATCCCTCAGGGACACATCCAGACAGGATCAAACGGCTTCTTCAGCATAAAATCAATCAACGCTGGCTCCTTGCTGATGAATATCCCTGCCTGGGAGGAAAGGGTGGGAATTCTGGGAGCTCTCTCCAGTGAATCCCCATAAATCAGCTGTGCAAGCACCGCTTCGCTTCCCTCCATCCCGCTTCGGCCCCACAAACCTCCCAGCACGTTCAAACATCGCCGCAATCACCCCCAATTCCCTGATTCCTGACTCCCTGCCCGCTGTTCCGCCATTCCAAGCAGGAATTGCTTGTTCCCCTTCCAGCCCCTGAGGTTATTACTCATGTTCCCCATGCGAGAGGGGAAAAACCCAGCGAGTTCCTTGCGTACATTCGGATAAATTTAGGCACAAAGGCTTTGGGCAAACATTTCTTTTTGCTGTGCACGGTTTTTTCCAGTGGGTAACATTTTAAACCATAGGATTTTCCCTCATAAATTTTCCTGCAACCCCACCACAAATCTCTTTTCTGGGCAGTGCCAGACGTAAATCTGATGGCAGCCTTGCTAAAAATAAATTATCAGCTCTCTCCAGCTTGAGTTTCTACTCCAAAATTATCTTTAACCTCAAGCTTCTTTTTCATTTATATATTAAAAAATCTGCTACGATATCCTGAATGAATGTGGATTAATTCCCCATCCCTGGAACTGTCCACAGCCCGGTTGGATGGGGTTTGGAGCAATCTGGGACAGTGGAAGGTTCCCTGTCCATGGCAGGGATGGGTTTTAAGGTCCTTCCCAACCCAAACCAGTCTGGGATGATTCCATGATCACAAAACCAAGTCTCAGCTGAAGGTCTCCACCGAAAGCTGATTTTCCCCACCGCTTTTCCAGAGCCCACGTTGTGATTTACGACCCAAACATCTAAACCTGATCCCAGCTGCCCAGATGTCAGAATAAACTCCGTTTCCAGTCTTCCCAACTTCCAAAACGCCCCTGGAATGGCTCCTGAACTGTGCTGCAGCACATGTGCTGCCCAGGAGCCCAGCCCTGCCTGCCAGGAGCCTCGGGAGCAGCGCCCGGAGGGTGGGAATCCCTCCGGACACAGCAGGAATACAAAGCCTTGGGCTCAAACCGATTCCAAACCTATTTTCAAGGAATCCTGCATCTTTCCACACATTTGTGGGATGGGTTTTCCACCCTTAAGATGGTCAAAGACCAAAGGTAAAAAATATGAATAGAGGGGAATAATCTCAAGGTTTAAATTCAGGCGCTTTTTTTTTGTCTGCTGTGATGAAATAATTCCAGATTCATATCAAGATTCCCTCTGCTCTCAGGCCCACAGAATCATGGAATTACTGAGGCTGGAAAAGACCAGAACCACCAAACACTTCCATGCCCACCCAAGCACGTGCCCAAATTCCACATCTACTCCTTTTTGAACAATTCCAGGGATTGTGACTCCACCACTGCCCTGGGCAGCCTGTTCAGTGCTTCACCCCTTTCGAATGGAGACATATTCCCTAATATCTATGTATTTCCTGGCAGGAAATCCTGGGAATGCCTCACTTACGTGACTGCATACTGGGCAAAGGACAGGTATTCCACCAGGACATCCAGGCCTTTGTTCTCTTCGTTCAGGAACTCCCGCACCCACCTGTGAGAGAAACACCAGACATCAGAGCCTTGGAATTCCCTGGAATTCTCAGAAAAACCGGAGACAGAGCCACTGCAGCACTCTGGGTCTCACTCAGGAAAAAAACAAAAGGCTTTTTCAAAATGATTTAGAGGCCTTTAAAGATTCCTTTAGATGCCTTTCCGAATGCACTGAAATGAGGGTTTTTTGCAGCACTGTGAAGGTTAACTCCTAAAACAGGGGCCTGGCTCAGGTTTTATCCCATCCTGATCTCCAGCACGCTGTAAAAGCAGGAAAAGAATCTCTGATGGATATCCTGGATGTGCATTTAACTGTAATTTTACCTCCTTTTTTTTGAAAGGTGTTCACCTGTTACGGTGAATTCTGGCCCCTGGGTTTTGCCAAAGAATTCAGAAAAGTCTCTTCTCTTCCAAAGCTTTGAAAATGCCAAGAAAAATTCGAAAATCCATCCATTTAGGGGCAAAGCCAGGGGGACAAGGAGCCTCAGCACAGCCCAACTCTCCTCTGAACCCCAGCTGGGACACCAGATCCCCTGGGAGTGGCTGGGAGCCACTGGAATGAGGGAATGCAGGGAGGGAAGCGGAGCTCCAGGCTCGTGGAGTGGGAATTCATCACCTCGGAGTTATTCTGCTCTTCAGGATGGAAATTTTTGATTATTTCCCTTCTAAACTAACCAGCCTGGCCTTTTCTGAAGTGTGTTTTGAAAGAAATCCTTCAGCCAGGGGCACCACAGGAATGAACACTGGTCCTGGCCCCTCTTCCACTGCCCTGGTGCAGCACCGAGGCTCCTCCCGCTCATCCTGAATCCAAGAGCACCCATGGATGCCTCAAGCCTCTGGTGGGGAATCCTCCGGGCTGGAAAAGGAGGGCAAACCTGGCAGGGGTGTGGGTGTGGGAGGAGTTTTTGGGATGGTGCAGCTCCAAGGAAGATTCCCATCACCACACTGGGAACTGCAATTCCTCCCACAGCTTAAAACACCCCCCGTTCCCTCAAAATCCCGGCAGAATCTCAAAAAAAATCGATGGAATTGAGCTGGACACAGTGTGTGATCATGGAGAAAAGCACTGGAAAAGCTCCCTGGCTGATGCCCCAGTGCTGGACCAGCTTCTGGTCCCGCAGGGAGGTGAAATTGGTGGGAATGTGGATGGGAATGGGATGTCTGATAAAAAACTAAAGCTCTGGCACTCCTACTGCAGCAGTTCGGGATGGATTTCCTGCTTTGTGGATAAATCCTGGGGATGTTATTCCCAGCCAGGCTCCACAAACTGCCCCACGTTAAAGCTCTAAAGCAGCAGAGGGGTGATTTATAAATTTAGAGCTGCAGCATCGTTTTTATTCTGGACACAGCCACGCTCCCCCTGCTCTGACTGAGCAGGAGCTGACTCCGACCTTTCCTCAGCCTTCAGAAAAACGTGGATGGATCCATTGGGACAGGATTAAAGCTGAATTATCCCCCTGAGATACCCAGCTCCCCTTAACAAAGCCCATCAAGCTTTAATTAGCAAGCGAGTGGCATCACTTCTTGGCATGCACAGAGCTCAAAGACGGGCACCGCTAGAATTAAAAAACAAATTGTTAAATAATAATTTAAAAAAATAAATAATAAAAAGAAATTAATAAATAAAATCAATTTTAAAAATAAAAATTAAAAAAAAAAATTTGAGGCATCAAAAATTCTCACCCAATGTGGTTTGTCCTCAAGGAAATTTCCAGTTCTCGGAGCACCTGAGTCGACTCCTGGACTCGTCTCCTGAATTTCTGCGATGGAATGAGCGGCAAAAACAACAATCAGGCTGTATTAAAAAATATCAACATCTCACCCAGCAGGGAGGGAATAAAGAAAACACGGAGGTAACTGAGAACTCCTCTAAATCCCCGGGAATGCAGCAGCAACAGCCCAGCAGTCAACAAAAACACGTGTGGAGAAATCCCTTCTGCTCCCAGGAACGTCCTGGAGCTTCCAGGATTAAGGAAGTTAAAAGCCTGGAGATAAATAAACATTTCTTTATAAACCAGCATCAAACTTTCTCCTGAGGATTGCAGAGCTCCCCTTCTTTAGGAAACGAGGTGACGGAGAGCCAGCGGGGGCACCTCAATCCCCTCTGGGGCAGGATTGGAGGATCCTCCTCTCCCTGCCCACGGAAAAGTGCTGAAACAGCTGGAGAAACCCCTCTGAATGGAGCAGTTGCTCTGGAATATTCTCATTTCTGAACAAAGGTAAACGAGAGCTGAATGGGTGAAGGAGGATGAGGGCAGGCTCAGGTGGGATATTGGGAAGGAATCCCTGGATGTGAGGGTGGCACAGCTCAGAGGCCAGGTGGATCCATCAAAACCAGTGACACCACCTCACTCGCAGCGAGAACCCCGGTGGGATGAGCTCTCCCATCCCTGTGGGGCTGAGGAAAGGCTGTGGGTGATCCGGGGTGACCCAGCAGCAGAGAGGAACTCAGTGCCGTCATTTTTATGCCCTCTGGGTTTGTCATTTGTCCTGGGACCCTGGGATAAGAAAGGCTCCAATGTGAGCCCACGGAGCGGAGCCAAACACGGAACAATCTCCAAAACCCTCCGGAGAAAAAACACAAAGACCCCGTTCACCGGGCCGGGAAAGAATCCATCCAGGGAAACGTCAAGGTTTCCTAGGAAATGGTTTCCTGCTCCTGGCTGGAGGCCCCAACAAGAGCAGCACTGTCCCAAGGCACCTCTGCCCAGGGACACGAGCTGGGAGCACCGGGAGCGAGGGATTCCTTGTGCCACGGAATCGCCCTGGCAGGATCCGTGTTTCCCACAGGGAACCGACCTCGGAGTATCGCAGGGCAGCACAAAGCAGGGATTGCTGGGGATGAGGCAGGGCCAGTCCATGGCAGGACCTGCTGGGCTCTGCTGCCTTTTGGGGTGGGTTTTGGGGGCTCTTGTAGTTGTCACCATGGATGGAGCTGATCCCTATGGATGGGAATTGTCACCATGGATGGAGCTGATCCCCATGGATGGGAATTGTCACCATGGATGGAGCTGGTCACCATGAATGGGAATTGTCACCACGGATGTGAGCTGTCAGCATGGACGGAGCTGGTCCCCATGGGTGGGAATTGTCACCATGGGTGGGAATTGTCACCACAGATGGGAGCTGTCAGTATGGATGGAGCTGGTCCCCATGGATGGAGCTGGTCCCCATGGATGGGAATTGTCACCATGGGTGGGAATTGTCACTATGGATGGAACTGTCAGCATGGATGGGAATTGTCACCACGGATGGGAGCTGTCAGTATGGATGGAGCTGGTCCCCATGGACGGGAATTGTCCCCATGGGTGGAACTGTCCCCATGGATGGAGCTGGTCCCCATGGATGGAGCTGGTCCCCATGGATGGAGCACTCAGCTGCACTGAGCCTCTGCCAGGCAAATTCCCAGAGGAAAGGACTCAAAACCCAGACACCCCTTCCCAGGGATGAGGCCACCAGACAGTGGTTTAGCCAAAGCCAGGCCTAGAGCCCAGCTCAGGGACAATCTGTCAGATTATTTGTTGAAGCCAAGGTTACTGAACCAAGCTCTGCTCCGTGTCAGATGGCCCTCAGCTTCCCAACATCCGCTCTCCTTCCCGAGCTGGGAAAACAGCAAATTCCCACTTTCTCTTTGCTTCTCCCTGAGACTTTTCAGGGCATTTGCACAAAGGCAGGAAGGAACCTGGACCCCGGGACCGTCCTGGCTGAGGAATGAGGGACAGGCAGGGGGAAACAGGATGCTCCTCACCTTCCTGGTCACTGCTGGGTCCAGGTATCCCTTCAACTTCTGGATGTAAGTGTGTGGAGGATTCTTCACTTGGAATCTTTCCTGGAAAGGAGACAGGAATAAATAAACATCAGCCATTTTTCTGTATTTGCTTTATGCAGAAGCACGTGCACCACATACATATTAAACAATACATATTTATAATACATTCTATTCCTAAGTGGATAATCTATGCATGCAAATAAAATATATTTAAATGGATCTTGATATTTATATCAATAGTATAAAAATACACCTTAAACATTCAGTGGGAACTCGGAATTTTAGTTGCACATCCATCTGAAGTTGCAGGCTTTCTGCTCAGCAGGAGCGTGGAGAGGAAGGAGAAGGGGCAGGAGAGTGGATGCATGTCCATGATGGATTGAAACCATCACCACAAAATCCAGGAGACCTTTTGAACCACTTGGAAAAATCTTTCCGCTATCCCAGGCTGCCCCAAGCTCTGTCCAACCCGGCCTTGGGCACTTCCAGGGATGGGGCATCCATGGAACAACCTGGGCCAGGGCCTCCCCACCCTGCCAGCCAGGAATTCCTTCCCAGTATCCCATCCATCCCTGCCCTCTGGCAGTGGGAAGCCATTCCTCAAGGTCCCAACACCTCATGCAGGGATCACTTCATCTCCAACCCCTCTCAGCCCCAGATCACAGATTTTGGTGACAAACGCCAGCTCTGTCTTCTCAGAGCTCCCTGATTTCTCCCTGATTTCTCCCTCCTTTCCCACTGTCCAGCTGGAAGTTTATCCCACCAAAGCCGCTGTGAAACACGAGCTGTTCCACGAGCAGTGTGCCGTGTCCAAACCTCCTCACAGCATCCCCAAAAGTTCCAATCCTATTTGTATCTTGGAAGAACTTTGAGCTATTCTGCCCCTTTCCCTGGAGGAAAGATCTCATCCCAGTCTCCTCCTGAAATTTCCCATTTTATAACTGCTATCTGAAACCTCCCTCTATTAGGTCAGGATGCAGTTTTGGATTATCCCAAAGCCATTCCAGAACGAACAGGACACTGCTGCCCAGTTACCAGAACTGGCTGCACACCACAAGTTCTTCCTGTAATTATCTTGCTGCTTGCTGGAAAAAAAAGTAATCCTTCATCGCCAGCAGGAAAAAATGAAGGAAAAACTCTTCCCTGGGCTCCACCAGCCCTGGTGGGAGCTCTGGAAGTCACAGAGCGCTCATGGCTTTCCTCTTTTACAGCTGGATTCTTTTTCCATGCACCTCCACACAGCTCTGGAATTGGCATTTCCATTTTTATCTAAAAACCAGCTCAGAAGATGCAAATTCCTTCACTGAGGGCTCTCCCCTGGTGCAAGCGACACCAGCAGGGTCTGTCCTGCTCCAGCACCACATCCACCATCACGAGCTCCTCGTGACTCTCCCTCAGGGATTCCTGGAGCCAGGCTCACCTCAGTGACTCCCATGGGGCAGACAGAGATTCCCTGGAATCCCAGACTGGTTTGGGTGGGAAGGGACCTCAAGGATCACCTAATTCCACCCCCTTCCACTATCCCACGTTGCTCCAAGCCCTGTCCAGCCTGGCCTTGGACACTTCCAGGGATCCAGGGGCAGGAAGGTGGGCTCCTTCTGCGGTTGTGTCCCAGAGGAGGGAGAATGATCCCAGAGTGGTTTGGGTCGGAAGAGACTTTAAGGATCCTCCAACTCCTCATCCCCCTGGCAGCAGTATCCCATCCCAACAATGCTCCACGTTCCCCCTCCCATTTATTCCCTCCTTTTTGGGGGTTCTCTCCTGCTGACAGAGCTGTGTTCAGTCCAATCCCCCAGAGAAGCTCTTTTGCTCCCATGGATTTATTTCTCTTCCCAACTAATCAACCCTCATCTGGCTGAAGTGACGGGAGCTTTTCCCAACTGCCAGCTTTAATTGCCTGGAATCCTCAAAACAAAATGTTTGAAGAGACTCGAGGAGCACATTTAAGAGTGTGGGATGCCAACTACTGGGTGGTTTTGTTTGTTTTCTTCAAACCTGGCTGCAATTATGTATTTATGTCATAATCTCTGCAGCAACTCCATTTAAAAAGATGCTGCCCGCTCCCGTGGAGCGGAATTATCGGGGTTAAAGGATTTTCAGGATGTTATCCACGAACAGCAAACACCAGCCACGCTCCTCCCTAAGGAGTGACCAACAACCACTTGTGGTAAACATCTCCTAGGCCTGGAAACATTTTTACAGCCCCTTCAAGTGTTTCTTTTTTGCTGGTTTGGAAAGCTAGGAGGGATTAGCCTTTAAAACTGCCCTTTCCTGGCTATGATTCCTGTCTGGGTTTATCCAGCTCGGAGTGTTTTATATTAGAGGCTGATTAAGAAGCTGCAAGAGCCAGGGCTGGGGCTGCGCAGTGAGGCCTCGGGGTCACCCTGGATGTCTGCTCGCAGCCACCCTCTTCCCAAAAATCTGACTGGGAGCTCCCAGGGGTTGGGAAAAGGCACGGTGCTGGCTGCAGGCCGTGCACATTGGGATCCTCTCACGCTCCTCCTTGGGAGCATCCCAACACCCACACTTCCCAAAGCACTGCTCTGCCTTCCAAACCATAATTAGAGGGTTAAAAATCCTTGCTTTTTCCTGTCAGCTCCTCCCCTCCACTTCTGGCAATTCCCACCCACTCCCTGGCCAGCTCTGCTTCCAAACTCAGGATTTGACACCATCAGAACGAGGAGGTCGGGGATTTTTACCACGCACAAAAAAAAAGCCTAAAATCCGGACTGGAGCGGCCAAACTTTGCTCAGCAAATACTGAGGGGTGACATCACGGCTGGGACGTGGTGGCTTCCCTGGATTGAGCCATTCAGACACAACAAAGTTCCTAAATCCTGCTGAAACCTTTTTTATCTCCACTACGTGACTCCTGTGAGCCCCAGCATTATCTGCAGCCCGAAAGGACGCGGGCACGGAGCAGCAGCGACTCCACACCGCCTTTGTCAGCCACCTACAAAGCAAACGAGCTTAATTCCCAAGGATAAAGGCCCTTTTTAACTTGGAAAATCCCTCAGGAGCGGTGTTGAAAGCCAGGATGGATCAGCACAGGGAATGCAAGGACAGCAGCAGCAGAGAGCAACGAGATGAGCTGGGCCCAGCACCTCCCTTCGGGGGAATAAACGGGGAGAATTCACTGGGATTAAATTCAGAGAGGGATTTTGGACAAGGGATGGAGGGACAGGACACAGGGAACGGCTTCCCACTGCCAGAGGGCAGGGATGGATGGGATATTGGGAAGGAATTCCTGGCTGGGAGGGTGGGGAGGGGCTGGCACAGGGTGCCCCTGGATCCCTGGCAGTGCCCAAGGCCAGGCTGGAGCACCCTGGGACAGTGGGAGGTGTCCCTGCCCATGGCAGGGGTGGCACTGAATGGGCTTTAAAGTCCTTTCCAACCCAACCCATTCCATGATTCCATAACTCAGGGGAAAAGCCTGGATGCAGGAGCACGACACCGCTCCGGTGCCTCCCTCACCCAGAATCAGCACTTTCTTTTCCGACGGATACAGGAAAAAAGGGAGGCTGGGGTGGGGGGGCTTTCCTTCAGCAGCCAAGAGGAGCTGCTGCACTTCTGCATTTCCTCTTCCACGTGATCCTACAGAGAACTCAACACATCCCCTGATCACCCAGCTCTGGAAAACGCATTCATTCCGGAACCAGGAAATTGTGGCTTTTCCAACAACTCTTGGCTCCCAAAAACATTCAGGGCATTTTTCTGCATTAGCCTGTATGTTCTTCTCATTATTAGCATTATCCTTGCTAAGCTGTTTCATTCTTGGGATTCACAGATGCTGGGGAAGCACCCGGCGCATCCCACTTGGGATCAGAATCCCACAGGAAGCGCCGGGAGCGCACAAAACCCGTGGATTGGGATCGCTGGGGAAGGAGATGGACAAGGAGGTGGGGAGCAGTGCCTCCTCCCTGCCGAGGCACAAAACACATCGTGGACGTGGCGCAGAATTCCCCATCTCCCACAGATCCGGAGGGCGCCTCGCTCCCATCCCGGCAATCCGGCCAACCCCGCCGACAATCGGCAGGACAATGCGTCCCTTTGGAAGTGTCCTCAGGGAATGAGGTGGCAGCAGCTGCTCATTCCTGCAACTCACGAGGAGGCAGAATGATCCGTTCCCCCCGGATTCACATCCTGAGGTCACCGACAGCTCCGCGCTGGACCCAGCTGCTGCTCCCTCCCATCCCAGGGGTGCCGAGCCTTTCCCAATCCCAAATCACCGAGCCTGGGACTCTTTGTGCCTTTATCTCCAACCTCTCCATCCCTCCTTGGCTGATCTGCCCTGAGCCTCCTCTCCCAGGGTGATCCAGGCAGATGAATGAAGCCACGAGCGTCCCAAAGTCCAACTTCTCCCGAGTTCAGTAAAACACGGGATTTTCCACCCTGGGTTTACCCCGACAGGGCAGATTCCTTGGAATACACGGTGTTTTTTAAGCAAAGGCTCTCAAACCAGAGCTGTAAATGGCTTCTGTGATGGAAAATCCTTGGCTGGATACTGGCAAAAACCCCTGAAAGGGGTTTTTGCCAGTATCCAGCCAAGGATTTTCCACCCCTTTGCATGCACTAGAGAAGGGTCAAAGGCACCACACGGGCTCCCAGTCCTCTCAGCCCATTCCTGAGGGGAAATCTGGGCCCCACTGAGGAATTTGGGACAAAAAACCGGCACAGCACCCCCACAACACCCCGCTCCTCGCTCAGCCCCTTCCCCATCAGCCGCCCACGGATTCCTCAGGCAGGGAAACCCTTTGGAAGCAAAGCTGAGGGGTGGCCCCACGAGCCCCACGTTGGCCACCAGCCCCTGAAACACCAGGAGCTTCAGCAGGAAAGGGAAAGCTCCACAAACACAAGAGCCCTCGAGCGTCCCATTTCCTGGATTTCCATGGATCCTCTTCCCTGCCTGGGTCATTCCCAGCGCCAGCCCCTCAGATGGCCGCCGTGACCCTTTCCAGAGTGGACAACAGATTTCCTGGCTTTCCCCTTTTCCTCCTTCTTGTCGAGGTTGGAGCGAGCTCTGAGGACAACGCTGGGATGATTGGGAAGGTTTATAGACAAAGGAAGAGGAAATTCCACATGGGATGAGTCCTCCACAACCAGCCCAGCAGCCCTTACAGTGATTCAAACATAATCTTATTCGTGGCCAATCATTATTAATTATTATTTATTATTATTATTATTGTCGTCATCATCATCATGAAACCACTTCTGTTAATCTCATTTTTTGCAAAAGTGAGAGTTCCTTTTTGGGGATTAACTCCTAGCATTCTCCAAATATTCCACAGATGAATATTCACGATCTGCTGCACAGATTGTGTAGAAAATACCATTTCTGGACTCTTTTTGCTTTCAGATCTAAGTTGAAAACCAGCACAGGAGAGAAGGAGTTCATTTCCTCATTGATTTACAAGCAAAGCCAGGTGAAAATGGTGCAGTGGGTGAAACCAAGGGAAAACAGGAGGCAAAATCCGCATCCATAACAAAAACATCCTGCACAACCCCTGTTCCTGGAAGGGCTCTCGTCCCCGCAATCCCAGGGACAGATATAAATATTTCACACCCCACATGCTGCATTTCAGTGCTCTGAGTGGCACCTGCTCACACTGCTGTGATTGAGGGGGTGGCAGCACCCACTGGGGACAGCCGGGAGCTGTGACAGACCCCAGCCCACCCTCCCTGCCCAGCGTGTCCCACGGGACGGCTGGACACGGGAAAGGTGGCACTCGGTCACCTTCTCCTGGCAGTGCTGGCCCCACAGCGCTGGTTACATCAGCCCTGCGCTGCTCCCCTGCCTTTCCAAAGGCTGGGAAGGGCCTCATCCCAGGGAAGGGCCTCATCCCAGCCCGGGGGTGGACTCGGAGTTGTGCAAGGAGCTGTTAAGAGCCGCGATTACTCCAGATTGCGAATTTCCTTCCCATCTGCTCATCCCTGCTATCTCACCCCAGAGCTCGGGAGTGAATCAGCAGCAGCTGCAAAGGGTGGATCAGCTCCGAGGTGGGAATTTGCACATCCAGGCTGGGATCAAACGGCCTCTGCCTGTCCCGCTGCCAGCAGGGAATCCAGCACGGAGCTCACACCTCGGCAGGAGGCTCTGGGAACACCCGGGACACAAACCATGGAATCCCAGAACGGATTGGGTTGGGAGGGACCTTAAAGCCCATCCCATCCCACCCCTGCCCTGGGCAGGGACACCTCCCACTGTCCCAGCTTGCTCCAAGCCCTGTCCAGCCTGGCCTTGGACACTTCCAGGGCTGGGGAATCCACAATCCCTTGCAGCAGTTCCTCCAATTTTTCAGTGTCTCACTAAACTGAGTCTTTAAATAGCTCAAGCTTTACATCCTCTGCACAGGAAACCCATGGGGAAAAAAGCAATTCTTTATTAAGCTTTTCCTTAAGGTACCTGTGCCACGAATTTAAACTGCCAGAGGGCAGGATTAGATGGGATGTCGGGAAGGAATTCTTCCCTGTGAAGGTGGGGAGGCCCTGGGATGGAATTCCCAGAGCAGCTGTGGCTGCCCCTGGATCCCTGGCAGTGTCCAAGGCCAGGCTGGACGGGGCTTGGAGCAATCTGGGATAGTGGAAGGTGTCCCTGGGGTTGGAACTTGGTGAGCTTTAAGGTCCCTCCCACCCCAAACCAGTCTGGGATTCCATGACTGTCTCAGACACCCTCCCTCTGTAACAGCTGAATAGGAAATGTCCCACAAATGTCTTTATCCCAACATTCCTGACCTCGCAGCACAGCTGCACCTCCTGCCAACCTCTCACGCTGGTTCTGCTGAGTTTACATCCCAAGGGAACATCCCACCTTTCCAGTGCCGGATCAATCCTCTTCATCAGCCATTACTGCTGCAGCTCATGGCACATCCCACGTTTGCTGCTGGCTCCCAAACTCCAATCCCACCTTTGGCACGTTTCATTTTCCCCCGGAACGCCGTTCCTGTTTACCCAGCACATCCTGTTCATCGCTGCACGCCCTGCACAGCTCCCGAGGAGATGCCTCCACTGCCCAATCTGAGGTGGTTCCCAGCCTCTGGAGGTGAGCAGGAGCTTGGGCTGCAGCAGCAGCAGCCTCCTGTCCCTGGGGTGGCAGCTCCAGCCATCACCACGGAGCGTGCCACGGGAAGCCAAACACTCCCCGGGCTGAAATCGTTTGTCCAGGACACTCAGGGCAGGACTCCGAGGTCAGGCTGAGCCTGTGCAGGGCAAAATCAGCAGCGTTCGGCAGCCAGAGGGAATCCAGGATGGAAACATCGGAGGGGAAAGGGATATCCCTCTGCGAGGTGGGAATCCACACAGCCACCCCAAAATCCAACAGCTTCTGCCTGTCCTGCTGCCAGCACAGACTGCAGCACGGAGCTCACCCCGCCCTGGGACACTCTGTGTGACACAAATCATGGGATGGCAGGATCCCAGAGGGACTGGGCTGGCTGCAGTTATCGCTGCAAGGCCTCTAGGAGCTGTTACCAACACCGGAGCGAAAGGCCGAGGGAAGGAGTGCTGGAAACTCCTGGGAACAGGTCCCTGCAAGGTCCTGCTCGGCCCAGGGACGCTGTGGATGGAGCAGCTGGAAAGAGGCATCTCCCAAAGGCTCTGCAGAGGCTCCTTACCTGGTCACAGATGAGCTCCCACTTCTTCTCATTGTCGTACTGCCGCAGGAGCCGGGCTTTGTCGGGAGGCAGGTTCATGGCATTCTGTGGAGAGACAGGAATATTGTGAGGGACCAACCATGGCCAAACCCAGCTGGAGCAAACCAAGGCGGCGTGGCTGCGGCTGCTGAATTGTTTCACGTGAATTCCCGATGCCGGGGTTGCTCGGGAACGTTCCCTCTCCATGTTGGTTTTGGCCCCAAAAGCGCCCGTGAATCACGAGGCACCCAAGGGCAGGGCCGGGCCACGCTGGGACACACGAGATGAGACTGAGGGCCAGCCCTGAGCTCCAGTTTCTGGGTTTTTAGGAAAAAATTGTTCCCTGTGAGGGTGAGGAGGCCCCACAGGTGCCCAGAGCAGCTGTGGCTGCCCCTGGATCCCTGGCAGTGCCCAAGGCCAGGCTGGACAGGGTTTGGAGCAGCCTGGGACAGTGGGAGGTGTCCTTGCCCATGGAATGAGATGAGCTTCATAAGGTTCCTTCCAACCCAAACCACTCTGGGATTCCACGACCAGCCACCTCCATCCCGTGAAGAGGACAGGATTCCCTGAGCTGCCACAGCGCAGGAGCCACTCCGTGCCCCACACAGGTCCTGCTCCCTTCCCCTGAGCACCTTCCTGAGGGAAACACCCCCCACTGCGGGCTGGGGCTGCAGGACAATCCCCTGCCAGCAGGACCACGAAATGCCACTTCAGTGAACTCCAGCAGCCACCCAGGCTGCAAACGTCACCACACGCCAGCTTATCTGGGTGACACAGATCCTGGAGCCGGGACTGCTGCTGCCCAACCCCCCGAGATAACAACCCCAGCCTGTGAGTGACAGCAGTCACAAGGAAGGGGAGAGGCAGCAATTATTTGATCCCTATCGTTCCTGGCTCCTTTGATGTGTGATCTCCTTCCAGGACAGCTCTCTGGGAAGGGCGGCGCGGGCCACTCGCTCCCAAGGCAGCGTTCCCAAGAGCCCTGTCCCGGAATGCACAGCATAACCATGGTGCTCATGCTCCTGGAGAACCCAGGAACACCTGGAGAGCTCTGCAAACACCAGGGCTGGAGAGGATCCCCATCAGCCCGGCCGAGCACAGCAAGGCCAAGCCATGGGTGGAAAATCTGCCGAGCACCTCCTGGGCTCCAGCACCTCCTGGGCTCCAGCTGGAATTCCCAGCCTGGCCCCAGTTATCCCAGTTAACCCCTGAGGACCACAGGCCTCTGGCAGTCCATTCCCAGTGAGGAAGAGCCGGCTGGTCCCAGCAGCACCAGACACAACAATAAATCAGGAGTCAGTGAATCAGAGTTTTGGACTGCAATCCCACTCCAGGAGCACCTCCCCAAGCTGTGTGACACACAGCCCCCAGCTTTATTCCAGCAGGCTGTCCTGGGGATCCCTGCAGCCATCCCAGATCCACACTCTGCCCCAGACTTCCTTCATTTCCTCACTCAAACCCCGTCCCAAATAAGGGAAGAGGAGGGATGGAGATGAGAGGCACCTGCCAGGATCAGCCAACCAGGACACCTCACTGGCACCTGGAAAACGGGAATTTAAGGAAGTTCCTGGCAGGATCACAGCTGCCAAGGGCGATTCAGTGCCAGGGTATGGTGCAGGTGGTGCTGACCACACTGATGGGCACCAGGACAGCCGGGAGAGCCTTGGCAACGAGGGACAGCTGAGGATTTGCTCCTCTGCCCTCCCTCCATGCCGGCCCAGGAGCATCCCCGCTCCCAGGGATCCCCTCCACGCCTCCTGCTCCCATGGCTGCTCTTCCCAGAGCTTGTGTGCCATCAGATAACAGTGGCTCTTCCCCCTGCTCATCTCTGCTGTCACGCTGCCAGTATTTACAGGCTCTGATCGTATCTGCGCTCGCTTCTCCTCTCAGTCTCTCACCAGGCGCCTTATCAGCTCTGCTTATCATTTCATGCACTTCTTGGTATTTTTCCCGAGGGTTCTTGCAGCACCATTCCTTACTCCTGAGCCATATTTCACAGCTCCACTGGCTCTCAGCTGGAGGAAAAGCCGCGGTGTTTACCTGCAACGCAGCCCTTGCCGAGCTCTGATCTCCTTAGAGATAATCAGCTTACGCAGCCCGGCTGGCACCGGGACAGGGAGCCTGCCCGGAAACCTCGGCGGGACTGGGCCGTGGCAGGGGTTCAGCAGGGATGAGAGCTGCAGCAGGGAGAACAAGAGCCAGGCAGCAGGCCCCGGTGATCTCACTGCCAAGCGAAGCCGTGTGAGCTCACTCTGCGACGGGAAGGGCTTTGCTTTGCTCCTCGCAACCCGCTCCGTGTCCCCCCAGCAGCTCACTCCAGACATTCCTGCCCTCTCCCACAGGGAAAATCCTCTCTGGACACGGTGTGCAGCCAGGCTCGGCTCCCTGCGTGTAAGCGGAGGGGGAACTGCACCTGCTCGCTTCCCAAAATGAGATTTAAAGCGTGGCCGTGGTGTGGACAGGACCGGGGGACACCCCAGAGTCCCTCCAGTCCTTGGCTCGATTTTTACTGCAGGGAACTGGGAGGGAAAGAACCACCCTGGTTACCTGCACAGCCTAAGGGAGGTTTAGATCTGTCAGAGAGTGTCCAAAGGAGGGGCACGGGGATGGGGAAGGGTCTGGAAGGCTCAGATGAGGAGGGGTTTTCCTTATTTCCTTGGGTTTCTCTGCATCTTGAGGTTTATCCCTTTTTTCCTTCAGTTTCCCTGCAGGGGCCATACGAGGAGCAGCTGAGGGCACTTGGTTTGGGGGAGAAGAGGAGACTGAGGGGAGACTCATCCCAGTCTGGAGCTTCCTCCTGAGGGACAGCTCTGCTCTCTGGGATCAGGGAAAGGACCCAGGGAGGAGCTGGAGCTGTGCCACGGAATTTTAGGTTGGATCTCAGGGAAAGATTCCTCCCCCAGAGGGTGCTGGGCACTGCCCAGACTCCCCAGGGAATGGGCACGGCCCTGAGGCTGCCAGAGCTCCAGGAGCGTTTGGGCAGCGCTGCCAGGGATGCCCAGGGTGGGATTGTTGGGGTGTCTGAGCAGGCAAGGAGCCGGATTCGTGATCCTTCTCACTCAGGATATTCCATGATTCTACACCATACCTTCTCTGAAACCTGGCCTAAGGATTTTCTCTCTCTTCTCAACAACCACTGCTGGAAAACTGGCTCCTAATCCACGGTATTTTTACTCCCATGGGAAGCAATAGATTGTTTTTATACATCTCTGCAGGGCACTACCCCAAGTGGCTCCCGAAATCCAAGTGCACTGCTCCCAAGTCCGTAACTGCAGTCACAGCAGCAGGATCTGAGGCAGAGGCTACTGAGCTGGCTCCAGGAGCCCTGCTGCAGTCACACCCAGCCAGACACATTCGTCGTCTGGATTTCTTATTCCCTCTGGATCCCTGCAATGACTCACCCACGTCTCCTGGCCACTTCCAGCTCTTACAACCGTGGGCTTCACACATCCCAGCGCTCCCTGGTTAATGACAGGTCTATGTCCTGCGGTTTCCCTTCCCATCTTTTCCCAATTAGAGCTTCGAAGGCTTCTGAGAGCAGAACTGCTCCCTCCCTAAAACAATCCAGTGCAAACTCCTGCTGTGGCCAGCAGGGATGGCCCCACTCTCTCCTCTCCTGCGGTGTCCCCTGTGTCACCACCCACCCGTGCAGCTGAGCAGCACAGAACCCTCTGCCAGCAGAGCAGGTTTCCATCAGCTCAGGAAGAGCTGCACCTTTAACCGGATCCCCAGCTTCCACGAGGATCCCATAAAACCCATTCCTGCCAGTGGGAACTGCAGCTGAGGCAGCCTCATCTTGTGCCCCACTGCTCTGCATCCTCACTCCCATTCCCACCCTCATCCCCATCCCTGGCTGGCCCTGCCAGGGACAGCTCCTACCAAACACAACCCAGATTAAAAACAACCATTTCTGGCCAAACTGTTCTGTCCCCCAGCCGAGCACCCGAGCCCAGGTGAGCTCCGCGGCTCCGCTCCGCTCCTTCCTCCCACAGCCTCAGGAAATCAGTCCCACCTTCCTCACTTGCAACTTTCCACTACCTCACGGTGCTTCCAGGCCCGGGCAGGGGAGCAAAGCCAAGCTCTGGCGCGTCATCCCGCCTGGAGAGGCCGCAGGAAACCGGAGCGCTCCGCTTCCGACTCCTCGGCAACACCTCCCAGCACAAACCTGGAGTGCCTGCAGCTGGATCCTGCACAGCCTCCTGCTGTCTGCAAGGGCTCCTGGCCAACCCCATCCCGGCTCCAAGAACACGGGACTTCGCTCTTCCCCCCGAATTCCACAGTTATTCATGTCTGCTGCTCCGTGCCAAACCATCTAGGTAAGGTTTCCATTCCGTTTGCTCCGGGTTGGCAGGATAAGCCTGGGCCTTAAATTAATCACAGTAGCAGATGGAAAACTGGGGGGAATACAAGCAGACCTCCAAAATATTAAATTGCTTGAGAGTTAAAAATAAAACCAGAGTGCAACAAGGAAATTTATGTGTTTTTAACCTATGAAATAAAGCCCAGCTCCGTCCAAGCTGGCGGAGCCTCCAACTCCACGTTTTGGCATTAAAAACCTCATTTTGTGGACTGATCTGCAGGATTTGGGCACCACCACCGCGGCTTGGCTTCATCCTTGGTCTCGAACATGTCCCCTGGGGTTGTCCTGCTGTCCCCTTCCATGGAAAAGGGACACTGAGGGAGCTGCTGGTGGCCCCAGGCCTTGGGGGCAAAGCGCTCCTGCAGCCAGTGTTATCCAGGGAAAGTGCCACAGTACATCCCAGGTGCCAGAGCGGGATAAAGCACCCGGCCGGAAAGGGAAGGAGCAGGAGACGCTTCCAGGTGCCACCTGCAGCCCAGGTCACACCAGCACCAGCCCCAGTGCCAGCGGTGGAACGACTGAGCTGTGCTTTTTTCCAACTTACCCCTCGTTTTCCCGAGGATTAAAAGGCTCAGTGTTTCGGAAAACCAGTGCAGCAGCAACTCAGCTGACTCAAAAGCGTGAGCATTGCTAATTAATAGCATGGCTAATTAATAGCGTCAGGCTGCTGCTCTTGTTGATGGTACCATCTTCAAGTCCACAGCCCTTTTATTAATGACTCCTGGCACTGATGTGCTGGGAATGAACAGAGTCCTCCTGATCCATCTGCTCCCACGAACGGCCCTGGATGCGTCAGTGCGAGCTCATGAAGCCCTAAAACGTGGGATGTCCTCACCATCCAATGGATGGGGATGGAAAGAGGCAGGAAAGCAGAGCCTGGCATGGAAAGGTGAGTCCGACACCGCTGCCAGCGCCGGAGCAAAGGCCATTAAAAGCCATCCCAGCAAAGAGTTAAACTTCCCACTTCCATAGAGGCACTGCTAACCTTGAAAGGAATAAAGGTATCCCAGGAAAACCTTATCTGCAAGGACACTCCCTGATGTGGCAGGTGAGGGTGCAGGGAATTCCCGCTGCTCCTCCGTGAGACACCGCACGGTAACTCACATTCCTGAGAATTCATTCCCAGCTGGCTTTCTCCTCCTGTCCTCCCTCTGACTGGGATTATTCCCACCTTGCACTACTCCCAGAGAGACGGAAAAGCAAACCTGGATCGTTTCTGGCTTCCCAACAGCACCGAGGGAAAACATCAGGGCTTTAAACACTTCAAACGAGCCTTGCTCCTCGTGACTCAGATTTACACACCCACATCAAAGCTCTGCTCCTACTCCAGGCTTCACGGACTCCCTGTCCTCACCTGGAGCTTCCCAATCTGAGCTTATTCTCCAGCTCACCCGTTAAACCTCCCAGTTCCCCAGGTTCAGCACAGCATTCCGCCTCCAGCTCTCCGGGGTTTATCTCACTCTCTCCACCATGATGAGCTGATTTTTCCTGCACTTCAGTCAGGGCTGTTTTAAGGCAGAGCCTGAAGTGTTTTTAACTTTTATTAATATCCAGCGAGTTCTTACAAAGCAGACCCAAAACTGGTTCCTAAGTCAAGTCCATACCTCCCACCTCCGTAACATGGAGACAGAGCAGCCCTTCCCTGGCTGGAGAGAGCCTGAGAACCAAATCCCAGCTCCTGAGAGGATCCAGGTTTCCTTCTTGGCATTGAGCTGCCCACGTGTTCCCAGAGTCCAGGACCCAAAAGCAACCTAATTCCAAAAACGTTAAAAAGAGGATGAAAAGCAACATAAATCAGGTCAGATCCGTTCATGTGACACTGTCACCCTCGGCTGGCAGAGATGTGGTGGCTGAGGCTGGAAATGTTCCCTCACAACCTCTAAATTTAGCTGGTGTGAGAAGGAACCAGTTCAGAACGAGGAAGGTGCCCATGCAGGAGCAAACCCAGGGCTCTGTGCTCATCCTTAGAGGCTGGAGCAGGACAACGCCAACTTCCCAACTCTCCTCCTCTGCTGGGACAACCAAGGGGACAGTGGCTGCTTGATGGTGGCTTGGAGCCATCAAGAGTCACCAGTGAGACCTCCTGCCTCACCCCACTCGCTTCATCACCTCCAGCCTGAGCTTTACTGAAGGTCTGCAGCATCTGGGCACAGCATCAACGGGTGCATGTGGCACCTGGGGACACAGGTTAGAGGTGGCCTTGGCAGTGGTGAGGGAATGGTTGGATCTGATGACCCCAGGGGGCTTTCCCAACCTTAACGATTCCGTCATTCTTCACCCCAAACTCTTCCCAGGTGAAACACACATCGATCACATCACCCAACGCCACAGCGCAGGAGGGCGGTGGCAGCCACGTCTCTTTAGCCTGGGGGAAAATCCCCAGAATCCCAGAATCATCCAGGTGGGAACAGACCTTCAAGATCATCAGGTCCATCAATCCAGCACCACCACAACCATCCCTAAACCCACGTCCCCAGGTGCCACATCCAGATGCCTCCTGAACACTTCCAGGGACAGTGACTCCACCACATCCGTGGGCAACTCATCCCAATGCCCCACCACCATTCCAAGGAAAAAAGTTTTCCAGTATTTAATCTGAACCTCCCCTAGTGCAACCTAAGGTCATTTCCTCTCATCCCTCCACTTGGGACATGGCAGAAGAGCCCAACCCCACCTCACTCCACCCTCCTGTTCCAGGAGTTGTAGAGACCAATGAGGTTCCCCCCATGCCTGCTCTTCTCCAGACAAAAATTCCAGAAGAAATCGCAAAATTCCCTAAGAAGCAGATCCTGGCCCCAAACCCTCCTCACTCGCCATGGCTGGAGAAGGTCCCTCACCCTGCCCCAGCTATGACCTTTTCTGCAGGAGAAGTCTCTGTGTAGCTCCAGGAGCCGCCTACCAAAACAACCTCGGGATTTTTGTCCAGCATTAAAATTTAATTCCAGGGCCTGGCCCGTAAAACAGCCCTTAATATTCTCCTCAAATATTAAAATGCAACTTTTTGCAATTTTCTCTGCTACTCAACTTCCCAGCCCTGCTCCAGTGTGTTTATTTAGGAAAGCCAGAGGCAACTCAAGCGAGCTCCAAGTTCCCTGACTTTATGAGGAATCCAAGCTAGGCTCAAATTAAATGTACTCATTGTTCTAATCCTCCTTCTCCTCTCCTGTTTTCTTTCATTAAACCGGCCTTTGATCTAAAAATACCAATGCTCTGCCTGCACCAGGCCCTTCTCCTCCTAAACACGCCCTGCATCCGTCGGGAAGAGCGGGGGAAGCTTCCACAGCACGGAGGGACCTGCTGAGGACAGAGGACACGGCGCGTGGAGCTCATCCTTGGGAAACGGCTGGGAAAAAAATCCAAGTGAAACTCCTGAATTGTGGATCCCTGATTCCCCACGTGCATCTCGGTGGGCCTGAGGTTATCCAGGAATATCCACTTCGTACATGGAAGGGGAAGGTTGGGATGTAGAAAATTGCGGTGGGAATGTGTGGCTCCTCAGCTGATAAGGATTAAACCATGCAGGAATCCAGCGGCAGGGGAGGGGGAATATTCCTTGGGAGGCCATCTGGGTGTTTATAACCAGCCTGGAATCCTGATGGAGCACGGCTTGGAGACAGCCATGGGCTCCCTGCCCCACACGGCCTCGGTGGGCGATGCCCACGCGCGAGGCTGACACTCAGGTTTCCCGTGTTTTGCCACCACCGTGGTTTTCCACGGCTTTTCCGAGCCCCTCCGTGTCCGTCAGCCCTCCCCACGTGCCGCTCGTCGCTTCGCCTCTCCGCTCCCTTTGATCAGCGCTGCCATTTTGCATATTTATCATAAATTAGCATTTCCCTTCCGAGCTCTCTGCGGAGGTTAATCCGGGCATGGAAGCGGCGACGCGGAGCCGCTGTGGGATCGCCCCCTGATTCCTGGCTCAGTGATGGGATAGACTGGACATTAGGGACAATTTCTTCATGGAAAGGGTGGTCAGGCATTGGAATGGGCTGCCCAGGGCAGTGGAATCCCCATTCCTGACGGGATTCAAAGCCATGTGGATGTGGCACTCTGGGACGCGGGGCAGTGGTGGCCTCGGCAGCACTGGGAAATGGTTGGATTGGAGATCTTGGAGAGCTTTTCCACCCTTCAGGGTTCTCTGATCTCAAATCCCTTCTCCTCACACAGCAAGTGGGGTCTCACTGGGAGAGCCACGATGCCTCCGACCCCGCTGAGGGAACTTAATCCAGGAAACCTCTGGAAGGTTTTGGGGATCAAGGACTGCAGTGACCACGGAGCTGCTTGTTCCTCTCAAAAATCCAGACTCGGCCTCAAGGCCTCACGTTTTGGAACAGCTGAAACCTCATTAATTCACCACTGAAAAAGAATTCCATGGTAGGAACGCTTCAAAGGCCAAGCCAGGCCTGACTCACTCCGAGCTCGTCCCCGTGGCTTTAGGAAATCACTCACTGCTGATAAGGCAAACCACAAAATCCAAAATGAAAGCCCTTTCAGTGAAATGTCAGAGAAAGTGACTTCCAAAGGACCAAAATGTGTATTCCAAAGGCTGCGCTGGGAATTGCACAGATGATGGGCAGTGCCCACGGTTCCATTCATGGGGCAGCCCGGAGTGCTGGGAGCTGCAGGGCACAAAAATGCTGGAAAACACACAAAAAATGGGGTTCCAGCAATTCCACATCTTTCCACTCCTGTGCTGCCTCCCAGCAGCACGGGCAGGGCGGCGAGGTCCAAGCATCCCTACAATTATCCCAAAGATGCCCCTGGATTTTGATTTTTCTCTGGAACTTCTCTCCAGATCCCATGAAAAAAGCAGCTTTGCTGGGAGTCAGGGGATCCCATCCCCTCATGCCATTGTTCCCTACAAACCCTCTGGAAGTGGAGCGTGTGTCACCCGCGGAACTGCACCGCTGCTCACCCATCCATCTCTCAGGAGGAAAAGGAAAATTCCGGGCAGCAGCTCCGACTGGCGGATGCCGAAGCCCATCTGGCAGCTGTGCACACCCCACTGCACCACAGTGAGATGGGATTTTGGGAAGGAATTCCTTCCTGTGAGGGTGGGAAGGCCCTGGGATGGAATTCCCAGAGCAGGTGTGGCTGCCCCTGGATCCCTGGCAGTGCCCAAGGCCAGGCTGGATGGGGCTGGGAGCAGCCTGGCACAGTGGGAGTGTCCCTGCCCACGTTAGGGGTGGGATGGGATGGGCTTTACATTCCAGCCCGAATCCATCTGGGACTCTGTGGTTTATATGATATTCCTGAGGACGACAGAAGGGATTTTCAGAGGGTGAGTGGAACAAAACCCCACCGACCTCCCCTCACACGGAGGATCCCTCACTTCCCCTCCAAAGGGATGAGCTGGTCAGAGACACCGGCCAAGTCAACCTCATTCAGGAAAAGATGGATTAAATTCCCATCACAACACTTAAATTTCACCTTACTGCAATTTTTAAGGCAAGCTGATGATCCCAAATTATCCTACATGCATTTCTGTGATAGAAACACCGTGCATTTTCCCATCAGAAATCATGGAATTCCACACTGGTTTGGGTTGGAAAGGACCTTAAAGCTCATCCCATCCCTCCCCTGCCGTGGGCTGGGATACCTCCCACTATCCCAGGCTGTTCCAAGCCCTGTCCAGCCTGGCCTGGGACACTGCCAGGGATGCCACAGCTCCTCTGGGCACCCTGTGCCCACAAACACCCTCCACACATACGGCTAAAAACCCACGGGATTCATTCCAAGTGAGCTCCTTATGCAACACCAGCTGAGACTTCAGCACCCACAAAAAACCCCCACACGGCAAAATCCAACCACCCTCCCCGCACGAGCAGATGGATAAAATCCCCCCCAAAGCCGGAATAAAACACGGGGACGTGTTCAGAGGGACACAAATAAAATCCAAGAGCAAACCCAACCCCCGGGGTTCGGTCCCAGGACAGAGCAAACGGGGCTGGTTGGCAGCTCCCTGACGGATGCTGCTCTAGGAACAAAACCTTCGTTTGAATAATGTTAAGGGTTGGATAAACCAAGAAAAATAAATGAAGTCAGGGATAAAAAGCCTGGCCCGGGGCCTGGTCCCAGGTTTTGTGTCTCCAGTGAATGTCAGCACGAGCCCTCCTTGGAAAACCACGTCCCAGACAAAACTCCCGCTCTGGAGGCAGCCAGGAACTCGCTCAGATGCTCAGAGCTGGATCCTTGGGAGCCTATTTTTAATTCTCCCTGATTTGCCTTCTCTTCCCAACATCCTGCAGCCAATCCTGGTCTCTGCCTTCCCCTCACGCTGCCCAGAGGGAGCAGGTAAATCAACAGAACTCCCTAAAAAATGCAAATTATTTACATCCCTCTTTGCTGCACTCGAGTCCTTGACGGACAGGGAACGGAATTTTCTTGGAAGCTGATTACACCCGAAAATGTAAACACCAGGAAAGGCTCTCACACACCAAGCCTCGATCCCCAGGGAATTTTTAACAGCAAGTTACAAACTTGGATTTACACTGGAAATATTTACAGGTCTCACTACCGTGGGCACCACTCCAGCCCGGCAGAGGAGGTGCAGGGAAGCCAAAATAAACCCAAATCCTGTGACTTTCCAGCCATAATATTGGAGCAACAACTCCTGCAGCAGGGCTGCTGTGTCCAATGCTCCGGTGTCACTGTCCCCAAGGCTCCCTGACGTTACCTGTGCCTGGGCTGGCAATAAATCCCTAAAAACGTGTCACACACACACAGGGGCACTGTGGGAAGCGTTTGAAGTCACTAAAATCCAGCATTTTCAGGCACCAGCCTTGATTTTTGCTGCTTCGCCACAAATTTCACGGCACCTTTTTGGGAAATACTATTTTCTTTGAAGTGTTCGAGGCTCCACGGATTTGAGTGAGGCATCAGGATCCCGGGGAGCACACGTGGCCCTGAGGGAACGCCTCTGCCTGCCCTCCCTGCGTTCCTTTCCTGGAAATCCCGGTCCTGATTCCGAATGCATCCCCGTGTCCCGCCCAGTCCCGCTCCCTCCTCCTGGGCACGGATATTTTACAGACGGCAGATCCAGGGATGCATCGGCGTTTCTGGAGAGCACTTTCCTCAAGTTTCCCCGGATCTGGGGGGGTTTGTCCCCTTTTTCCTTGAGTTTCCCTGGATCTAGGGGGGTTTATCCCTTTTTTCCTTGAGTTTCCCTGGATCTAGGAGGGGTTATCCCCACTTCCCTTGAGTTTCCCTGGACCTGAAGTGGGTTGATCTCTTTTTCCCTTGAGTTTTTCCTGGATTTGAGTGGGTTTATCCCCCTTCCCTTGTATTTTCCTGGATCTGAGTGGGTTCATCCTTTATTTCTTTGAGTTTCTGTGAATCTGGATAGGTTTCTCCCCCTCCCCTCATATTTCCCTGGATCTGGGAGGGGTTTCTCCCCTATTTCCTTGCGTTTCCCTGCATCACAGGGGGTTTATCCCTTTTTTCCTTGAGCTTCCCTGGAGGGGCCATAGAAGGAACAGCTGAGGGCACTTGGTTTGGTGGAGAAGAGGAGACTGAGGGGAGACTCATCCCAGTCTGGAGCTTCCTCCCGAGGGATCACTGTGGTTATTCCTGAAGCACTTTCACTGTGGCCGTCCCAAAGGCAGTCCCAAAGGTAGGTGCTAGACCAATAAATGTTTGAACTCGCCCACAAAATCCCTGCTTGGTTACTTTTTCCACATAAATCCGTGGCTGAGCTGGCTGGGCTCCCGTTCCTGAGGCAGTTCTGGATGCTATTTTTAATCTCTGGGAGAAGATGAATCCCAAATTTCTGGACAATGTACGCAGGCACCTAAACTCAGGAAAAGAAGGGAAGAGGAAGAGGAAGAGGAAGAGAAGATTCCTCTCCAGCTCCTGTCATCTCAGAGTCATCCTCACAACTGAATCCCACAGGATTTCTCACCTGATGGCAACACACGTTCACAATTCCCGTTGTTTATCCACAAACACGTTCCTAATTCCATCTCTTCACGGCAGACACGCTTCACCTGCTCACCCCCCCAGACATCCACCTCTAGAATCTCCCCAGACAAAACTTGTATTTCATCAAAATCCCCTTTGGTGAATGCTCACAAACCATAAAACAACCGGAATTGTGACGGAGGATCGCACTGCAGCACCAAACACTGGCATCCCTCGCCTGCAGCACACCGAGGGTGCTGCCAAAATCATGGAATCACGGAATCAGCGAGGTTGGAAAAGACCTCCAAGACCACTGAGTCCAGCTTGTGATGGATGCCCACGCTGTCACCCAGCCCAGAGCACTTTGGCTGCGGTGCTAATGGCAAAAAAATGGGAAAATTATTCCACACCCTGCTCTTCCTCAGCTTCTCTAAGGCAGAACTGCCCCTAATTCCTGACTAAATTAATGTGACAGTCAGGATGGTTATGGAGAAGGAAGCTGGACTGGGTTATGAGTGAATATCCAAGGACTCTGAGGTGCAGATCCCAGGTGGAAGGAGCTGGGCTGGCTGTCAGCACAATCAGGAACCGAACAGATCCAGGCTTAAGGCCAGAAACAGCCAAAAATTATTTATAAGGAGGCTCTCCTGGGAATATTTTAGCCTCCAAATCCTTCACCTGGGGGCAGGTGCCTGTGGCTTGTGGCACCTGTGTGCCAGGGTGTCAGGCACGAGCCCAGCTCCAGGATTTTCCCGGCTGGCTTTGGAAGTGCAGACATGAAGAGAGCTTTGTGAAAGGAGCTCTGCCTCTCCTCGGCTTCCCACGCCGCGAGCTGGGAACGGGAATTAGGTTAAAGAGCTCCTGGGCTCCCAGGCAGAGCATGGCATGGAATGAAAACGAGCCCTGGCCGGCACATGACCGGGACGAGCAGCGGGATTAATCCCACACCGGCACCGGGAGCGACCGGCCCCCGGCCTGGCGTCGGGACAAGCACCGGGCCAGGCTGGAATGCCTCAAATTCCACTTGAAACGGCACAAAAACAAACCAAAAAAATCCTTTTATCCACTAAGTATGATCCAAGTCTGGCACAGGCAGCTCCATCCTCGGGGGGCAAACGGGATCCAGCCCTGAGCAGCCTGCTGGGAACACCTCAGCCTGTCAGGGATTCCAGGAAAACTCACGGGATCTGCTGGGGATGGGAGAAGCAGCGCCAACCCCACAGCACAGGACAGGCAGAGCTGAGGGATGAGATCACAAACAGCTCTTCCCTTTAGCTGGAGTTGGCAAAGGAAAAATATCCTTCCCAGCAATGGTCCTTCCTTATCAGCCCCACACCTCGTTATCCTTATCAGCAAGAACTCCGAGATGCTATCAGCAGGTCCCTGCTTCCGTGGCTGAGGGAGCCTCGGGGAAGGAATGCCAAAAACCCAGCCACACTCACGTCTGTGAGCCCAGCCACGCTCTCCGGATGGGGTGGATCGGGAAGCAGAGGGATCAGCTCCCTCTCCGAGCTCCCACTGCCAACAGCTCCGCGGTGGAGACGATCCCTGCCGGGAGCTGCATGCTCCTGGAGCTGCTGGGCTTCCCTTGGGATCATGCCTCGGCTCCAGGGCTTCCACACAGTGACTCCTGCTCCTCTAGAAGCGAGTGAGGGTGTCTGGAAGCCTCGTTGGAAGCATCCGCATGAAACCCAAATTCTGGGTCCCACACACTGTGACGTGGTGTGAACCCGGAGGACCTTTGGGAATTCTCTCCTCCCAGCCTCACCTGCCCTTCCAGCTGCGTGGGAACCTCTCAGGGACGGCCAGCACGACTTGTGGGTTCATTTTTGGGGGCACAAAGGTAAAAAAGGGAGCCCCACACCAAAGGAGAGCTGTGGATCTGGCTGCACCCACCAGCTGCCACCAACACGGAGCAGGGACACCAACACCCCACAGGGCAGGGGGAGCGGTGGCACAGCCAGAGCAGCAGCTGCTCCGGAACAAATCCAAGGATCTCTCATGCCAACGGAGCTCTTGGATGTTGTTCCAGCACCACACAGAGCCCCGAGGGGAGGCTCCAGCCCCAGGGTGCCACCAGCACCCCCATTCCCGATTGGAGCCAGCAGGCATCGGCCAGACCCTACCTTGCAGAAGGCTCCAACTCCTCAGCTGCCTTTGGGAATGTCCCTTCCAGCTCCACAGGCACCAGAGATTATGGGAAGACTCTAAATCCCAGCATTACCAAGGCTGCAACCAACTGCTCCTAACGATGCCCCTCGCAGCATATGCTCGGCCTTCTGTCACTGCCCTGGCAGCGCAGCAGCCCCAGCACAGCCCCACAAACAGGATTTCACACTTCCAGTGGGGAATTCTGCCTTTGATCAGGCACTGGGAGACAGCAGCACCCCCGGGGCACCGGCACAGCTCCACAGGGAAGGACTGAATTGGAAGATTGGGGCTGGGAGCTGGCAAAACTCAGCTCCTTAAAATGGAGCTCCGGCACCGTGTCCAGGCAAGGGGACGGCCCTGATCCCCAGGGAATGTCGCAGCCCCGAGGCTGCCAGAGCTCAGGGGATGTTTGGACATCGTTCCCAGGGATGCACAGGGTGGGATTGCTGGAGTGTCTGTGGAGGGCCAGGGCTTGGATTGGTGATCCTGCGGGTCCCTCCAGCTCAGATTCCACGACCCGTGGTTTTAAGCGGAAAGGAAAATTCCTACAGCAGCCAGGCACCTCGAGTGCTCAGGGGAAAATGGGGATGGGGGAACGTGGGACCCCCAAAGCAGGGAGAACACACCCAGGAGGAGCAGCTCCGAAGGTGCCGGCGGTTCCCGCGGCGCCGCGGGGGGAGCCTGGCTCTGCTCCTGGGAACAGCACACATGGAGCCACGAGGGGCACAGCACAGCTAATTAGTGTCCTTCTTAGCTGTCACTAACGAGGGTGGGAAAGGAGCAGCGGCCGGGTGATGTCTGTGTTCCAGCACGGCCGACAAGCGCTCCCGAGCCAGGGGCCGGGATAAATTCCCCCTGCAGGAAGGGACTCCCAGCTCCACGGGGGCAGTGGGAGATCCAAACCTCCCTGCCAGGGTGATGGCAGTGAGGAGCACCCAGCCACGCTGCTCTTACATCCACACACCACTCCCAGCAGGGAAAAATCCTGGCTTAGAGACATAATTTCCTCTGGGATGCCCAATCCAGGCGGTTTTCCTACCAAAAAAGGTGCCCCCACTGAGCTGGCACAGGGTGAGGAAACCAAACCAACCCAAACCCCACAACCCAACCCAAGCCCCACAACCCAAACCTCACACACAGCACCGATTTTCTCACACACATCTTCCCGTTTCCTCTGACAGTGAGGTCTGTGCCAGCTTGCAGAGTCCAAGGGCTCAAACCTTCCCCATAATCCCATTTATTGCCATGTTTCTCCAGCTGTATTTTAGCCTTTTAAATAATAAAAGATAAAGGAACACCTGCAATTCCCTCTTCAATCTCTGTGATCCAGACCAATCCAGGGGACGGCCCCATGACACCTTAATTTAAAATGTCACCTCGACAGATGTTCCAGAGGAGCCCAGGAGGGACAGGTGACAGCAGAGGCAGCAAAGCACAAAGCCTGGTTTCCACAGGCTTCCTTTGAACTTCCCTTGGAAATTATGTGGCAACAAAACCAACTTGGCACAAATAACAGCTGTGGAATTAGGGCAGGACCTGGACATGGCCTTTTCCCAGACTTCCAGCAGCTATTTGGGGAATCTGAGCTGATAGCCTGTATTTAAACAGCGTTTGTTTTGTATTTCTAAGGTACAAGGCGGGTTTGGTGGACAAGGATTTATTCCAGCAACTCCTCACAGTTCAAGGTGAAACAAACCCTTAAATTGGAGCAAAATGGTGGGAGCTGATTCACACAACAGGTTCCAGGAAAACCACGCACTGCCAGCTGAGCTTGGTGGGATGGGTGGGTGTGCTGATGAGGATGGGGGTGTGCCAAGGAAAGGGGGCACAGGGCAGCAGCTCAATCCCCATAAAATCATGGAATCATTGAGACCTCTAAGATCATCGAGTCCAACCCAGCCCAAGCCCAGCAGCACGGCCCATCCTGCCCAGGGATGGTCAAAACTCCCTGCCTTTCCAATCTACACAGAATCCCAAGAATTCAGCCCAAAAACCTCAGGCTCAAAGTCACCTGAACCCCGAGGTGCCTCAGCTGCCTCCCCAAACCCATCCCCAGGGACGAACACCAACCCACACAAGAGCTGCCAGTCCCCAGAGCATCCAGAGGGGAGCAAGGAGAGAGGCTGGGACTGCTCCAGCTGGGAAATGGGTCACTGAAACAGGACTGGCTCATCATTAACTCCCTGCATTAATCAGGCTCCTTGGAAGGGCAGAATCCAGCAGGAACAGCTCGGCAGCTCCCGTCTCGGCACCCACCGGGAAGGAAGAGTCACCCTTGGGCACAAGGCAGCAGCTCTGTCCCACAGGGAATGTTCTCCCCTCCCAGGCATCCATCGGGAGCTTGGCCCAAGCCTTGGAACAAGATCTGCGTGCCCTGAAAGCAGCAGCAGCTCTGGGGAGCAGCGGGAGCCCGGCTCTCCCCCTGCCCGCCCGGGAATTCTCCTCCATGCCACGCCGACCCGTCAGCGCGGCCGGCTCTCACGGGAAGCAGGGAAATTTTGCACGGAGCAAAGACAAACTCCTGCACGTGCTGGGGGCTGAGCAGGAATCCGGGCTGATCCCATAGGGCAGGGCCAGGAGGGAACGTGACAGCAGCGGTGTCCCTGCACTCTGCTTTTGGCTGAAAATTCAGGATATAATTCAGGATAGAATCCAGAGCACGTGGGACGAAATAACCCCACCTTTTTTATTTAAGGCAGCAAAATAACTCAGATAAATGTACTAGTCAGAGCAAAATGTGGGGGGTTTTGCTCCTAAGTTCCCAACCCTGCACCTCCAGAAGGTGCTGGGGAGCAGAGATTGGATAGTTCAAAATCCCACTTTGCCTCCTCACCTGCATCCCAGCTTCCTTCCCAGCTCCCACTTCAGGAAGGAAAGCAAGCATCCCTCCTGGACAGGGGCCATGGGAACGCTCCTTGCTCCGGGCTAATAGACCAGGAGGTCTCACTGCGGCCAAAATGTTATTTTTATAAATATTTGCCAAGCTTAATTACAACGAAAATATTCCAAACATTTTTTTTTTCTCCCCTCACAGAAAGCAGCAATGCAAACCTGCTGCTAAAGATTCCCTTGGAGGAGCTGAAACCCAACCAAGCGGAGCCATCTGAAATGCAAACCCTCCCCAAAAAAGCTCAAAGCGAAAACGGAACGCTGGAACAGCTTCTGTGTCCAAACACAGACAGGAAAACAAGCACGGATCAAAGGGAAAATCCAGCCAGAAAACAAGGAGGGGTGGAACTGCTCCGTGTGGGCTCGGGGCAGGTGGGCTGGGCAGCATCCGTGGCCAGGCAGATGGGAACAGCCTCATCCCGGATGGACACACGGCTCCAGAGGGTCACCACGGAGCAGGAATCCGTGACAGTGTGACAGCAGGGAAGGGAACGGGGCTGGGAAGGGGCTGGAGAATTCCTGAGGGAGCTGGGAAAGGGGCTCAGCCTGGAGAAAAGGAGCTCAGGGGGGACCTTGTGGCTCTGCACAACTCCCTGACAGGAGGGGGCAGCCGGGGGGGTCGGGCTCTGCTCGCAGGGAACAGGGACAGGAGGAGAGGGAACGGCCTCAGGCTGGGCTGGGTACTGGGGAATTCCTTCATGGAAAGTGTCCAGCCCCAGCCTTCCAGGGCCCTGGTAGAGTCCCCATCCCTGGAGGGATGCAAAAGCCCTGTGGATGTGGTGGCACTTGGGGACGTGGGGCAGGGGTGGGCACTGCTGGGAATGGTTGGACTTGATGGTCTCAGGGAGCTTTTCCAACCCAATGGATCCTGTGGTTCCATGACACGAGGACAAGAACGGCTCCATCCTCTGCAAACAAACACCAGGAGCAGAACCGGTTTCGAGCCCTTTGCTCATTCCAGCTAATCCTGGATATCCTTAGGCCAGGCAAGAAGGAATTCCTGGCTATCATGCTGCCCACCAGCCAGGCTGGTAGGAAAAGGAACACAAACACTTGGAGGTGAACGCTGGGATTCCACAGCCAGTGCTTCCCATTAACTGCAATCCATGGGATTAAAGAGGGCAGTTTTACTGCTCAGTCACACCATTAACACCAGCTGAAATTCTCTTGGTTTGAAATGAGACCCAAAGAGAGCATTATAGAGCCAGTGTGAAACCTTCCAACACCGTATCCATCTTAATTCCTCTGCATTCCCTAAAATGAGAAAGAAATCCTGGAAGACACATAAAAGGTCACGTTGGACACCTGTGAAAGAGGAGGACAAGACAAAACTGTTCTTCAATCACAAAATCATGGAATTCCAGACTGGTTTGTGTGGGAAGGGACCTTAAAATCATCTCATTCCACCTCCTGGCCTGGGCAGGGACACCTTCCACCATCCCAGGGTGCTCCAAGCTCTGTCCAAGCTGGATTTGAACACTGCACTTTGTGCCTCTGTCTGAGAAAACACCTCCCTCACTGTGCTTCATTCACTGTGCTTTCCCAAGCGCTCTGAGTACCCAGGTTATTATTCCTACCAGGAAAGAAGTGCTCAGATCACCTCAGGAAATCCATCACAAGACGCACCGCTTCAGATCCATCCTGAGTTTTAACGGGAAAGCAGGAACTGAGCCCTGCATCCGCCCCCAAACCCCCAGCCCTGCACCCCGACGTGGTGGTGATGAATCAGGCTGTGGACTCCAGTTCACACCACCCTGAGAAACACAGGCCTCCGTCCAAAAGCATTTGTCAGAACAAAAACAGAACCACCCAAAACTGAACTGCACTCAAGTGCTTAAAAAAGGAGGAAGGGCAAGGAAGGAGCAGACAGGGTTGGACGTCAGGGATTCGGGCTGGAAGGGACCGTCTCACGAGGACACCCACAAATTAAGGAATGCAGGAGCCAGGAGAGGGATTGATGCAGGGTTTCCTGCAGGGTGGCAGGGTTTCTATCAGGGAGATGCCGTTTCCCACCCAGCAGGGGCTGAGGTGGCACTGGGAGCTGTGTTATCCCTGATCCCTTCCATGGAAAAACACCTTCCTGCTAAAAAGGCCCCACACAATCCAACTGCAAACCACTCCAAAAGCAGGATCAGGAGCACTCATGGCCCTAAGGATAAAGACAAGTGGAGCACCAGGAAAAATGCTTTAACAAGGAATCACAAAAACACTGGAATTGATTTGAATCTCTAGAGCTGCCCTTGATTTCCCCTTCTCCAGCACAGACCAGCAGCAGCACCACCACGGACACTGTGTGATCCCAAAGGGAACTTCCAGTGATCACGGAATCCTGGAATGGGCTGGGTTGGAAGGGAACTTGGAGCTCATCCAGTGCCACCCCTGCCATGGGCAGGGACACCTCCCACTGTCTCAGGGTGCTGAGGGACGGGATCCCAAAGGGCAGGGAGTGAGGATGGGATCCCAGAGGGCAGGGAGTGAGGATGGGATCCCAAAGGGCAGGGAGTGAGGATGGGATCCCAGGGGGCAGGGAGTGAGGATGGGATCCCAAAGGGCAGGGAATGAGGATGGGATCCCAGGGGGCAGGGAGTGAGGATGGGATCCCAGAGGGCAGGGAGTGAGGATGGGATCCCAGAGGGCAGGGAGTGAGGATGGGATCCCAGAGGGCAGGGAGTGAGGATGGGATCCCAGAGGGCAGGGACTCAGGATGTGCTCTGGGATGACCCTGCTCGAGCAGGGAGGTTTGACCAGATCACCCCACTGGGGTCCCCTCCAACCTGACCCATCCCCTGAGGGCCACCAGAAATGCTGTAAAAACCCAAACCAGGAAAGCTCCAGCCTGGAGGAAGCTGGGAGTGTGCCAGGGGAGCGGGAGCAGACAGAGAGGAGGGATTTGAGGGATGTGCCAAGGCTGCAGCCCCTGCCCGCGTCACCGGTGCCGCGTGGGACCGCGCAGGTGTGGGAAAATCCCGGCGGGGCTCTCGCAGCCCAGCAGCTCTCAGACCTGTGGCTTTGCTGAGGAAGCAGGGCCAGCTGGGATCCCAGCCCCGAGTCCAGCTGGCCCCGAGCTCCTCCCGGATCCACCCAGCGAACCTCAGGCCAGCGCAATCCGGGCGCGGCCCGCGGGGATCGCGGCGTTCCGGCGCTTCCCTGACAAACACGGATTCTGCAGAAAGCCAAGCATGAGGGCAGAGGGTTCTTTCCACTGAACATGTTTTACCAATTAGGGCCTCGTGGTCTCCATCAAATCATCCCACACAACCCAGCAAAGCCATTAATAAAGTCGACACACGGAGCGGGATTTTATGGACACTGCACGCTCCGGGTCCCTTCCTCTCCCGGCTCCAACACTCATCAGAACCCCGGGAAGCTGCCTAAGGAGCTCTAATTAATTAGAGTCGTTATCCAAGTCATGTTGTTTCCTTGTTTAGATACGTTTAAACTCCATTATTTCCTCACGGGATTTCTGCCGTTGCAGCTTTCCACGCACCAGCTCTGCCAGGGCCATTTTCTGCTCCGGGAGGGATAAAAATCCCTGGGATCCTCGGCTGCCCGGGGAGGGACACAGCTGGCTGCATCCAACACCTACAGGGCAGCAAAGGGAGGAATCCCAGGGAATTATGAATAATGCAGGGAGCTCAGCACCGAGCAAGGCCTGTTAGGATTTCGCTCAGCAGAAAACAGGGATCACTCCGCCTGCTATGAAACCCAAAACTCCTTCCCACCCTGTGCTGTTCAATTAAACATAACGAGCTCCACGCTCACAGCCAGGATGCTCCTTCTTCCACATCCCAGGATCTCCAGGGACCACTGTTCGATGCTTTCAATCCAGTTTTAGGCGAGATTTATTTATCAGTATCGAGCTTGCTTTTGTTCTTACTGAAGCCTGATAGATTCACAGAACTTTCAGCCTCATTATTGGTCCAAAGAGCTGAGTCAGCCCCCATCCCACCTGAAACCCAACAGATCTTAAAGGTGGGAATCCACCTCAGCATATTCCTCTTCTACTTCCTCAATCCAAGCTCTTCCAGCACCTTTTTTCCAGGTGAAGCTCAGTCCAAAACCCATCCCAGGCACAGAACGCAGCAGTAACAAACTCCAGAATCCTCATCCGTGACTTCCATCGGCATCCAGCCACTCCCTGCGTTTCCAGGGCTCTCTGATGCCCCTGGTTTCGCAGCCAGGTTCAGCCTCTGGCAGCAGGACAATGCCAGGAGGGTTCCCTGAGGGGTCCAGGCTCGGGATTGCATCCCAAGGACATCCTGCACGCCAGCACCATCCCGAGGGAGCTCCGGCTGTGCCCTCGGCTGTTTTACTGCACTGCTCGTAAAAGGCAGGCTGTTTTCTCAGGATTCAGTAAACAGGCTCCTTCTGCCAATTATACAAATCAGATGTAGATTTATCCCAGCAGACTCGGCCAGTCCCACCAAGGAAAAGGGAACCGCAGCATCCCCATCGTATCGGCCCCGTGCCGGGGCTCCATGGGGGGATCCCGAGCCAAACCCCTGCCCTGACATGCCTGGAAGGGCTCCCCTCACTGCCCCCCACCCTGCAGAGCAGAGCCAGGGTGCCTCTTGCACCCCAAATTTCCAACCACCCCCATCCGGGTCACCTTTGGTTTGATTGCCAGGAGTTTGGTTGGTTTTCCTCAGTCCTTTGCGGAGGTGGCGTGGAGGGCACCCACGGGCCCACAGACCCCTCCTGCTCCTTCCACACCTATGGAACTGGAGCATCTACAGAGAGGGAACAAGCATTCCTTGCACCAAAACCCCAACTCCAGCCCTGAATCCCATGGGGAGACATGCTGGATGTGGGAACGAGGGGGCACAGCCCTGAGGGGAGGTGGGACCAGAGGCGAGGCCCATCACCTTCAACACCTTCCATCCCCATGGCAAATAATCCCCTTTTTGAAGGCTCTGACACCAGCTGGGTGTTAAACCCTGACTTTGTGCCCAGTTGTCCTGCAGAACGTGGCTCTGGTCTGGAAATGCATCCTATGGATTCCCTGGCACATGGCGTGTGCCGGGACGGCCGCTGGGATTCGCTTTCCGCAGGAGCTGCTGGAAGCCAAATGACGAAGTCTCAGCAGCAAGCTGAAGATCACGTTGCTAGTATGATGCAGTTTAAAAACAGTGAGGTTATTTTTATTATTAAAAGTATCTAACACAATCATCGGATTCTGCTTCTTGGGGTCCACAGCCACCTGGCAAACAGCAGGCGCCAAAAATTCCCGTGCAAGGCAGCAGGAATTCTTTGCCGTGCTGGTCACTTTCCCACCTTGAACCTCAGAACATCCCCTCCCCTCACGTAACAGCTCCCTGCCGGAATTCCCTCCAGAAACCCACATCCACACGTATTTTGGAAAATCTGACTTGGAAGATGCTCCGGGTGAACCCTTCTGGAGATCAGCACGGCCCCTCGCAGGGTCACACCTGCAGCAGGCGGGACCTGGCGGCTCCCCCCTCTTCCCGCTCACGGGAACTTCGCAGAACTCCCTTGAAAGCGCTCCAGGGACAGGATGAGGACTCGGATCAGGACCTGGATGTCCTCACGGGAGGGCTGAGTCCAGCTCTGCAGTCGGCTGCTGACCAGCTCTGCACTTAGGAACAGACACACCCACCCTCGGGACAGGAACTTGCTTGTTCAGGGGATCACTTAGGGATTTAGGAACGGATCTTTAGATCCCAGGAAGTTTTATTAATTGCTGGTGAAGGAGTGGCCAAATCATTAGGAAGAGCGGTGGGACTGAGAGAATAATCCATGGACATAGACCAAGAGAAATCCAATGAGATGTATCAACAGGAACGTGGCACCCACAGCATCAAGGCTGAGTGCTTGGGTAACCGATCCCATCCTCTGCTCCTTCCTCCCGACATTCCTCTCAGCCCTCAGTCACCGGGGAGCAGGTTAGGATTGCTCAGGAGTCCACCATTACCACACATCACAAACACAGACTTAATATTTCTCATCCTATTCCTAATTTCAGTAAGAATCTCTAATCTCAAAGTTATTTGCCCCCCCCAAAAAAAGAAGTCTTTTAAAGGGACATCATTCAAAACCCCCTAAAATCCAACTCAGACTTAATATTTCTCATCCTATTCCTAATTTCAGTAAGAATCTCTAATCTCAAAGTTATTTGCCCCCCCCAAAAAAAGAAGTCTTTTAAAGGGACATCATTCAAAACCCCCTAAAATCCAACTCAGACTTAATATTTCTCATCCTATTCCTAATTTCAGTAAGAATCTCTAATCTCAAAGTTATTCCCCCCAAAAAAATACCTTTTAAAGGAACAACAGCCAAAACCCCCTAAAATCCAACTCAGACTTAATATTTCTCATCCTATTCCTAATTTCAGTAAGAATCTCTAATCTCAAAGTTATTCCCCCCAAAAAAATACCTTTTAAAGGAACAACAGCCAAAGCCCCCTAAAATCCAACTCACAAACAAATCTTTCACCTCCTGAGAAAGCCCCAAAGTGCAAAACCCCGCGCAGGCACGGCGACGAGGGAGGTCACTAATTAAAACATCAGCGAGGAAAAACAAAACCCACCGAACCCCAAACCTGCTTAAGGTTCCTCTTTAATTAGATTTGTTTACAATAGCAGTAGTATCGTTCTGGAGATATTCTGGGAAGCTCCTGCCAGAAGTGATTTACCTTCCTCAGCGGGAAAGGTCAGGCAGGGTGCAGCTTTAGCACTTTCATGGACATCTGCTGATGCATCCGGAACACAAAGGAGGAGGCAGGAAAGGCTGGAGTCAGACAAACCCTCTGAAATATGTTTTTGTCCAAACAATATTATTATTTTTTGTTGGTATCCCAAGAACAATCAAGTAAGCTTGGCTGGGTGTGTTTCTGCGCTTATTAAAGCGCTCTCCAAACTCTGCTTTTTTGTTATTGCACAACAGGGCTGGGGCTGGGGGTGATGTCAAGCTTTGACACGCTCCGAGAGCCCAGAGAAGCCGACGGTGTGGGAGGAGGGAAGAGGTGCAGCCAGGGCAGACGCTCATCCCAAGAGCCTCCACTCGATGGGAAGCAGGAAAAATCATCCCCATCCCTGCTTGTGTTTGAAGGATTCAAATTAATTACAGCCAGACAAGGCAGGACCTCCAAATGAAGGGGAATCGACACTGGGAATTGCTCACACCTGCTGGGTGCCTTTCATTCCTGGATCAAAGTTCCTCAGGAACCTGAAGCAATTACGGTTCACAAAGCCCGTGTGAATCACGGAGACTTTTATTGGGATTTCTCCAGGCTCAGCTGAGAGCAGACACACTCCAGTGCTCTGAAGGCGATTTAGTTATCCAGGAGAGAGAGGTGAGAGGTCTCTGTGAACTTCCCATCCTTGGAAGTGTCCAAGGTCAGGCTGGATGGGGCTTGGAGCAACCTGGGATAGTGGGAGGTGCCCCTGCCCATGGAATGGGATGGACTTTAAGGTCCCTTCCAACCCAAACCATTCCATGAGTCCATGGTCGCTGAAAGTTCTACAGGATGCTTCCAAAAGTCTGAAGTTTATGTGGAAAACCATGAAAAGCCAGGATATACCTGCACTACAGGCTCCTGCACTGACAGCATCCACGGAAGGTGGATTTGACCCTCTTTCTTCCCCATGGTGTGACCCCCTGCTTAACCCCATTTGCATAACTAATTACCACACTGGGTTTGTTGCATATAAAGTTTAACAATCCTCAAGGCTCTGAAAAGAGATTTACAAGTTAATGTATCACAAAATCCCAGGATCTCTGAGGCTGGAAAAGCCCTCCCAGCCCATGGAGTCCCAGCTGTGCCCGATGCCCACCTTGTCCCCAGCCCAGAGCTCTGAGTGCCACCTCCAGCAATTCCTTGGACACCTCCAGGGATGGGCACTCCAAACCTCCCTGGGCAGCCCCTGCCAAGGCCTGAGCACCCTTTCCATGGGGAAATTCCTGCGGGTGCCCCCCCTGCCCCTCCCCTGGCCCAGCCTGAGGCCGTTCCCTCTCCTCCTGTCCCTGTTCCCTGCGAGCAGAGCCCGACCCCCCCGGCTGCCCCCTCCTGTCAGGGAGTTGTGCAGAGCCACAAGGTCCCCCCTGAGCCTCCTTTTCTCCAGGCTGAGCCCCTTTCCCAGCTCCCTCAGGAATTCTCCAGCCCCTTCCCAGCTCCATTCCCTTCCCTGAACACGCTCCAGCCCCTCAGTGTCCTCCATGTCATGAGGGGAAAATCAAAAAATGGGAGAAAAAGTGAGGGGAGAAAAACATGAGGGAAGTTTGGGGAGGGCTCTGCTTCCTTGTGGATGCTCTGGGATGCACGTTGGGCATCCCAGCAGTTCCAGAACAGGAGATGATCCCTGCCAGCCCCTGCTGCCGCCCAAAGTTCCCACTCCTGCAGCTCCAACAGCGCTGGAAAACCTGAGTGGAGCATCCCACCCTTCCACCAGCGCAGAGATAAAGGAAAACCACAGGGAGCTGGGGGAAAAGGGGAAAAACGAGCTCTGTAAACACACTCTGTGCTCCTGGGTGGTCTTCCAGGAAATCCAGTGTCCCTTGGAAGCAGCTGGATGAGCACTTGTGGGGTGCCAGATCCCCGGTACTGCAGCACCGTTCATCCAGGTAACTCTGGGATGCACCCGGGCTCCACGCCTGGGAATGTGCTCAGGAGAGACACATTCCCAAAAAAACCACAAAACCCCACTATTCCTGAGTGCTCTGGGCCCAACACCAGCTCCCACTCCCAGAACAAATTCCCTCATTCCCACCAACACTGATCCCCATCGTTTCTACCCTGTTAGAGGGAAGTGCAAGGGAAGCATTCCAGTTTTCGTGGAGTTACTTCCTACATGTTGTGCGTGGAGCACATGGAATTCCATGTCCCAGCTGCTCCCTGAGCTAATTCCTGTCAACTCTCTGACCCTCCTTGGCAGCCCAAAAAGCCAATCCAGGCACTGGGGTCAAAGAGAAGACACAGAGATTTTTTTGTGTCTCTTGTTTTGCTCCATTCTTCAATAAAATACCAGAAAAGCGCTGACAAACCCACTTTAAACTGAGAACAAAAACATGGTGCTGGCTCACCATTTATTAACCCCAAAATTCTGTATATAAACAGCCCTACAACCCTGCTGGGCTCAGAGCCTGAGTGAGAACCCAGGAACAGGGATTATTTCAGAATTACACCGCTCAATGAAAGCAGAATCTGGCCCCAAATCCTTCCATCCAGCTGCCGGTGCCATGTGCACATATTTGCAAGGAAGTAAACAAATTTTTGGACAAAAATTAGAATAACAACTTGAAGTGAGGCTTTTGGCATCCTTTCCTTCAGCAGCTCCCGCAGCAAACCCACAAATGACTGTGGAAAACGGGGCTGGACTAGGAAAAAAGGTAATAAAAGCTTTTTTAAGTCAAGTTGTTGCTGTATTAAGGATAATGAGCTCTGGCCACCACAGATGTCCATGGATTCTGCAGTGGAGAGGGATTGTAGGAGCACCTGGAGATGTCCAGCCAGGCTGTGGTGGTCACATCCCTGCCTCACCCATCCATCCACAATGGGTGAGAGCCAGACCTCAGCGGATCCAAATTCATCAGGAGTTCATTTGCCTTTTCATTACAGGTGCTGCTGCTGCCTGAGCTCCTTGTGTCCCCAGCTGAGCCAAAAATAGCGTTCCTGACCCAATTAAATCGCCATCCAGGATGACAAAAGGTGAGGGAGCAACTGGAGCAACCTCAATTAACAGGAATTAATTTGAAGCACAGCCCTCTTTGCCCACTGCTGAGCCACCTTCGGGAGAAACAAATGCCGTATGCAAAGGAGGCTCTTTAGCCAGCTTGTTGCTCTTAGGTGTTTCAGTGGCTCAGATTTACACAAATTATAATCTCTGGGGCTTGATCTCGTGTTCCCTGCTCCCCATCCACTTCCTTTTGATGTCACTGGGAGTTTTCCCTGCGTGGGACTGCAAGCCCGGGACCTCCTCCCGCGAGACGCAGCTCCCCCAGACACAGGAGCTGCTCCCTGGGGTCATCCCCAGCCTGACCCAACACGGGAAGCACAACCAAGCCTGGAAATTTCTGAAAAACTCTCAGGAGAGAACCGAAATCCTGCTCAGAGGGAAGAAAACAGCAACAAACCCTCCCAGCCTAAATCAAGCTAAGATTTCAGCGCCTGGATCTGACGTTTTATCCCCTAACTTCCCTTATCAGATAGCAAAAAATCCCCCGGCCGTTTGTTTTTCGTAACAGATATTTGGGTGATTAATCCTCCTTTATCGCCTGTGGAAAACTCCCAGGGCTTTGATACTCCAGGCAGAACTTAACTCCTGGGTGCCTCCAGCACCCCCTCTGCACCTTCACAAACCCTGCTGGGAAGGAAAAGCTGGGGAAGAGTGTCCAGGCGGGGGCTGTGCACAAAGCAAAGACAAATAAAGGCCGGAGAGCAGGAAGCTGGAGGCTCCTGCACACTCCAGCTCACACCAGCCCGTCCTACACCCACTCCTCTGGGCCAGGAGTTCGAGCCAAGGGCCCTTCCCAGCACGGAGGGAGGGATGTGGGCTGTGCACAGATCCACTGCCTCATCCACGCCGGGAAAATGATTCCTGCGGATTGGATTTACGTACGAACCGGTTAAAATCTGATTGCTGTGACACCTGAAAGCTGTCGTGAAACAGTAACAGCAATAAAAAGAATACAGTGCCCTCCAAAGTGGGAAAAATTATTATTGTATCCATGAATCCAACAGATCCGACAACAAACTGGTGCAGGAGAAGGTATGAGGAGGGCAGGGAGGGATGGGATATTGGGAAGGAATCCCTGTGAGGGAGGGGAGGCCCTGGCACAGGTTCCCAGAGAAGCTGTGGCTGCCCCCGGATCCCTGGAAGTGTCCAAGGCCAGCCTGGAGAGGTTCAAATCCCTCCCATCCCTTTGTGCCAGGCTCCTGCTGGTTGTGCACCTGCTTAAAATAAAATGTTGGCGTCTGTGGGTGTAAGAGGGGGGAAATGCACGAGAAGGGCTTTAAAAAACCACCTTGCTTCTGACAAATCTGCAATAACTTGGAGTGAACTTCTAACTCCTTGGAGAATTCCCTCTTTTCCTTGTCTCCTGCACTCTCTGGAGGATTTCCTGGGATCCCCATCCAGCTCATGTCCAGGGAAGCAGGTCCCGGCTGTTTGGGATCTCTGGGAGCAGCAATCCAGGGCATGTGTCCCCCAAAACAGCAACACCCTCAGGGCAGAGATCAGTGAAGAGCCCCTGATTTCCTCAGGGAGGTTTTTGGTGCATCCTCAGGGCAGGGACACAGTCCCCGCTCTCCGGGCGGGACACGCGGGATCTGGGATGCCGGGGTGAAGCCACTGCTGTTCCTTCTCGCGGTGAGGTCACCCCAGATCATTCTTGGAAGCAGCCAGAGGAATACTGATGGGAAACATCTGGCAAACGGCGCAGAGTTACCTCAGCTCCCGCGGCCCCGGCGGCGCTCCCTGGATGCGCTCCCCACCGGAGGAGCTCGGCCCCGCCGGACACCACCCGGACCCTCCCTGCCGTGCTCCTGTCAGACCCCGAAATGTCCCTCCAGAGGGGCCATCTCCTCGTCTTTGTCCTTCCCAACACCCCTCTGGGCCAAGCGGCGCCAGGAGCCACCCGGATGAAACGAGGCAGCTCCGGATTTCAGTCCCCTCCTGAATTCTGGGAGCAGGGAATGCTGCACCACGTCCCTGTCCCTCTTTCCAAAGGATGGGCTCCTAGAGGAGCCAGCCCAGCCCACTTCCACTCCAGGCAACCAATTTTCATGGAATCACGTTACAGAATCCCAGAACTGTTCGGGTTGGAAGGGACATCATGGATTATCCAGTCCCACTCCCTGCCATGGGCAGGGACAGCTTCTACTATCCCAAGGTGCTGGAATGCAGGATATGGATACAACCTCTCAGCATTATGGCAAAATGTCCCAAATTTGTCATTCCCTGTGACACGGAGCTTCCTGCAGCCGCCTCTCACGGACACACAGCGGGAACCGCAGCACCTCCACAGGAAAATACATTTTGTTCAATTTCCTACAGCTTTTTTTCTGGAATATAAAGGGATAACAAACACCTTCCGCCATCCTTCCTTGGGCAGCTGTGCTGCACTGGAGCCTCCACTCCAAACTGGGCGACTCCTGGGGTAGAAAAGCTTTGGTGATGTCTCAGTCACTTCGTGTCCCTCAGATTGAGGATTTTTACCTGCAATAACCCAACACCCCAGCTACACCTACAGACTGCTCCGTGCCCTTTGAATCCAACGCCTTTCAGGGAAAACAGAAAACATTTCCAGCGTTAATTCAATGAAGGCCCCAAAACAGATCGCGGTGGCTTGGATAATTTTAACGTCTTCCTTGGCACATCCTTGGTTTAACCATCTGCTCAAACCCACACAGCCCTGGCACTCAGGGAGCTCTCAGGAGCTCCAACAGAGATTGTGGAGAATTTCACGGAATCACAGAATCCCTGAGGTTGGAAATGGCCTCCCAGCCCATGGAGTCCCAGTTGTGTCCCCAGCCCAGAGCTCTGAGTGCCACCTCCAGCAATTCCTTGGGCACCTCCAGGGATGGGGACTCCAAACCTCCCTGGGCAGTTCCAAGGCCTGAGCACCCTTTCCATGGGGAAATTCCTGCTGATGTCCACCCTGCCCCTCCCCTGGCCCAGCCTGAGGCCGTTCCCTCTCCTCCTGTCCCTGTTCCCTGCGAGCAGAGCCCGACCCCCCCCCCGGCTGCCCCCTCCTGTCAGGGAGTTGTGCAGAGCCACAAGGTCCCCCCTGAGCTCCTTTGCTCCAGGCTGAGCCCCTTTCCCAGCTCCCTCAGGAATTCTCCAGCCCCTTCCCAGCTCCCTCATCCTCTCTCCATATGATTCACTCTCCAAACCCTTCATTTTCCTGGCCAGGTGCAACGCGGACGATGCTGAACCTCGACAGAAATTACGCTGACGCCGATCACGAGAAGGATTCCCTTTCCCTATGGATCTGGGCTCTTCTCCTGGCCTGGGACATCTCTTGTCCCTCTGAGGTCACAGATCTGCGTGTCCAGCACGGGGGGACGAGCCCATCCAGCACCCCCTGCAGAACTGCCACGGTCGCACCTCCCACAGCCCCGAGCTCCCGTTTCTCCCGGTGCCACAGGGAGCCAGCTCTGCTGTAAACAACTCCACCAGCAGCTCCAGAGGGAGAGGAACACCTCCCCGTGCCCGGGGTGGGCAGCTCCCACTGGCAATTAGAGCCCAGCTGGAAGGGCTCAGCTCTTAACGCGATCGGATGCTTGGAAAATCCGGTTGTTCATTTACTACTTCAAGAGGAGCTGAGCTCGTTTGAAAATCCAGTCCTGACTAGCCACTGAGCTTCTGCACAAAACTGGTCCTTAATCTCGCCACATCTCGGTTTCCTCACCTTTAATTAAAAGGTTTTTAATATATAAACCTCCTCCACCGAGACTCCGTCAAGTAAACTCCATCAGTTTTCCCATCCTGGGAAGGATTGTGCAAGCTTTCCCTCAGTGACAGACGCAAAGGAATTGCTCAAAAATGGTGGGATTCCCCCCAAAAAGCCAAGGGGGACATCCCCAATGGAAAACAGATCTTGTATCTAAGGGATTTTCTTCTTTCATGGTCATGGGCACTGCAGGCAGCAGAGTGAGAGTCTCCTCATCCCTGCTCCCGCAGCATTCCTGAATTCTGCACCGTGGCTGACAGCCAGGGAGCAGGAGGAGCTGTGGATACCACAGCCAGTCCCACCAGGTCTCCAGACTGCCAGAGCAGAGCTGCAGGGAGCGGGAATCCTGGCTGAGGTGGGAGGGCAGCCCCCAGCCAGGGCGACGGATGCAGATCTGGATTAGGGCACTAACAAAACAAGCCTCCAATTAATCCCAGCGGGAAACGCATCCCAGGCACAGAATCCCTGCACGCACCGGCACGGATGGAAATCGCTTCCCAACAAGAGCTGCGCAGGGAAAAGCAGGGCTGGGGGAGGGACTGGGGGGACTGGTTAGCCCTGCACCAGCACTCCTGGCCTTGTCCTTTCCCAGGCACGGAAATCCCTCTCCACCTGAACTCCCAGCAGCAGGAACAGCCACCAGCCAGGAGCGCACAGCCCAGGAGCCCCCGGCGGCAGGAGGTGACCCGAGGGCAGCTCTGTGCTCGTCCGGGGGAGCTGCAGCCCCGGAGTCCGGCGCTGACCACATCCCCTGGCCACAGCCCAGAGCTGGAATCACTTTCCCTCTCCACAGGGCTGCTCTTGCAACACTCCCAGCTGGGTGTTCTGCAGCACAGCCTTTCCCATCACCCTTTTCCCACTTGGAGTGCCATCCCATCCCTCTGGCTCTCCATCCTCGGGAATGGGAGCTTCTCCTGCTTCCTCCTCACACCCAGGTGGTTCCCAACACCAGGAATAACAACAGGGATCAATGCAGGAGCTGGAGTGACTGGATCAGCCATCAATTAACTGTTACAGGGCCACACCAATTAAATATCCAGAGAGTGAGACCATTGCTCCCAGATTTATCATGGAATGATGCGCTGGGATGAAGGAAGCTGCATGAACTCCCGTCAAGTCACGATCCATCCCAGAAGGGGAAGCCAGATTTTGCCTCAGCAAATACAGTGGGGATCTATTTGCACCTCCACAGATCAGTCCCATCTTCAAATTCCCCCATCCCAGCCCAAATTCCACGTGGCAGTGACTCCAGAAAACAATCCAGCTGGGTGGCAAGCGGGCACGGAGGAGCCTGTGGGGATTATGGGGTTCTGCCTTCACGTGAATCCCACTATTGATGCAAAACCACTTTAAGCCAAGCACCACAAACACAAATAAACAGATATCCCTGGCTCATCCCAGGCTGTCCCATCCCTCAGCATCCAAGGCTTTCACAACTTTTGTTGCCTCTCCTGAATCAGGAAAGCAAATCCCTTCCTTGGAGTTTTCCATGGATCCCTCCCTGACCCGCAGCTTGTTCCTATCACTAACCCACACTCACCCCTTAATCCCCTGCCTGGGATTAGCTCCAAGGGATTGGGAAGCCCACAGGAACACTGAGGTCTGCTCTGCCATTCCCAGCAGGTGCTGTCCCCCACGGAAGGTGCAGGATGGGGCACCCCCCAAGCCACACCCCCAAATCCCAACTCCGTGTCCCACTTTGCTCCTCTGTCGTTTGTGCCTCAAATCCCTTCCCCAAAGCATCGCCCACTCGAGGGTTTGGAAACATTCCTGCCATCCCGTGGAGCAGGGCTGGCGCTCCACGCGCTCACTGCGTGGAGACAAGCCGGAGGAGGAGTCCTGGAGACAAAATTCCCTCTGGCACCACACAGATCTCAGCTGATGGAGGACACCACACCCAGCTCCCTGCGCTCGATCCAGCCAGGAATTCCCATGCACCAAGGATGCACCAGCATCTCCCTTCGCAAACCAGATCCTGGCACACAGAAAACAGCATTTTCACTGCTCCAGCTCTTCCCATAAAGTCGCTTCAGTTCTCACCTCCTTTGAAAGCAGCGATTACTGCCGCTGCTCCCGGGTGGGTAATATTCCTATTAAAAGTGAGGAAATGACACGGGGCTCCTCCTCAGACGTTACAAGTGGTGACAGAGCCACCATCAAGTCACAGCCTGTCCTGCCTTGAGTGCCAAGGCAGGGTAAAATATGAACCTACAGCTCCAGCTCACAGGAGGAACGTGACAGTTTCCAAAACCCGATAAACTGGCAAAGTGCTTTTATTGACCCTTCCTAACGTCCTCTTAGGATGATTCGGGATGCTTGGCTGGGATGGGGCTTCCACACAGCTCTCCCTTCACAGCAGCACATCCAGCTGCACCTCCCAGTCCTTGGGATGTCCATGGGGTGTCTCTGGGTCATCCCAGGAGTTGGGGACAGGCAGATGTGGCCGGAGAAGCGGCCTGTGCTGCCAGCTCCCTGGCATTTCATCCCTGCCACGGAAATACGCACAGGGACCGCAGCATCAATGCTGCTTTTGTGATCTCCTCAGCTGACTTCATTCCTAACACATCTCCGAATGGAAGAAGCTCAGTTACATGACAAATCCATGACATTTTCCGTCTGAAGAACGCCGAGGAGCGGCGCGCTCGCTGGGATGAATTAGGGCCCACCGCCGCCAAGCGCCTATCTTCAGGAAACTCAGAGTTATCCTGCCAAAGGGTGGGGGGAAACCAGATCCCCTTCCTGTCTATAAATATTTTTCTGCTGCTCTGCTCCCTCAGCAGAGCTCTTCCAGATTCCGGTCGGAGCAAAGGAGCGCTGGGGTTGCCTCTGACACAGGCCTGGAGCAGCTCCAGCGACATCCAACACCAGAGCCAGGGAAGAACCGGGCACAACCCACACCTGTGATGTCCTAGAACTCCTCTCCTCCCAAAAACTTCACCCCAATCCCCGTGGCTGTGTCTGTCCCACAGCCCTCCGGTGGGGCTGGGTCACGGGGAGGTAACTCCGCACCATCCCACGTCCCTGAGGATGCTCCTGGACGCTCCCCGGTCCCTCATCCAGGGCTGGACGTGCAAAATCCGAGCAGCAGGTGGTTGGGAATCTCAAAATAGGAAACTCTAATCTGCCTTCTGCTTTTCTGGAGCCTGCACAGCCCCTTGTGCAGTGCAAGGAGAGGAGCCTGGCACGATCCCGAACCTTTTTCCCAGAGGGGAGGTCTCCGGGTCAGATGTTTGGGAAGCGAGTGAAGGCAAACGCTGGGTTCGTACCTTCAATCTGCTCACCAGATGTGCACTTCAAAAAGCCTCCAAGCCCAAGTCAGCTGGAGGAAAGAGCCTTTAAAGTCCTGTGCTGTGCGACCGACATCCCCCATTCCTCACTCCTCCAGCAAAACTCTTCCTTTTTTCACTTGACCTCCAATTGTTTCCCGTTTTATCCCAAAGGCTTAAAAGCCCTAAGAAAGTGCATCGCCAGCAATTCGAGAGCAAGGAAGAGAGAGAGGGGCAGCTCACACGGAAAACCTTGATGTGTGTTATACCCTCGAGGTTCCAGCATTTCCCAAGCAGCATTTCCCATCTCGAAATCCCTAAAACCCTGAGCCAGGCAGGCGGGGAGGGCGCAGCCAGAGCCGAACAAAGGCGGGAGCGCTCTGTGGGAGCGCTCGGCTGGAATTTTCTCCCCAGGTACTCTGAGCTGCATTCAGTGGCAGCAGCATTAATGTCTAGTCCATTCTTCCAGCACGTTGGCTTGACCTCCTTGGATGTGCAGAGCCGAGCAGCCTTCGGCTCTGCCCTCCCCGTCACCCCCAGCGCACTCGGCTGCCGCAGGATTCCCGCGGGTGCCCATCCTGCATCGGCTGCTGCAGTGCAACCATGGAATATCCAGAGAGGGAAGGGACCCACAGGATCACGGATCCAGCTCCTGGCCCTGCACAGACCCCCCAACAACCCCACCCTGGGCATCCCTGGCAGCGCTGCCCAAACGCTCCTGGAGCTCTGGCAGCCTCGGGGCCGTGCCCATTCCCTGGGGAGCCTGGGCAGTGCCCAGCACCCTCTGGGGGAAGAACCTTTCCCTGAAATCCAACCTAAACCCCGTCTGGCACAGCTCCAGCCGTGCCCTGGGTCCTGTCCCTGCCACAGGACGCAGAGGTCGGAGCTGCCCCTGCGCTGCCCCTCAGGAGCACAGGTGACTCAGGGACAGTCCCTGTGCCACCAACGCCACCAGCGCCCGGCCGCCCCTTCCACACGCGCTGCAGGAAGCTCTCGGTGCTCGGAGCGAGCTTCCCGAGCTGAGCCTGGAAAAAACATGGCACAGTGCCAGGCAGCTCGTCCAAAACAATCTTAAAACCCCGCAGCCTGGCGCCGGTGCCAGGAGAGGATATGGATGTGCCACTGACCCAGTGACACAGTGACCGCGGGCACGGCTGGCACGCGGCAGCGCTGCCAGGGACACCGGGGCGCCGCCAGGCTGGCCCGGGGGCTCCCGCAGGTAAAACCAAGTCAGGAATCAAGAGAAGCTGTGCTGGCAGATGCTCCTGCACTCTGGGAAAGGGAATCCAACAGTGACAAGGAAAAGGGAGACAGGAACGTAAAGAAAACAGGGAAAAAAATGTTTCTGTCCACTGGAGCCATTTCCCATCTATTTTTAATATTTTGAAGGAAACGTGTTTGCTGGCTCATCTGCAATAAAGCTTTTCATCCTCGGCAGCAGAGTAAACCCCAGCCACAGCTCGGGAGAAGCAGCACCACCGAGCCCCAAAAGCTGCACCTGGAGCTGGGCCAAAGGGGAAAAAATACAAGTAAGGTTTTCGAAAAGCCCTCCCTGTTTGCATTCTTTGTGAAATGCCATCAAAGCCAGCGGCAGGGCAGTGCTGCTCTCCTGCTCAGTAACAGCTCAGGGTCTGATTTCAGCCTTGGAGCTGGGAGCTCAGGGACATCCCCAGCCCCAGTCCCACGGCGAGTCCCTGAGCCTCCGGTCTCCCAGCACACAGCAAATCCCTGGGCTGGGATTCACATCCTTCCACACATCCCCAGCACCCGCAGCACGAGGACACAGCAGGCTGGGGCTCCAGCTCCCAGTGTGGCCTGACAGGGACGCTGGGCACGGGTCCTGACTCCCATCCCAGCCGGGATCACTCCGTGGCAATTCCCCCCAGCGCTCCCGAGCGTCCCGCGCAGGACGGCAGCCAGGCCGGGCCCTGGGCCCTGCTCACCCTCTGACAATGCCACTTCCCTTTATTTGCTGACATAATCCCCAAAATAGGAAACTTGTTCATAACAAAAACAGACACACCCACAGCCGCAATGACAAAACTGTCTCCACAGAAATATCAACACCAACCTGCTTTCTCCCCTGCTTTCTTACGGAGTTTGTTTGCAACACAAGCACGGATAAAGGCTTTGTGCCTCGGATTTTTCTTTTTCCTTGTGTTTTAGGACGAAAAATTCCAGGAGCAAAACTTACAGACAGAGGTTTTTCACTGCCAACCCTCCAAACCGACCGGGGCTTATTTCAGTTTCTCTGAAACAATATAAAAGCAAACACTCAAGGGAATGGGGCTTGTACTTCTGAGGGGTTACTTCTGTATTAATAAAATCACAATTTTCTCATTTGCCAAAAATCAGAGGGATGGAAATGGACCAAAGGCCTTGCCAAGATGACGAGGTGGAGAATCACAGGATCGCTGAGGCTGGAAAACACCGCTGAGATGAGCGAGCCCAAGCATGAACTGCGGTCACCACATGTCCCCAGGGGCCACCTCCACACACCTCCGGAACACTGCCAGCAATGGGGACTCCACCACTGCCCTGGCAGCCCATGCCAGGGCCTGGGAGGGCACAGGAGATCCTCCAGGAGAGGAGGGAGACCCGAGCAGCTCCAACAAACCACGGTGCTGACGTGGCAGAGGGAGCCAGGCACGGCCCAGCTCCGTCCCTGGAGGGCATCCCTGTGTTTCCTCAGGCATTTAGGAAGGAGGGTTGGATAAAACCACAATGCAGACACCTCGAGAAGAGAAGTGTGATGGGTGCAGAGCGTGCTGGTGACATCCCAGGGGTGACAGCCAGGTTTCAATGAGGCACTTTCCCCTGGCCAAAGCCAGCACGGATTTCCACCAGGAAATCCACAAAATGCTGTTCCCATGTCACAGATCCCTCCCAGAAACCCAGTGGAAGGTGTGTTTCACCCCGTACTACAGCCACAGCTGGCATCTCATCCCAAACCTGGCAGAAAGGGGAGCAGCACCAGCACGAACGAGCACCAACACACGCCCGGTGCCCTGAAAATCCTTGAAATCCCGGCCACGTTTCAGCAGGAGCCCTCGTCCCTCTGCCCACTCCTCCTCCCCTTGCTGGGAGGGTTCAGAGCCTGTTCCCATAGGAACCAGCAGCAAGGCACCAGCACACCACGGCACAGGGACAGAGAGGAGCCCAGGGACCCCGGGATGCACCGAGATTTACTGGAACGCGCTCTCGCTGCAAGCACAGCCAGACACCGTCCCTCAGCACACGCAACCACGACAGAAGTGCCCGTCTCAAGGGGAATTTTTTTTTAATGAAAGAGCCCTTTCAACTCCAGAAGGTACAAGGAAGTAAACACGCTCGTGGGCGTAAGAAAATAAAGCCTTTTCATTCAAGCAGCACTTAACATAAAGCTCTAAAACAACAAGAAAATCCAGGCGCGCTCCTGCCGCTCCGACGGCTCGCGTGCCAAGGCCGGGGTGCCTCCAATCCGCGCACAAAACCTGCACCCCTCAGGTTCCCCCTCACAACATCCTTCCTGCTCTCCGTGGGGAGCTCTTCCCAAGCCACTGGAGCTGCTGCAGCTCTGGGTTGACCTTAAGGAAACTTGAAGGAAAATTTGGGGGGGAGAAAATTCACGTTGGGTCTTTTCCCTCGGCCGCGTTTTCTCCAGCGGCCTCTTCCCCACGGCAGCTCCAGAGGCCAGGGCTGTGCCTCCTGATCCCGCCGGCTCCAGAGGGGGTGCAGGACCACAGCTGAGGCAGGATTTGGCCCATCCCATGGGAAAACCTTCGGCTGTCCCTCTGCCCTGCCCTCAGACAAGGGGAAGCCAAACTCCGCAGCCGCATCGCTCCGGGACTCCGAGGTGGGACAGGAGCGGCCGGGCAGGCACCGTGGCACTGCTGGCAGCGGCAGTGACGGGTCCCTGATCACACAGCTAATTAAGGGCTAATTAATTTTGTCCCACAGCTATTGGAGGATGTGGCCAAGCCACTCCGCATTCCCTGGAGCACCCCCTGGGAGCCCAGTTTACCTGGAGCTGGGAGCGCCGGGCAGTTTAATGAGCCCTGGGAGCAAGGTAATTAAGTCACTCACTAATCATCATTCCAGACAACAAGGGGGACTCTTCACTGCAGCGACCTCTAAACATCAACGGATTTCCACCAAAAACTCACTTTGTTCCTCAGCTGAAATCCCTCCCACAGCTCAGCTTCCCACCGAGGGCCTCATCCATCACCTGGTAGGGGGCTCCTGGCACCAAACTCCTCCTGCCCAGAGATAACCGGGAGAGAGAGGATCCCAAAAGTGACCGGGATGGTGCTGAAGCTCTGCAGCACCTTGGCCACCGCACCTGTCACCCACGGAGCCCCAGGGAGGTGGTGGGAGGCTGGCACAGGAGGTGCTCCCACCTCAGAGCTCTCACAGGGGACAGAGGATGAGCAACCCTAAAAATCCTTCCTCAAACTCCAGCTGCCTCTGACAACCAAGCAAAGGAAAAGAGGAGAAGCTGAGGCTGGTGCACACCTTCTTCCCAAGGTGAGCATCTGCTACTCATCCCAAGGAAGTGCCCACAGGGATCACAAACCAAGGAGATCGAATTCCTCTTTTCCCTGATCCCACAGAGGGGAATTTTTCCTCCAAACCAGAAAGGCTTGTGATTTTCTTTCACTTTTATTTTCCCAGCCTGCTGCTGCAAATCTCCCGACTGGTTTCGCATCCAGAGTTTATCCATCAACCACCCCGGGCCGGGAGCCAAACTCACACCTCCTGGAGCCCCCAGTGCTGGGCCAGCCCCTCAAGAAATCCATTCAAAAAGGGCTTTTCCAGATGTCCAAGGGGAAATCCAACTGAGCTGCCCACACGTCTGCCCTGAGCGTGAGGAATCCCAGGCTCCGCTTCCTCCTCTCGCTCCGAAGGCACAGCCGGCCCCGAGCTCTCGTGTCCCCGCAGCCACATCAAAGCCCCTGCGAGCCCCATCCTCTGGGCATCCCGAAGGACACCCACAAATCCAGCCAGGCAAAACCCCCAGGACAAACAGCGCGATCCGCCAAACTCCTTTCGAGTCCCTGGAACTCAAAGTGGTTTCAATTCCTTCGAGCCCCTCGGAGATGCTGTTTCTTTACAGCACTGCTTTAAAGCAGCTCGTGCCTCAGCCACGATCCAGAGCCTCTTCCCAAAACCACCCCCAGCTTTGATGCATTTTCCACTGCATGAACGACCCCGGAATCGGGGATCTCTGCGGAAGCCGGGGTGCAGGAGGAGCTGAGCTGAGCCCAAGCCCCACTGCCCATTTTGAGGAGTTTAAACCTGCCTGGGTCCTGCTCAGGGGGTTAAACCAGAGCCTGCCTGGCTCAGTTTGGGCTCATGCTACTCGTGCTCTCTGCCAGCGTGTCTGGATGTGCAATCCACGTAATTATCCCAGGTAATATCCCTTGTCCATGACAAACACACAGAAATTAACATTCCTGGCTATTAATGGCTCCACAAAATCCATTATTTTCTGGAAGGACTACTCCTACCTTTACTGCAGCGATTTTGCACTCAGTTTACTTTTCAGCCCCAAATTCCTACATCTTTTACGAAGATGGATCTGTACACTGCAGGATTTTCTAATTTTGAGGAGAACCAGGGAAGGCTCAGCTGGTTTTATCTCTACAGCTGAGATTTGTTGTTCAGAGAAGCTGGGGCTGCCCCTGGATCCCTGCAAGTGTCCAAGGCCAGGCTGGACAGGGCTTGGAGCAATCTGGGATAGCAGAAGGCGTCCCTGTCCACAGCAGGGGGTTGGAACAAGATACTCCTTAATGTCCCTCCCAACAAACCATTCTGTAATTCCGTAATTTATCAACATCTTAATGCCCCAGACTTCTCAGAAGCTCTCAGGTGTAACTGAGGTCAGGGCACCACAACATTCATTTCCCAAATCAGACACCCAGAGCCTGGATTTCCAGCCTGCCCCAGCAGCACCCCCAGCTCTGGGGACAAGAATCTGTCAAGGCAAGCCCAGAGCTGAAGCTGTGAATCTGCAGAAGGAAGAAGCGCCTGTGAAACGCCTCCCTTGAATGCAGGCAGGTATTTATGGTGATCCCAGCACAAAAAATGCAAAAATTATCTGTTCAGACATGTGGCCTGACTTGGAAGCACCAGCAGGGTTATGCTGCAAGCCTGGAAAAGTGGTTCAGGAGCAACATCATCCTGCTGGTACCATTATCTTCTCTGATTATTTATTTTAATACTTCTTTTCCCCCCACTTCCCGATCCTTAATTTTTCACCATGACTTCCTTTAATCAGGAAGTCTATCTGGGAAATGGCTGCGAATCCCAGGCAGTTTGGAATGGAGCATTTTAATCACCCTCCTGCTCGTGTGCACGTTACTGACTCAGGAGGGTTTTTATTTCATTTCCAGGCTCGGCAAAGTCACTTCATTAAACTCAACGAGGCTTCAACAGGGAGCTTTTGTATTGGAATCCATAAATTCCCCTCAGTGATGACGAGACGGGAAGGAGACACCCCCCCAACGGCATTCCCGGGATCCCTTTCCAAGGGGAAGGAGTGGAACAGCACTTTGGGCTGTGCTGGGGCCACCTCACCGCCACCTCCATCACCCTGCAGTGCTAAATTTGCGCCTCCATCCCACTAAAGGGATGAAGATATACCCATCCTGACACTCAGGCACAGGGAAGGGGTGGAATTCCCATCCCTGGAGGGATTTCAAAGCCACACAGATGTGGCACTTGGGGACATGGATGGCCTTGGCAGTGCTGGGGAAGGGTGGACTCAACCTTGGAGGGCTTTTCCCACCCAAACTACCCTGTGATTCCATGCCTGTACCACATCCCCCGGCCCAGGATTGCTGCTGCTTCCTCCAGAATCCCCATTTTCCTCATCCCAAGGCCGGGAGGTGCTGGGAGGGCAGCGCTGGCGTGGCTGCCGAGGCCCCCGTGCCAGCTCCGAGGGCAGGCCCGGTGTGATGCCAGCCCTGGCTGGGCACGTTTGTGTCAGGAATGGCACAACAGACGGCACCAATGCCGGCCCTGCCAGCAGGTCCCACACGTGCCACGAAGCCAAAGGGCCGCTGCATCCATCAGGGAAAGGTCAGGTCAGGACAGAGCTCGGCAGCTCCCACCGAGGCACAGAGGAACGAGGTCACCAGTCCCCCCCTGCTCTCCCGCAGGAACTCAGGTGCAAAGCAGCGCTTAATTATTTCCACGAGTTAAAAAGGTCTTTTTTGGGGTTTTTGGATGTTTGGCCCAACCATCCCTGCTGTGGGAGGCGTCACCCTCCCAACTAATGAGTTATTCCTTCTGGGCTTCCCCTTCGCAGGACACAGTGTCCCACCAGGAAAACAACCGGGATTTCAGCCCCAGGGACAGCAGGTTTGGAGAGGGTACATCCCCAAGAGCACAACAGAAGGATCCCACTACTCCTGATCCCACTGCTCCTGATCCCACCGCTCCTGATCCCACTGCTCCCGGCCCTGCCCAGTGCACCCCAACCCCCTCAATCCCCACGGGCACACAGGTGGCACCCACAGCTCACTCCATGTCGGAATTCAGGGATCAAAGCGGGACAGCGTCAAAGCTGGAAGGTGGAATTCCAGATTCACATCCCTGCAATCTGTCCCCAGCCAGGGAACAGCCTTCAGTCCACGCTGCAAAGCCACCGCATTGCGAAGGGACAAAGGTGTGTCCCAGCACCCAAAAATACGTCACCAGACAGAATCATGGAGTCATGGAATGGTTTGGGACCTTCATTTCATGCCATCCACACCCTGCCATGGGCTGGGACACCTTCCACCATCCCAGGCTGCTCCAGCCTGGCCTTGGACACTGCCAGGGATCCAGGGGCAGCCACAGCTTCTCTGGGAATTCCAGCCCGGCCCCTCCCCACCCTCCCAGCCAGGAATTCCTTCCCAATATCCCATCCATTCCTGCCCTCTGGCAGTTTCAATCCATTCCCCCTTGTCCTTGACCGAACACAGGAGAAACCCAAACACACAAACCTGAACCGAGCTCTCTCCCGAGTTCAAGAGCTCCAAACGACAAACACGGGAAGAGCAAAGTAAGAAACTGTAAATATTAAGGGAGTGCAAAATTCAAACACAAAACACTGCCTGCGCCCTCGGCTCCCGACCTCCCACCACAGAGTGCAACAAAAACAGGACATAAAGCAGCTCTGTGTGGGACAGGAATAAATTTGGGTCTGAAATGAGGGGTGTCTGCTCTCTGTAATGGCAACCACCAAGGGATCTGCCCCCGTGAGCAAAGCCGGCAGCGAGCCACGCGCCCGGCCAGCGAGAGCTGCCCTGCCCCACCGAGCCAGCTCCTCCTGACATCAGCCCAGCCGGCTGCAAGTTAACTCCAACCAGCATCTGACCAGGAAAATCCACGGAGCTGAGCACAAATTAAATGTAAATGGAGCCCTTCTAAAGAGGCTGCGCTCTGCTAAAAAAGAAAACACAGGAAATATGCAGGATGAGGCTGATTACTCAAGAGGAGCTACCACAGGGACCCGAATTTCCATCCTTCCTGAAAATAAATCAGGAGTTGCATGTACACAAATCTGACTCTGAGGCTAGAATATAGAAAGCTCTCATCTGCATGCCTAAAATATTTATTACAGAGGTCTGGAGTTGTAAGACACACACAGTGATATAATTAAAAAAGGATTGTGCTGTGCCATCATCTGTCACGTCCTGAAAAACGGGAGAGTGTTGCAAGAGCCTGGGAAAAGAGAGAGGCTCACCTTAAAGCATTGCTGAGAGAGACCCCAAAAAATTAACTGAATATATAATAATCATTAATAATTATTAATAACATTAATATATAAGTATAACAATAATAATAATAATAAAAATGAAGTAATACCAACAAGTAACAAGAAAAATAAAACGTGTTTGGACCCCCTGGGCAGTGTTAATTTACTCCTCGATGGTCACAAACAAAAGGTGGCCAAAGCACAGCTCACCCCATGGTAAAACCATTCCTGGATCAAGGATCACTGAAGCCACACTCACTTAACAGAAGCTTTTCACCCTTTTGTTGAGCGGGAGCAAGAAGAAAAATCCCCAAAATATCTTAAGTACACGTATTTTCAGAGAGGGCTCATTTGGGGTAAGTGCTTTCATTCCCTATCGATGCCGAGCCCTGCTGCTACTCCTGAACGTCGGAAATCCAGGATTTTTTGCAGTGCTCTGAGCTGGCACCACCACCTTGGCTGCTCACAGGGGTGACAGGAGCCCGGGGCATGGAACGAGGAGCCCCAGGAATGTGGCTCCAGGGATGGCTGATAATTCCAGGGATGGCTGATAATTCCAGGGATGGCTGATGAATCCAGGGATGGCTGATGAACCCAGGGATGGCTGATGAACCCAGGGATGGCTGACAACCCCAGAGCTGGCCCCGGGCTCGGAGCAGATGGCTGCTCCAGCTGGTCCCAGTGCCGAGGCAGCAGGGAGGCAGCCCCACCACTGACCCCATGGAATGGGGATTTTGGAAGTCACAGGGCTTGGCTCAGTGTCCCGGTTTATGAGAAAAGGTAACACCACAGCGCTGTTCTGGCTGCCCCTGGATCCCTGGGAATGCTCCAGGCCAGGCTGGACACAGCTTGGAGCAGCCTGGGACAGTGGAAGTGTCCCTGTCCATGGAGGGGGTGGCACTGGATGGGATTTAAGATCCCTTCCAACCCAAACCATCCCATGATTATATCACTGTGTCTAATCACCTACAAACCTTTGGCTACTCAGCTCTTGATTTTGTTCTTTTCCTTACTTTTTATCTGCAGGGATTATAAGAGAAACTGAAAAGTTCCTACTAAAAACAAAAAAAGAAGAAAAGGGAAGAACGCTGAAGGTTTGGTATCAGCCTTCAAGTTGTGAGAATTCCCTTAAGAACAGGGGGAGGGCTCCCAGCAAAATTCACCCCCAAAGCAGCTGTGCTGGATTCAGCTCCTCAAGGATTTGCTCCTTACCACGAATTAACAACAGCACTGTAAAACACTCAGTCAGGGAATTCCAGAAAGGTTTGGGTTGGAAAGGACGTTAAGGATTATCTCATCCCACCCCCTGCCATGGGCAAGGACACCTTCCACCATCCCAGGTTATTCCAGCCTGGCCTTGGGCACTGCCAGGGATCCAGGGGCAGCCACAGCTGCTCTGGGCACCCTGTGCCAGGGTCTCACCTGCTTCCCAGCCAGGAATTCCTTCCCAACATCTCATCTAACCCTGCTCGGTTCCAGTTTGAAGCTGAGAATAAAATGACTCTGTAACAATGGCAAAAAGAAGTATATCATCTTTTATAAAAATATCATTATTAAACACATCTCCAGCCTCCCAGGGGCAGGAGTTTTCCAGGCATGCTCAGACCTAGTATTTGACAGGAAAATAAACCCACACAGGAAGTTTTCCGTGACCTGGGCAGGCAGGGAACATGCAGAGGGTATTCCTGTCCCTCGGAATATAACCCCACCCAAACTGAGCAGGGCTCAGGGGCTGGCACAGAAGATCAGGAAGGTGAAACTTTCCCAGATTCCTGGTTTCCCTTTCTTAAGCAATACCAGCACAGAGATTTCCTCCCCCAAACTCAGGACAATTGGGGGTTTTTGGAAAAAACAGTGCCCCACACACCCCAAAAGCACTCCTTGTCTGGGGGCTGGGTTTGGACAGAAAACCCAGAGCTTAAAAGGTGGCAGAGGGAGAGAAAAGAGCCCTGGCATTCCCCAGCAAGCCAAGGAGCCAGAGCCAGGCAGTCTGAGGCTGGGAGAGCGCCTTTGTCTCCCCGAGCTGCTCGGAACTCCCTGTCAGGGTGTCTTGGGAGCCTTTTCTTGCCCACACGGAACGAAGCCCATCCAAAAGCCCTCGTGGGAGCTGCTCCCAGGTTCAGGGCACCAACACCCCCCAGCAGCTCTGTCTCAGCTCCCAGAAGGGCTGAGAGCCAGCCAGGATCTCTGTGGAGCCGGAGCAGGGTCTGGAGCACGGGGAAGGCTCCATGAACAGATGGCCAGAAGAGGAAAAAAGCCCAGTTAGGGAGGAATTTCTGTCCCAAAGTGGCTGAAGCCCAGCAAAACTCGCCCCAGGGTGCAGGAACTCTGAACTCAGGTGCTCTCAGGGTGCCCCAACCTATTCCCCGCCAAGAGATGCCATCCACAGGCTGCAGCTGAGTGGAATTACCGCGATTATTCCCTCTCCGTGCCGAAAATCTGAATGGCAATTAAATTAATTTACTTCCCAAGTCCCATTTTCCTGATTAACACCTTCCACGGGCACCAAAAGCAGCGCTCAGAGAAGGGTCTCTCCAGCAGCTCCACTTCCACAAACAGGCCAAGCCACACAAAGCCTCAGTAAATAAATACAACTCCAAATAATGCCTTCTTTTTCCCCCTGAATTTCTCTTATTTTGCCTTTAACCACTTGTGTCCCATCTTCCCCAAAAACCGCTTCCAAAACCAAGGCTGTGGTGCCAATTCCCTGCTGTACAGCTGAGCCTAAACAACAATGCCAAAACCCACGATTTATTACAACTGATGAGGATTTATTCCAGTGCAGAGTCAATAAACAGCTCTCAGCATGGAGCATTTCGCCCTGATGAGCCTAAATTTGGGGCTGATGTCGTGGAAGCTTAAGGAATTGAAAAACTAAAATGAATTTCATGCGTTTTGCTGTGGTTTTAGGCTACATTAAAAAACATTGGCTGGGATGGTTTTTGTAAGGACACCCATTCAGTTGGATTAATTATCCTCATCTATTAGTGTTCCAGACAGCATTATAATAAAAGTATTAAACAATCAATTGGTAATTATACACGCTTATATTTATGCATCTACTCCTGCATCAGTCTAGGCCTGGCAAAGCCCGGCTTTAAAGGCCAGGTGAGCCCCAAGAGCACCAGGCAAATGGGAAAGCTGGGCCTGGAAACATCCTGGATTTTAGGCCTCCTAAGCTTTCCCGATCCATCCCCTAAATCAAAGCCCGGAAAGATGATTATTGCTGCTCCGCAGCCGTCACGTGCCACGAGTGCTCCTGGCTCCAGAGAAATTCATGGAGATTTCTCCTCAGAAACCAAGCAGGGAGGAGCAGCACGGGGAGCGCTCGGCCAAGATATTCCCCACTCGTGTAAACTTCCATCTGCTGGTGATGCCTAAAGGGGCAACCTGGAAACAGAGACTGGGCAGGAGTGAGGGAATAAAGGTGGATATTTATTGGAAAGGCCTTCAGAGGCACACCCTGGGCAGGCCAAAGGCTGCACCCGAGATGGACCCCGAGTCACGAGTTCTTCACACTGTTATAGGTTTGGGCCATTTGCAGATCAGCATAAATTGGCCAATTAAACTTTAGCTAATGATGGAACTGCCCCTCAGCTTGCCCTCCTGCTCAAGGTGCTGGGTTACACATTTTGGGCCTGGGACGGGCTGGGTGTCCTTGCAGAGCAGGCCTGGAGAGGCTTTGTTATGTCTGTGTGAGCATGAGAGAGCAGCAGCTGCCAGGCTGCGAGGCAGCTCAGAGTCACACACTGGGAACGCAGAATTTTATAAAATATAAGAGTTAAACCCTAAGGCGTCACTGGGAATGCCGGGGAGGAGAAGCCCCGTCCCAAAGCACCCAGGGCAAACACAAAGCTGTGTTCACCTCGCTGGGATCCAGCCTCTTGCTGCACATTGTGCTGCTCCAGAGCCCATCCCACTGCATCCATCCGCGGCTCCAGCTCCACAACGCGGCCTCCGGAGCAATGAAAAGCCCATTTTTATTCTCCAGAGTCCAGGAGTTAACGCCAGCTGAGGAATAAAGACAAGCAGCGTGATTCATGTCGAACATCTGCGGGCCAGAGCCGCTGGTCCTTACGTTAGGCTGGGTTTAAGTTGGTTTCCATCCCAAAGGGGAAGGCAGCCGGAGCTGTATCCGGAGCAGCGGGAATGGGGCAGGGAGAGCGGCCTTGCCCGCCTGAGTTGTTCCCTGCTGGCTCCCAACTCGCTGCCAGCCCACTGGGAAAACACAGGCTGAGCCTTGGCTATAAATGGGAAAATCTCCTGGATCTTCAGATGCACTTGCAAGAAGCAAATCCCTTGGAGAGGGATTTTGGAGAAGGGATAGAGTGACAGGACAGACAGGACACGGGGAATGGCTTCCCACTGCCAGAGGGCAGGGTGAGACGGGACATTGAGAAGGAATTCCTGGCTGGGAGGGTGGGATGGAATTCCCAGAGAAGCTGTGGCTGCTCCTGGATCCCTGGAACTGTCCAAGGCCAGGTTGGAGCACCCTGGGACAGTGGAAGGAACCTGAGGGCAGACTTGGAAAATCCCTAACACCCCTCCCAACCCAGACCATTCCAGGATTCCAAGTCACAGCCGTCCCCTCTTGGGCAGCACATTCCTGCCAGGAGCTCTGGTGGCTCCTTCCCACCCAGGGAAGCGCCGGGAGCGCCCCAGGCTCCTCTGAGCCCCCCCGGCTGATCGTGCCATAAATAACCCCGGCACTGAATTACTGCAACAACTAAAACTTAATTGAGTCACCCAGGAAATTACTGGAAAATGATCCTCATTTTTATCCCTAAGCTACTTAAGGGGCATGCAGGCAAACCTGTGGAATATTGAACGCAGACAAGCAGGGATAATATTGTCTGCAAGCAAAAAAAACCAAACAAACCTGGATTGATTTAGGCAGAGGGGGATTAAATTATGGAAAAGAAGCTCTCCCAGCTCAGGCCA
>VXBT01005801.1:5541-21359 GCA_013400235.1 Oriolus oriolus | reverse complement strand
GAGGAGAAAGAGGAGAAAGAGGAGAAAGAGGAGAAAAAGGAGAAAAAGGAGAAAAAGGAGAAAAAGGAGAAAAAGGAGGAGAAGCAGGAAAAGGAGGAAAAGGAGGGAAAAAAAGGAGAAAAAGGAGAAATGGGAGAAGAAGAAGGAGACAACCACCAGAAGGGAGGTGGCCAAGGGAAGGGAACACACAAAAGAAAGGAGCATTTTCAGGAGCCACGCTGGGCTCACCAACCACCTTGGCTCAAAGCACACCGAGATCGGATGAGTTAAACTCCTCAAGCTTCAGATGCAGCTTTGAGTAAAGCTTAAGAGGAGAATAAAAATCTATAAACTGCTGGGATGGAGAAAATGAAGAGATGAGATGTGCCACAAACAACATTAAACACGAATTATTCCAGCATCAGGAAGGATTTCACAAACCCAGATCCAGACAGGCATCAAAGTATTTACAATTCAAGAGCCTTGAGCACTTGAAAAGGTGAAGAAAGCATGAAGGGAGTCAGGGAGGCACTGCCACACACCAAGCTCCAAATGAGGAAAAAAAGGGAAAGAAAAATATCCTTTCCCAAGCACCAAAGGAATAGATTGAAAAGAGGGTGTCTAAGACCAATAAATCCAAGAAATTCAACACACGGGATGAGACAACAGCAAATCCATTCTATCTCAAACCTTAAAATAAACTGCTCAAGTTGTGCTGCAAGTGATCAACAACGTGGGTATTGAATAACACCGAGCAGGTCCGCTCACTCCCAGGTAATTCACTACTTGGGAACAGCTCAATTCCCCTTTTTTCCCCCTTTTTTTAACAGCTTTAGAATATCTTCAGAAGCAGTTCCAGGGAAAAGGCATCAAGCTGCTGCACAGCCACCCTGGTGAGGACAATCACAGCTTCTCCCTCACATTTCCACGTGTTCCTGGAGGAGCCCTCGGGCAGGCTGGGGGATAAATCCCTTTCTCCAGGGATTTTGGGGAGCAGCACCTCTGTGGGCTGCACTGAGGAAGGGCTGGCACCTCAGGGTTGTCCCCTGTGCTGACAGCAGAGGTTGCTCCAGGCTCCATCTTCTACCAAGAGCACCAGGGTCAGAAAATGCAAAATTAAAACTGTCTGGCCTTTTCTGCGCTCAGCAGGAACTTTTTCAGTGTCTCACCTGCACTCTGCACCCCCCCGGCACATAAAACCTGGCACACAGCACCCAGCAAGGAGATCTGCTCTTCCCCAGCTCCCAAATAACTCCCCGGACTGAGGAATCCCGGTTTCTCTCCCAGCTCCTTCCCCAGGACCAATCCCTTTTCCTGCATCACCTCCTAAAAACCGGATTACAGAACTCTCCCCTAAATACCGACATTTAAGAGAAAGCATCTCCATTTAACACCCATTCCAGGCATCCATCCCTCATGACTCCCAACACCTCTGCTGGAATTCCAGCTCTAATATCCCCACACAAGCACAAAAATAACACTTTACTCAGAGAGCTGAGAGCCACTCCTGAAACGAGACATTTTGGGAGACAAAAATCGCTTTGGTTGGGCGAGAAACGTGACTGGCTCGGGGCAGCAGCATTTCGGACCATCCCACGTGGATCTGTCAGATTACCAAATCCCACACAATTCCTGCATTTTTTAGCACTCCACTGCTGTACCAGAATGGGCTCGTGCTTTGTTTCTGCCCGATTTTCTACTCCAGATGATCCCATCTCAGCCTGCAGAGTACTGAGATTTTTCCCCCATTTTCTCCCCATTTTAGTTTGGAAAACTGCTGATCCATCAGCTGTCAATCAGCATCAGTTCTCCTGCTGGAAGCACTGTCTCCATCAAACTCAGCTCTCCCAGCTCACTTCCCAGCAAGAAATGGGATCCACGCACAAAGCTCTGCTTTTCCTATTATTCCATTCATCCTGTGCACAAATATTGGGATAACGGAGTTTATCCAACCCCATCTGAGGTTTTCCTGCTCTCCTGATTCAGAAGTTAACGGGAACTCCTTGATGTTTAAAAGGGGTTTTTGAGGATTCGGTGTATGGGATTTGCTAATATCCTATTTTAGGTTGGAACGCCGTTCCAAGGCAAGGGAAGCTCTCACATGAAGGTAAAAAGCACCAATCGTACTGAGATTTTTCCCCCCTGATGGCATTTAATCAACCACTGACAGCCAAACCCAAGTCACTGCCCTGATTACGCTGAATTTTAAGAACCATTCAACTGTTCCTGACGTATCCCACGCTGAGGGGGGACATCATTCCAGCCCTGCACACCGAGGAGCCTTGATGGTGATTTTCAGACTGGTTTTACCTCAGAAAAAAAAACCCCCACACAATGTAAAAACTCAAATCTGTTTTCCAGATGATTGAACTATTAAGCGAAAGACCAGTAAAAAACCACCTAGAACTTAAATTGGGTGTGACCAAGTGGAATGGTTGTTCCTGTAACATAAATCCTGCACAGTGCGGTGCTACCACAACCCAGGGACTCCAGGAAAAAGATGTTGCCTATTAAAATGAACCAAAAAAAAAGAGAAAGTTTTATATTTTCACATGAGCTGAGGGGTTCAGCACTGAGCACAGGGAAGGAAGGAAAGAACCCCGTGTAAAACACTACCTGCAAAGTCTGTTCATAAAGGTTTGTAAGTGCAGCTATTGTTTTATTTAGAGTAAAATAAAGCCTTTTTTATTTTACAGGAGTTGCTGCGTTGCATGGGAACTGAGGGACCACGTTAACACCTGGAAAAGCCTGTGGGATGCAATCCTGCACTGGGAAGAGTCCAGAGCCACCCCTGAGGGATCCTGAACATTGAGGGAGCAGCCATGGCAGGCAGCTCACCCAAAAGCAGAGCTTTGTATTCTGATTTCTTCTTCAGCTGAAACACTTGGTAACATTTTCCAGAGGTCAGAACGGGACAGAAAAGCAGGAAAAATGGCATTGGAGCTGCACAGGATTTGCACAAACGCACCAGGGAACAACGTGAAGACACCGCTGGGTTCTCCTGGCAGGGACAGGGGACACTGCTTAGGGATCCCAGCTGCTGGGAAAGGCTGCTCCAGTCAAAAACCAGGAGATGGAGAGTGAAAAATAATCCTAATAAATAATCCTAACGTGATCAAAACATGGTAGGAGAGATCACTTGGCTCAGCACAGGCTGGGCATCCTCAGCTGCCAGGCAAGGGAACAGCGGCAGCGATGGAACAGGGAAATGCCCCCTCCTTAAATCACAGCAAACCCTGGAGAGGAATCACAGAATTCCAGAGTGGGTTGGGTTGGAAGGACCTTAAATCCCATCCCATTCCACCCCTGCCATGGGCAGGGACACTTCCCACTATCCCAGGCTGCTCCAAGCCCCGTCCAGCCTGGCCTTAGGCACTTCCAAGGGCAGCCACAGCTTCTCTGGGAATTCCATCCCGGGGCCTCCCCGTGCTCCCAGCCAGGAATTCCTTCCCAGTATCCCATCCAAAGCTACCCTTGCCACCGGCATCACTTCCCACAGCCACTCCTGTGCATCTCAGCACAGCATTCCAGCCAGGATTTACCCCAGCAAGTCAGGGCTGCCTGTGGGACAGCAAACCCAGCTTCCGGGGGTTTTCCTTCTCCCCATCTTTCCCATTTTGACGGATTTCCATCCCACATTATCCAGCTGCTCCCTGCTGCTCGGACACAGCGCTCAGAGCCCTCCCTCCTCCACCCCGAGCGCACAAACCCCACAGTTCAGCCTCCTGCTAACGCAGAACGAGCCAAACCCCGCTCTGCTCCCCAGCGAAGCGGATTTGCCGGTGGCACGCTGATATTCCCCCAGCCACATTCCCTCCCACGAAGTTCCAAACGCCGCGACAGAACCGCGGGCAGACGGAGCGGGCTGAGCTCCCACAGCTGCACTGGGAATGTCCCGGAATGTCCTGGAATGTCCCGTCCCTGCCTGCCACGGAGCCAGGAACGGGGCAGGGACAGCACCGCAAACACCTCCTTCGCCAAGGATCAACCCCCCCAGCCTTGGCTGGGCGCAGTCCCTGAGGGAAGGACAAGCACAGACGTCTCCAAGGGTGGAGTGTGGCCAGAAAAATCCATAAATCTGCTCTTTTAACCACTGTCTGAAGCCTTTATCATCATCATTATCGTTATTATTGTTGTTACCATGGCGCGCTGAGATGCTGCAAGAGCTGCTGCTTCCAGCTCCGGGCAGGAAAGGGAAAGTTTCGACCTAAAAATTGCTGATGGAGGGAACAAGCAGAAAACCCAAAATCTCTGCTAAGTGAAAAGAGGAGGAAACAGCCAGAATTCAGCACCTTGGAAAACAAAACTGGCTCATTCCTGAGCATTTTGGGTCGGCGTGTGGAGCTCCCAGAGGAGCAGCAGCCGTGTCCATGCATGTGGCATTCCCCAGCACAAGGCCAGCCCCGCGGGGAGCCCAGCGGGATAAGGCAGCCCCATCCCAGCCCTTAATCAGTGTTTTGGCTACGCAGCTCCACGGCTCCGTGCAGGACTCCCTGTTTTCCCTGGGATCCCTGTGGGAAAGGCCCTGCTGCAGGGAATCGTGGTGCTCCCAGGAGCTCAGACGTGGCTGTCCCGCGAGCCCGGGGATGGGTGGCCCCAGGGCAGGCCCTGAGCTGTCACAGCAGGAACCAAGGAATTCCCAAACCCACCATTCCTGAGATGCAGCGAATTCCAACCTCAATTTTCCCAATGTTAAAGAGGGAAGGAGCTTTTCTCCTTCCACGTCTTCTCTGGGAAATATTTTGGCACAGCAGCAGCAGCAGGGACATGGCACCCAAATAAACCTGTAGGTTGAACTTAAAATATTACAGCAATATTATTTGTGACGCTTCAGTGCCTCTGTACATTTATTTATGCACTGTCTGGGCTGTTCCAATACCAGAAGAAGGAACACGAGTGATAACTCTGCTCCACACGGGTTCTTGCACCTCAAGTACCCCCAAGCACTTCCTCGGAGCACCTCAAACGATTCCAGCAATTCCAACAATTCCCTGAATGCCTCACAAGTGCATCGGGGCTGTTTTCACTCCACTTGCTAAACAGAAGGGATAATTCACCTTTAACAAAGATCTGCCATCAGACAGAAAATAAACACTGAGCAAAACCAAACAAACAATAGCTCTGAGCTTTCCAAATAAAATTCCTTTTCCCTTTCAGTTGTGCAACCTTTTGTCCCCGAGCCAGCAGAGAATTCACTGCCAGAGAAGAATTTCATGCTTAATCAATTTTTGCCTCGCTGGTGTTTGTAGGCATCCCAGTTCCTCCTCGTCCCTGCACATCCAGCTTAGGATCCCTTGGATCTGCCATATCCAAGGATGCAGGAGAAAACCGAGGGCTGGTTTTCCTGCCCTCTGGAACGAGGAATTCATCTGCATCCCCCTCGCTGCCGAGGGATCCGGAACAAGGATCCTGCTGCTCAACAGGGAAGGACTCAGCTCACGGAACTCTTGCACAATTTCTTTTATGATCTAATGGAAGCACTTAAATGTGACAGAATCATTCCCGAGCGTGGAGAGAGCCCACCTGCCTTCTGCTCAGAACAGGCTGGATTTCCAGGAATATGCACACATTTATTTCTGGAAAACACCTCTTGCTCCCACACCAAGTGATGGCCAACAAAGGCAGGGCTGGGAACGCTCCCGAAGCTTCTGCAGACTCAGAATGAGCAAGAGACACCTCAGACAGGAGAAAAGGTCACCAGCCACACACCTGATCCTCAAACCTCTGCGTGGGCTGAGCTGAAAGGTCATTTCCCTCTAATCCGTGCAAAGTCCGAGGCTCAGCTTCCTCAATTCCTCTTCCCCCCATCCTTCTGCCATTCGATCTGGGTCAGCTGAACCTCTCACTTCTCCTGAGTGTGGTGAGCACAGGAACAAGGTAAACACCTCTGACCACCCCAGGGACCACAGGGTCTCGTATTAAAGGAGTTAAAAACCAAAATTCAAAAAGCAAAGCGTTTTCCCCACCGTGCTTTGTGCACTTCATCCATCTGAGGCACAGAACCACGGAATACCGGAATGGTTCGGGTTGGGAGGGACCTCAAAGCCCATCCCATCCCACCCCTGCCACGGGCAGGGACACTTCCACCATCCCAGGCTGCTCCAAGCCCCTCTCACTCCACACCTTCCTCCACAGCACCGCCAGGGGTTCCTGAAAAATTCATGCAGAAAAAACGGCCGTCAAGCACAGGAGTTCTTGTCTCACTCAGCAAAAGGAACGCTGCGCGTTTGCCACGCTCAGATACTCGTTTAGATGATCAAGGGAACAGGAGCTCGCAGCCGAAGCTGTGACGCGGAGCAGAGCTGAGCTCTCAGACACCGTTCCCCACGAGCAGAACATCGGGAAGCCCCGACAGCTCCCGGACGACCTCGGGAAGCTGCGATTTTCAGCCAACAGCTCGCAGCCATCCACCCGAGCTACCTGCGAGCAGCTGCTGGCACACGAGGGTTCCATTAATCACCAAACGCTCCCTGGCTCAGCCCGTGGAGCTTTGATCATTATCCCGACATCAAACGGATCCCGGTTACCTGGAGAGAGTTGTGGCCACCGAGCAACACCCGGCACCGAAGCCATGGAAAATCACTCCTGAGCCAAAGCTTTTTGTGGGGATTGCGTGGCCAACCCTACAGGCCCTAAAAACGTGCCTGCACTGCTCAGTCTGTTTTGCATCAGCTTCCCAATAAAACTCCTTGTGCCATAATTCACCCCGATGCCAACCAGCGCCGTGTCCCTGCTGCCCACGGAGGGGGAATAATAAATGTAATTCATAATTATTTACATTTCCAGCTTTAGGCTTCCTGTCTTTGAGAGAAGAGACAAATTCAGCGCTCACCCAGCGTCCCTGTGAGAGTGCACAGACACACAGAGGCTCCCCCACACACTCTCAACATCAAAGCTCCCGTTTGAGCAGGCTTTAAGTCAAATATTTGTGATAGTTTAATTTATTTGATCAACTGCACTCGCAAGGCTCAGAGCTGGGCAGAGAGGCCTTTGAAGCACTCCCAAACACACTAAATTATTGGGAACCTTTGTCAGGGAAGTGCCGCACAAACGCAGCCGAGCCATTTCCATCCCTGCCCAGACCCTCTGGGGCCCGGTGCCACCCACCCCGCTCTCGAGCTGCCCCACGGGGGCCTGGGATGTTCTCTGTCCCTTGGAGAGCAGGACAAGGGGAATCGCAGGGGGACACGCCAGGATGCTGGATGGACGAACAGCCAGGATTTCTGGATTGAACAATTTGCTTCTTCATTGTAATTACTGGCTTCTGAAAGACTTCAGCAACTTTGCCAATTTGTACAACCCTCTATTCTCTGCTTTTGGCCTCCGCTGCGCAGTCATTTCGCAGACAAACAAGGAACAGATGTACGATCTAGAGCTGCCCCAAGTCCTTTTATAGTAAAGGAGTTCTGGCCAAACAATGTATATTGAAAGGAAAAAGAGAAGAAAAAAAAGAATTTTCGTATTTTTTAAGGCATCTCTCACAACACCCAAACAACACACACTAAGAAATCTGAAGTTTGTTGATGTGATTCTGGACGGCTCAAGAATATTCTGTGCTGGAGCAACTCCTGCCCTCGGCCAACACCCGCGTGGGGAGAGCGGCCGGAGCCGCCCACAAACTCTGGGGACACCAGGGGCAGCCCTGGGGGCTCCTGCTGCCACCACCAACCCCTTCTGCCCCTGGACCACCAGAACACAGCTTCTGAAAGGGCAGGAGGCCAGAGCTACAGAATTCCAGAGCGGTTTGGCTTGGAAGGGACATCCAGGATCATCCAGTGCCACGGGCAGGGACACCTTCCACTCTCCCAGGGTGCTCCAAGCCCTGTCCAGCCTGGCCTGGGACACTGCCAGGGATCCGGGGGCAGCCACAGCTGCTCCAGGCCCCCTGTGCCAGGGCCTCCCCACCCTCCCAGCCAGGAATTCCTTCCCAATATCCCATCCATCCCGGCCCTGTGGCAGTGGGAAGCCATTCCCTGCGTCCCGTCCCTCCGTGGTTAACACCGCTCTGCGCTGCTCAGGCAACGTGACGAGGGAAGTCGTAACCTCTGCGAGTTTTCCTGTGGATCTTCCTGCCCCGGGATCCCTCCCTGGGGCCCAGCCCAGGCTCTGGGATCGCTGTCCCATGAGCAGGACAGCTCCCAGTGCCGAGGTGTCCCCGCTTGCCTCTCCAGCGTCGGGAAGCGGCGGGCACGGCTCCAGCTCATGATCCGGGACGCACAGCCGCTCTCGAGAGCTGTGCTGCAGAGCCCCGGAGGTCCAGCACGGCCCAGCTCTCGTGTGAGGACCATTCATCTCCAGGACAATGCCCCCATTCTGGGGCTTTATGAATACCCTCCCCAAATGTATGTTTAACGCTGCGCAGTCCCCGCGCACAAACACTTGTTTTGTTAACGAGATCCCGGGCTGAGCTGAAAACCAACGCACGCTGGATCTCTGCAATATGTTGCTGAGAGCACAGCATATACGAGCTCTACGTTAGCCAAGCCTTCCTGCGGTGAAACTCTCGTGAAAGGCGTTATTTTGGGAAGAGGCAAAGCCTGGGACAGATTAATGCCTGTGTTTTCCAGCGTATCCACACAGAATCCCGTGCGTGTTGGGCTGCTGGAGCTGCAGAGCAGATCAGGGTCAGAGCGATGAGTGCAAGTGGAACAATGCTCTGTTAAAGCAGGGGGGCACATCACAGACCTCTGAGCACCCACAGATCACAGAATCAGGGGATATTAGAGCTGGGAGGCACCCACAGGATCACGGATCCAGCTCCTGGCCCTGCCCAGACACCCCAACAACCCCACCCTGAGCATCCCTGGCAGCGCTGCCCAAACGCTCCTGGAGCTCTGGCAGCCTCGGGGCCGTACCCATTCCCTGGGGAGCCTGGGCAGTGCCCAGCACCCTCTGGGGGAGGAACCTTTCCCTGAAACCCAACCTGAAGCGGAGCAGAACTGGGAACTCAGCATTTCTCAGCAACACCGTGGGCAGGAGCACAGCCCTCGGGGCCAGCTGGTGTGAGCATGTGAAGCGATGGAAACCTGCTCGACCCTCCAGGACTGAAACCAGGATGTGATAAATGGGAAATTCCCACATTTTAAGCACCAGCAGCACCAAGTGCTGTTACCTGACCAGCCTGAGCCCTTTGGCCCCAGGGACGCTGCCCTGCTGGAGGCTCGGCGTGGAGATTTTCTCCAACCCAAATACAAATCAAATGGAACAAGCTGGTGTCACTAATTTCCCATACCCAATTCCCAAATGGACTCTTCCAAACAAAGGCAACAATAATTCAGCTGAGTTTGTCTAAAATGTGGCTGCACACTGCTCACCACGGAAATCCTCCGGCAGCCGACGGTGACTGCGAGCACACTGCAAACTGCTCTGCTGGTTTCAGTCTCATCTTATGGTTCCCAAAGGAAAATCCCATTTACACCTCCCAGCAGAAAGAAAAAACCCTCCAGAGCCACATCTCCAGCCTCCTGCTGTGCCCACACCTTCCGAGGACGCGGAAAGGGAGCAGAGAAACCGACCCCTCCTCACGCCTGGCTGCCTGCACGGGGAAGCGTTTAGATCCTGATCAGAAAGTGCTCGATTCCACCCCAAGAGGCAGCCCAGATGCTTGAAACCACACTGGTGCTGGAGTGCTGCTGCATTAGCGTGTTTTGCATAATTCATGTCCTCGTGCTGGGCAGAGCTCTCCAGCTCGGCTCCGTGCGAGGTCACGGTGCCACAGCTCCCACTCGGATTCCTCCGGGCACAGCCGGGTGCCAGCCTGCCCTGCCGGACCCGGGCCAGCCCAGGAGAGGGGCAGGGCTGCCTGTGGATCACAGAATCCCAGAAATCCGGGTTATTCCCAGAGCAGCTGTGGCTGCCCCTGGATCCCTGGAGCGTCCCAGGCCAGGCTGGACGGGGCTTGGAGCAGCCTGGGACAGGGGAAGGTGTCCCTGCCCATGGCAGGGGTGGCACTGGATGGGCTTTAAAGTCCCTCCCAAGCCAGGCCATGCTGGGATTTTGTAACTCTGGCCTCCTGCCTTTTCAGAGGTTGTGTCCTGGTGATCCAGGGGCTGGTGATGGCAGCGGGAGCCCCCAGGGCTGTCTCTCCAAAGTTAGGTAGGATATTAAGTAAGAATTCTTCCCTGGGAGGGTGGGGAGGCCCTGACAAAGGGTGCCCAGGGAAGCTATGGCTGCTCCTGAGTCCCTGGAAGGGTCCAAGGCCAGGCTGCATGGAGCTTGGAGCAGCCTGGGACAGCAGAAGATGCAAAAGCAGCACCAAACTCTCCCGACGGACGCCGCCAACTCCGACACCAACTCGTGCAGCAGAAACTGCAGCAAAACCCAGAGGGTTTCACATTCCCTGTGCCATAAAGGCACAGCGGGCACCAGTGCCAGCCCTTCCAGCCGGGCACAGCAGTGCTGGTGCCCCTGGAGCACAAACCTGCCCCAGGAGCCTTCCCAGCCACCTCCAGAAGCCCAAAGCGAGTGTCACAAGCCACGGCTGGGTCAGCAAAGCAAAGCAAAAGCAAAAGCGCACTCGATGCCAGGGATTTGGCACCTCCTGTATTCACCCCCCCTTCCCAGCTCCCGAGCTTGAAGAGCTGCAACAGCCTGGAAAAGGAACAGAAAGCTCCAAAGTAAAAGCGTGTTTGGGGGAAAAGGCAGGGGTGGCACAAGGTTTGCCTCCCAGTAACCCGCCAGTGGCCACACTAAAATCAGAACGTGAATGTCAAAGGGTGGTTTCATTTCTCGATGGATCCCGAGCGAGAGATAACGAGGAAAACAAAACCAAATGCTCCTGCAGGGTCATTCACCCCCTCAGCTCCGGACCAAGGTGACAGATTTAAACCACTTCTTCTGACAGACTGCGAAGGAAAATTCATTTATTCAGCAGGTGCTGGACTCAAAATGAGAGCAGGAGCCTGCCTGGACCCCGTTGAAGCAGGGCTGGTGCTGATCCCACACCGAACACCAGCCCAAGGCCTTCTGCAGCTGGAAGGAGCCCCCAAAATTCCAGCAGGGAAGAACACTCCCCTTCTCCAAAGCAGCCACACAAGCACAGGACACGGGCTGATAATTACCATGGACGCCTTCCCATGGATGTTTTACTCCAAAAAGGGTTGGAATCTTTAAGAAGCTGCCCGAATAATTCACAGTCTTTGTCCAGCAATCCAAAAATGCAGTAAAAACACCGGTGTACTTTTGAAAACACGTGAGGAGACCAAACACTGCGGTCTGGGTTTGTGTTCTGCTGAGTTTTGCTGTCCGGGGGAGAAGTTTCTGTGCACTTTAACATCTCTTCGTGCAGCAGGAAAAGCTAAGGTGATTTTGTTTTTAAAATGAAAGACTGAAGGCAGCCACCCGTGGCTTCAATCCATCGAAAACTCCTCAAGAGCTACTGTTCTATCCAAGATCACCTTGTAAACCCTGAATTTCATCTTGCACCTCTCCAATTCTTTCTTTAGCATCACCCACGACACAGAGCAGTGCCCAAGAGACCACCTCACACCTCAGGGCCAGCTCGTGGAGACAAAATAAAACTAATAACAACCCCTCTGTCCTGCACACAAGGTTAAGGGAGTTGATAGAGATGTTTGATAAAGCTTCAGTGCTCTGAGGAAAGAGGCTGGTGCAGGTTAGAGGTGAAGGCAGAGGTTTTGCCTGACCTGTTGTTGTTCATCTCAGACAAAATCTAATGTGTAATTTAGAGGGCTCAGCCCTCCACCATCATCCAAATTAATGGGATTATATGGCACGGAAAAACAGTACACAGAAAAAAATACGTGCATCTACATCAGCCCAGCTGTTTTTTAAGTCTTCCAGGTTTCCAGGAGCTGAAATTAATTTTATCGAGGTGACCAGCAGCTCAGTACCCACCACAGCACCCTCGTGTTCCACTCACTCAAAGGAAAAAAAAAAATCACTCTGACAAAAATGTTCTCCTGTGATGTCTGGGTGGAAAAACTTACAAATGCCATCCCCTGACTGACAAAGGAGCTGGGCAGAAGTGTCACCCCCCAGCACTGCTGCACGTTTAACCCCTCTGGAAATACCACTGGGATTTATTAGGTTGTTTCTTCAAGCAAAAGCGTCACTGCCCCAATCATTTCAACGGGACCTTGAGGAAAAACCCCAATGGCAGGAGCCTGTCAGAGCTGAGGCCCCAACAAGGAAACCCCACAGGTCTTTTTGAGATCTGAACTTCAGAAATCTCATTTTCCTAAAGATTCTTAAACCTACTTTAGTGTCTCTCACCTTCCAGTACCACTCCTGCCTGTATCAGGTATTTGAGGATCTCGACTGAAATCCATCCCCAGAGAACTCTGCTGAATTTAGGAATCACAACAAGGAATCCAGTGCCCCACCGAAGCAGGGAAGCTCATCCCATCCCACAGATACCTCCTGCAGCCACGTCGTGCTCCATAATGATTTGCAGACCCTAAACCATACATATATTTTATAAAACAATGCCTAATATATCTGATAGACAATGAGGAAGGGGAACAGAGCAACAGCTGGGACACATTAGGAGTTTTCACATTGAGCTTCCAAATTCTTCAGCAGGAGACACTCAAACTGCCTTCCCTGGGATGGAAAACAACGCTCGGACAAAATCCAGGCTGAAGAAGGGAATTCCAGCGGAAGGAAGATGTTCCTGAGGGCAAAGCAGAGGTGCTGCCCCGCCTCCAGGTAGGTGCCTTCCCTGGGGATGGCAGGGACACCTCCCTCACCCTCTGGCCAAGCCCCTCTATCCCACAGCAGCGGGCACAGAGGAGCCCTTTGTACGCCCAGATCCCGCTCGGAGGGGTAAGAGGATATTTCCTGTTAACCTCACCGCAGATTTGTAATCCAGCAGTCAAATTATGTCAATCACAGCTCATTAGGCAGCGATTTCCCCTGGCAAGCCCGGCCTGGCTGCTTCCTCCAAACCACGTGGCATCGGCAGACGCGCGGCCCCGCTCCGGGTTCGGGGAGACCACCCTGCCGCGGGAGCTGGGGGTCTGGGATTCGCTCCCACGGCTCCCAGCAGCGCTGCCACCGTCTCCAGGGAGGCTTCTGGAACCCTCGGTCTGCTGAGCTGTGGCTTCCTCGCGGCAGAGCAGGGGTGGTCAGCAGAATTCAGGGTAAAGGCAGGGAAATATCCAGCAGAGCCGAGGAGGAGAGTGCTGGGGAAGGGACAAGGCTGGGATGTGCCAGTGCTGGGAGTTCAGAGTCAGAGCTAGAGCTGGGATCCAACACAGGCAAACTGGCAACTTGGTGGCAAAACCACATCACTGCTTCCCTGGACTTCACACTCTCCTGTAATCCTGAGAGCAAGGGAATTGTTTCACAGGAAAAGGGGAGAATTCCCACCCGTTTGAGAGGATGGAAGAAACAACACTCAGCTTACAGCCTGGAACCTGGATGTCTCTTGGGCTGTCCTCCCCATTTTCCTCCTTGGGGTACACCCCACCAAACACATCTTCCTGGTACACACACACAGACCCCGGTCCTCGCCAGCACAGACCCAACACACGAACCACGGCAGCACATTCACTGCAGCAGTGCCAGAAACAGCACCAGGAGACACGGATCCACAGGGAAAACCCTGGTGTTACTGCCCAGCAGACCAGGAGGAGTGACACAGCCAGATCCAGCATCACTGTCCCTCCCACTGGCTCAGGACATCCTCGGGAACGCCGGTGGCACGAGGAGCACAGACTTGAAAACTTCACCCAAAAAACGTGACCTGGAGCAGTTCCCATCATCTCCTGCAATTTCTGCACCTCAAGGAGGATCAGCAGGCAGGGAAGTGACCGCTTGTGCTCGAGGTGGACAAACCACCTCACCAGAGCCCGTCCTCAACACAAAATCCTCTAAGAACCCAGCAAACACAAGCTGGCACGCATCCATCACCTCCAGGCACATCATCCCCTCGCTGAAGGGACTCCAGTGATCCTGGAGAAGCTCAGGACAGCGTGTTTGAAGTGGAAAAAGTAAACCAGAGGGTGTCACGGCACTCACGGTGAAATCATGGCCAACGTGTGCTCTCCTCGTGGTTTGCAGGGCCAGGGCTCCCTGCTCTGCACGAGGGGAGAGAATAAAACTTCAAAACTCACAGGAGGGACCTTCCCCACACAGAAATGGGCACAGCCCTCCCAGCGTGAGGGCTCCAGACCTGCACACAGCAACTCAACGTGTTCATCAACGTCCAAATCAGCCTAGGGAATTTCATTAGAGAGATGAAAATTGGTATTGTCAGCACAGCCCTCCAGGACCTCACCAGGGCTCTGAGTGTGCCAGCAACGCTTGTGCCAGGCTAATTTCTTAAGACAGCACGTAAAGAAGGTGAGATTCAGTCTCATAACCTTCAGCATCTCCTTCTTCCTACTCACATCTCCTGACTAATCCTCTCTCCCCACAGAAAACATTCCTCATCGCTTTTCCCCTAATCATTCCTTTCTCGTTAATCCCTGCACTTCTCCTGCCTAGCCCATTCTGGGGTTTGACCAGTGGCACAGTCATCCCTCCCTCAGAGCCACAGAGAAACCAAAATAACAGCAGCCTGGCAGTTTATTCTTTCGTGAACTGCTCAGATATTTCCCGGAAGCTGCAGCAACACCAGCCATCCCTGGCTGGCTGCAAGAACAGCACGAAGGTTTTGGTGGTGTTTGAGCCCCATCTTGCAGCTTCTCCCAGTGGGAGAAGAAACCAATGGGAGGAAACCATCCCACACCACGTTTGTACAGGCTGTCCACCTGCAAAGCTGCAGCACCCCAACTCTGAGCCTTCATCGAAGTCCATCTTCTAAACCCAGAGGCCATCCACTCCTTTCAAGCAGCTCAGGACATGACACCATGGCTGGGTGCTGTTATCTCCCATATTTACACTACACGTTTCCAACACTCCCCCAAATGATGTCTCTGCCTTTTACCGATCCCATCCATCAGCCTTAACCCAAACCCACCGATTTCCTCCCGCAGACGGAGCCGGGAGCCCTTCTGGTAGTTACAGATGAATCCAGGCTCGATGCCGAGCCATGTGCTGCCTGTGGGAGCATCTCCCATCCCTAACACGACCCCGGCTTTTCCCGACAAGAGCAACGCGACACCAGGCTTTTTCCACTGTGCCTAATAATCGTAACATCTCACTCGCCATTTGGCTCGTCAGTGGGGGTTCCTGACTGAATAGGCTTATTCTTTTCTTAGACATGATAATCTAATTGGGTCTAACCAGAAATAATCCCCAACACACACCAGTTCGTGAATCCTCGCCCAGCGCCGGGAGCGGGTCAGGGAGCGGGGGGGCGGCTCTGGGATGCGAGACGGGAATTACTCCGGCAGCTCTCGCCGTGCCGAGCTCCCGTGGCATTACCGGGAGCGCAGGGCATGGCACGCACATGGAGCTGCTCGCCCTCCTTCCCCAGCCCCCGTTCCTCACGCAAACGCGGCTCCAAGTGGAAAAGGCACGGCAGGAGAGATGGGGCGCGACCACCGCGCCGCGCCGCCTGCGCACCCCAAGGAACCGGGAGGTTTGCCCAGGGAAAGCACAGCCCTTTCCCGGAGAGCTGATCTCACACACCGACCCGTCCTGCTGCAGTGAAAACCCGGCAGCCCAGCACCGGCCCCGCTGTCCCGCACACACCCGGGGGGGCAGCACCGGGACGTTCGGGGGGGCAGAAGGACCGGGGCGTCCCGGGGAAAAAGGACCGCGGCGTCCCCCGGAGGAGAAAGCCCGGGGTGTCCCGGGGTGCACAGAAGCGGGGCGTCCCCCGGAGGGCACGGAGCGGGTGTCCCCGGCCGAGCCGCGGCCGCGGCGCAGCTCCCGCACCGCCCGCCCCCCGGGGCCGCCCGCGGGCTGCGCTGCGCTGCGCTCCGCCG
>VXBT01005800.1:0-15701 GCA_013400235.1 Oriolus oriolus | reverse complement strand
TCAGAGCCTTGTCCAACCTGACCATGAATGGGCCATCTACCAGCTCTGTAGGAATCTCGTATAATCCTAGAATATTGCAGTTTGGAAGGAACCTTTAAAGGTAANAGAATATTGCAGTTTGGAAGGAACCTTTAAAGGTCATGTAGTAAGCAATGCAATAGCAGCAGCATCTTCAACTACATCAGGGTAGCACAGAAACCTGATCAACTTGACCTTGATTGAAAGTTTCTAGAGATTACACATCTACCACTTCTTTGGACAACCTGTTTTGGTTGTTCACCACCATCATCACAAAGCATTTATTCCTTGTATCTAGTGGAAATCAACCCTCTTTTAGTTTAAAACCATTTTCCTTTGTCCTATCATAGCAGGACGTACTAAAAAGTCTCTTTCCATCTCACTTATACATCCTCTTGAAGTATTAAAAGGACAGAATAAGGTCTCACAGAGCCTTTTCCAGGCTGAGCAACCCGAGCCCTCTCAGCCTCTCCTCTCAAGTTATTTCATTCTTCCAGTCGTTTTGCAGGCCCTCCTCTGCATGCATTCTAACAGGTCTGTGTCTTTCCTGTGCTGGAGGCTGTAGAGACGGGTACAATACTTCAGCTGGGGACACACAGGAGCCCACTAGAGGAGGAGAATCACCTCCCTTGGCCTGCTGGTCGTGCTGGTTTTGATGCAGCCATGGATATGGTTGGTTTTCCGGGCTGTGAGTGCACTTTGTGGGCTTGGGTCCAGCTTTTCATTCTCCAGTCTTCCTCCAGAGAGCTTTCAATTCCTTCACCCCACAAGCTGTATTGAAACCAGGACTGGTCCAAACCAGGAACAGGCTCACTTCTTAAGCTTGTCCAGATTCTTCTGAACAGCATCCCTCTGCTCAGAAGCCCACTGAACGACTTGAGTAACTCTTTTTCAAAGTACAACATCAAAACTCTCCCCTATGTTTTATTGTAATTAGAAATCTTACAACACATCTTAATGGTAGAAGAACATCTGCTAGAAGAAAAGTGAGATAAAGAGAGGATCAGAAGTGAAATTACTCATCAGAGCCCATGCTTATCAATATCTCATAAGATTTAAATGAAATTAATTACTCTTTATTACAGTTAAGGTATGATTTGGGTTAGCAGTTTCTCAACCCTCTACAGCTGTCCTGAGATGGTGCTGAAATCAGTCAGATTGAACATTAATTTCTTCAATTCAATAGAATAATATGTAGCAAATGAAAAGTCAAAAGGAAACCGACTGTAAACTCAGATCACACTTTGCACAAATAGTGAGCATAATTTCTCACCTGAAAAGGAAATGAAGGGGATTAACTGTAGATAAAACACTGAATTTTTGAGGAATACAAATTTAATGCAGCAGGTATAGAAGAGATAAGTATTTTGAGTATAAAGCATGACAGGTAACTTGATGACTATCACAAACAGAAACTGAAGATCAGTTTATTTTTAGGATTATTTTCACTTTGAATTACCCTCTGATTCAGACATGAAGCCTCAAGTGTGAGGGAATCAAAACAATTCAAACAGCAATTATTGTAAATCTTCGTGGGAATCTGGAGTAGGAGAGAAGACCTAGTAAGGTAGCAGCATTCTGCAAGAAGAGATGCCAATCATGAGTTTGTGTGATAAATCACAAAGATTTCTCAAAGTTAAATAATGACATTACTAAAGGAAGAAGAGAGTAATTTAGTGGATAATTTAATTCTGGGATAACAAAAGCAAATAGTCATATTCTATGCATATGTTGTTGAAAACATGCATTTTGAAGCAGCTTGGAAGGAACTAGCATGAGTCAAGTGTTGTTAATATTCCCACTGAATTGTGAAATTTGAATCTCAGTCTTTGTAAAGTAACTTCATTGATTGAACATTGTTAAAAATATTTAATTGTATAATTTAGACAAACCTGATTTTGAAAAAAAAATCTATTCTAATGCAGGAATGGTAATTACAGCATATGGAATTCTGGTTTTGATTTTCAGAGCAACATGGAAACAGCCTAAGTCCTAACCAAACACTAAGTTTTCCTTTGTCATGTGTTAGTGTTTCTTTTCTCACTGTTTTTTTCAGTCCATTTCAATCTTTCTGAGCTCCCAGGACTTTCAAAGGGCTCCAAAAATTTGAGGTTTCTCCCTGGACTATTCCAAGAGAAGACAATGATATGTAAATATTCTTATTTTTGCTGAATTGTGTACTAGTAAGAGCTGTTCAACCTTAGGCAAATCACTAATCCTCTCTGACCCTCTATTTATCTAAGTGTAAAATAGGCCTAATAAAAAGTCCTAGTAGCAAGCATAGAATTTAAGCTGGACAAATAACTTTTAGCAGTAGAAGAGTAAAACTGACATAATTAATTGAACTGCAGTGAAACTAATCCTACTGGCAGCAGTAAATTTAGTAAGTCACGTAACTTTTATTTTGTTACAGTCACAAAAATGCTCTAACTGAAGTAGGTATAATGTCCCTATCTTTCTCCCCAGTGAAAGGTAGTAGCAGAGGCAGTAAGTGTATTTTTGTTCATGTTGGTAGTTATATAGCACTTAAGCAAAGGGAGAGTAAAATTTACAAATTCTGGTGAACCTGAAAAATGTTCTTTTAGGAGGCTACTGAGTTACCATTGAAACAGAAGTTGTGATCTCAATTTCAGCCTAGTGAAAAGATACACATGTGAATTCATAAGTTCTGATTGTATTTCTCTATTCTTGTAAACTCAGGGTTCCTAGGAATTTGAAGCTTCTTCCTGGGAAAGAGGAAACCCAAAATAATGATGTTTATAAGCACAACTATACTTAGTAGAGCTAATAACAAGGTGAGCAAGAAAACAACCCACAAACTTCTTATCAGTCAGTTTAATTCTGCTTACTTTTCATAACGTAACAATGTAGTAGGGGCTTAGATTTGCTAATTGAGAGCCCTCTGAGAGCAACTGATAAACCAACTTATATGAGAAAAATCTTGAAATATTTCTGGTAAGTTATAAAGCATATAAATCTATTAGTTAATAATACATTAATTAGATAACTTATAGATGAAAAAAAGGGTATCAAAGAGAATTAACCAATGGAATTGCATCCATGAGAAAATAACTGAGTCTAGCTTTTAGGGTTCTTGCATATTTCTGATCTATTAGTTTACATTCTGTAAATTCTTAACTATTGTTATAGACTTTTATAGATTTATTCATGTTTTTCTCTTGCCAAGATACAGGTATCAAGCTGTGGTACAGATGTGCTATTGTTGACCTGTGCAGACAAACAACAGCTCTTTTGTTAAGATTTTGAGATTGCCCCAGGCACTCATACCAAAATGAAAAGGATAAACACACAGATGATTAAAAATATAACTGTGGAAGTCTTTGACATCAATATATTGATTCTACAGTCAGTGGACTGTACAATCACAGACATACACTCTTAATTAAAACAACCCTAGCAAAAGTCACATGCACAAAATAGAATTGCTAGGTGCAGCTCCGGTCAAAGCATCAGACGTATGGAGAAAAACCACAGTATTGTCAAAGTTTTTCTGTCTATGTCATACAACAAATAAGTTCACTTTGAATGATCTTATGATGCCCAAAAAATCGTCCAGACCATTTTAATTCTGGTACTGAAACACAAGTTTCAAACGTTTTAATGCTGATCTGGAATTTTCCACAAATGACAATATCTAGCTGTTGGCAACATTGATCAGTAACACACCTGTGTTAATGTGCTGAAACCTAAATCATGCTGAAAAAGAATACAATATTTAAAAGCACTAGAATCACAGAATCATGAAGTAGTTTGGGTTGGAAAGAACCATCAAAGATCATCCAATACAGACCCCCCCCTTGCCATGGGCAGGCACAGAATTAGTCTTGAAACATCTAACACTTTCAAACACTTCATATTCTTCATTCCATTATGAATTTTCCATGGTTTCCATATAACTCCAAAAATCTGTTTATCCAATTACATTGGTGCCAGGGGAGGAAAATAATTGCCGCAGCAGAATGTAGGATATTTATAGCATTGGAAGAAATCTCAGGCTAGAAAGGGTAGGAAGGAAATTCCTAGAAAGATAAATTGGATAGTGGTGGCAGTTTGGGAGATATTAGATACTTCAGGGCTTTTCTTATTATAACCAGTTATTTTTAATTTTATCCAATTAAGCTAAAAAAATTATTATAATTGTTAGAGCTGTTTCTATTGAAAATATAACTTTGTAAAAGATGTTTTAAAAAACTCACTTTACTGGGTATGAACTGTATTTCACACTGAAATATGTTGACAAAGTTGGGAGGGGCATGGATTTTGGAACCTGTGTTTGGCACTGTTCAACTTTGTATAACTTAATATTTCTAGGTAATTCTAAATCTTAAAATGGTTTTAAGTCATTCTAAAAGATTCTACATAATTCTAAAGACTTAACTTTGGGTTTTTTCAGCCCAGTGCTCAAAGCAATCACATTTGATACAGGAAATTCTCCATTCCATCACTTACCATAAGTGAGCGTGATCGTGGCCTTCTTCAGCTTTTCCTGACCATACTTAATTCCAGATTTTTGACTAGGCCAAGTCATATGTAGTTGAGAAAATCATACCTTTTTGGTCTTGTGCAAAAAGCCCTATAACCTCGGCCCTTTTAACAAGAACTGGCCTTGAAAAAGGAAATCACTAATGCTTGAAAGACTAGTAATAGCTTTGCTAAGACTACCCTTGAGAACCCCTTATATTCAGACAGGTTATATTTTGTCCTCACTGTTGCTTCCTACTATGTCTATGCACCATGATAAATCTCTGAGAGCTGTGATATCCACTCCTTGCCAAATGGTCTTATTTTGCATTTTAATGATTTTCTTTAAGTTTGGTTGGATGGGATATGTGAAGAACTTTATACAGCTGGTCCCAGGAAAGGGAACTTTTTATCATTAAGGTCTTCAGTGGCCCCCTGTATACATGTAAAAGACAGGACTTCTGATCTGTTGGTCAAAGGAAGGACAGTGCCCTTGAATTTTCCAAGGAGCTAGCAGATAGTCTTCTATCCAGGAACTTGTTTCCCTTTAATAAATCTGAGTAAATGTATTATGAACTTGATTCGTCCATTTTGGGGTCAAAAAAGTATCAGTAAAACCATCCTATATGGCAATGCTATGGATATGTGACAGAATGTAATTGATTTATACATACTTGGTCTATGATTGTCAAAGCACCAGCTAAAGTAATAAAGTTTGTTTGACTTCTTATTTCTGACAATCAGCTGATGCAGCTCATGCAAATGTGAGAGTGAGTTTGCATAAGTTTAATGATGCTATACATAGACAATATTTTTCCTTCTTTAGTTAAGGGAAAATAAATGCAGAAAAATAGAATGGTACAGAAAGAAAAACAGATTTAAAGGAATAAAAGAACACAGTTATAAAAAACAGTAAGCTTTGCTGCTGTATGTTTAGAAGGGTTAAATTGGTGTAAATCCACTGTTATGAAGAAGAAAAAACACAGCATACAAGTGACAGAATGATTATATTACATCACAGATCATCACAGAGTTGCAGACAGAGCTGAAGGCCTGGTAGATAGTTAAATCAGCTTAGTACTTATTCTTACCTGATTCCTGTAGGCTTATTTGGATGATGGCAATATGATCCCCTCTTGGATTTTCCAACCTAATAGATCATCAGAGTTTCTTGAATCATGCTGACACATTCTTTGTTTGTTCTGAACATTTCAGGGTTTTTTTCTGGTTCTACAGTTAGCATATTATATTGTTAAATTAGATTCGTAACGCTTGTATTTTCATCATTATGTCAATTGACCTTTTTTTTTTTTTGATTTAAGAGTTGACCAGATTTTATATTTTCAAACTAGGCTCTGATTGTTATTGTCTTACAATTCTGAAGTACAACATTTTGGAGTAAATATGTAATTGACGAATTACTCCTTTGAAATTCTTGAGTTACTCTGAAGAAACTTTTGTGGAAAACTCTGCTTACTAATGTTCAGCTAATAATTGCTACTTTGTTTGTGTTTAATGTGTTTTATATTTCCTGGATTGCATGTCATACACCTTTGAATTTGTTGCAAGTGCATCATCTGATCAACTTTTACATTTTAGTAAAGCATTGAGTAAGAGGGGGAGATGTAATAGTTTTTCCATCCTGACGTGTTTTTGCTTAATTATACTTCATGAAAAGTATTCTTGGCCCATTATAAAGAAATAAAGTAATATCTGAAAATGGGTGTTAAATGTAGAAGTTTATACACAGTTTTCAATTTCTTTTTTTATTCAGGAATCAACTTTTTTAGTATTTTGAGTCTGCTTTTATTTCCAATATGAGGAGGAAAGAGAATCTCTAGAATGATTAAGTATGATTTGCAAATCTTTTAACAAAATAAAGCACATAGTGTAGACTACTACACTACATCAACATGAATTATGTATTCTGGAGATAAGTATCTGACAAGCAGATATTATTTGTGTTTGGAGCATATCGTTTGAATGCAGAAATAATCTCCCTATGCAACAAAGCTCCACCTTTTCTAAAAGACACATCTAAGCTTGTTATTTTGCTTCTGATATATTTATTGATAGGATACTCTTTATTCTGTCTCATATCTAGTAATATGTACTTCCAGCAATTAGGCTTTCATTTGGACAATTCTAATTGCCCTCATACTGTCACCTGAACTCTGATTCCTGCAGACAGTGAACTTCTTCACTGGTTTGCTTCCTGGAATTATCAGGAAAAGTACAATAATACTGGGTGGGAAAAAAAATCCAAGCCTTAATGTCATTTTTTGGTGGTGGTAGCTGAAAAGTAGTCCTTGGTCCTTAACATAACAAAAAGATGCTGACACAAGTATCTTCACATTTAATTTACAACAGGCAAACAGATAGATTTCTAGAGACCCACGTTTGAGCAAACAGTCTGGATTTCAGAGGATCTTGTAGCAATCAGATTGTTAGCAATTAAGTCCTATTGATATGGCACAAGCAACCATGAGAGAAAAACTTTCTGCTAGATTGAAGATATAATGCAGATCCCCTGGTATTTGAGCCTGATCTAGTGAGGGGGCTCTTTGTAGTGTGATTGGCTGTGTGATTTTCCTACAGTGGGTGTTTTTATTCTTTTAAAACAGTGGAGAATGAAAGGTAAGAGGTTGAGGCTTTCTCCATGTGAGTCTAAATAGATCTGGCTGCTTCTAAGGGTAAATAATGAAGAAGATAAGCAAAACAACAGTGAGGAGATAAACTTACTGATGTTTTCTGCAATTGGATACAAAATCATAATATTGAAATCAGTATTTATGTACTTAACCATATGAACAAGAGAGACACAAGCTACATACAAGGGGTCTAAATGGTAATTATTTCTTGGATATTTCCTTTCTAGAAAGTTATCAAGTTATTGTAATACAACTAGTGAGTTGTAGCAATTACAAATATACAGAAACATGTGTAGCCCTTACATATACCAAAAAACTCTGTTGTATAGCCCACTGGATATACTGAACAGGTGATGTAATGAGCACTTAAATTATAATATATCTTACAATCAGCAAGTTGCCTTTTCAGTAAATTCATTGTATTGACATATTCGGGTTTTTTTCATGAAAATACTAGGACCAAAGTCACTGTATTTGGAACAAATAACACAGTAATCCCTCTGGAAAAGTTAATCTTGTCCAATATACCACTGTTTAACATATCACTGTGCTTTAAGTAAAAATAATTGTAAAATTAAAATTTAAGACTTTAGAGCTGTTAGAGAAAAAAATGTCAATGTTTCTTGTCATGATCTAAATTTACATGTCTCTCTTGAAAAATAGCATTTCACTTAATGGGAATAAATTGATTCAAAACTTCTGTGTTTTTTCCCTTGGAATAATTTAGTTATCTAAGAAACTTCCAAAAGAGTAGTAGCTTTTCCTCTCAGGGTAATTCTATTCATATCATTGGGAACAAGTCATTAACATGCAATTTTAAAATCTTGACCAAAATTGGATATTTTAATTTTGTCAATATCCAAGACTAAATATCTGTAACACTTCGTTTATAGCAGTTCTGATTTAATACAGACACAGGACTTAGGAAACAATCAGCATGAGACAATAACTTTAAAACCTCAAAAGCAAATTGTAGCATAGTGTTAGTTTCATGTACTTCAAATAAAGTAATAAAAGCAAGGAGAAAAGAAGATGGAATTTCCACTGCTGGCTGAATCCATGAATTTTACTCAAAGTTCTGATATTAGTTTGAACTTGTTACCCATAATGATCTGTTAATTTTAGGGAGAAGTCTGGAACTGAAAATGTTGTGGTTTGAGAAATTTTGTGCAGTACATCTTCCGTAACATTATTCTACATAGGTACATATGTTCTCACACAATATATGAGAGCAAAAGTAAAACTATACAGAAAAATCATTGACTGTAAACCAGCAGAATAACATTTTACTGATGACTGCTGGAGAATACCTGTATTTTCATGGACACCATTACATTAATAAAAACAGTCAGAATTGTCCAGTTGGAAAAAAACCACCTTTTCTAACCGGAACAATGAAAAAACTTCCATTTAATTCTGTCTGGATCTGTGTTGGGACGTTGGGTTGGAGGAGTTCCTGAAACTTTTCTCACAGTGATAGGCTGATGAATACTTGCTATTTCCATAAGCCCTTCAAGGTACATTTACATAAATGTAAATGAAGTAGATCATATACTTGCATTAAGCCTGTGATTGTTCTGACTTCCACCCACTTACAGTCATCTTCTGTCTGAGGAAGAATCTACTTGTTCCTTAAGAACCTTGAAATGAGTTTCAAGAGCAAACCTGTCCTCAAAAAGCTTGACTAGTAAATAAATCAAACAAACAAAACAAACAAATCAACCCAAAAACAACCACCTAACCAAAACTACACACACATACACACACACACACATACATACACACACAACCCCTAACCACCCAACCAGAACAAAAACAAACAAAACCCCATAATCTTGAGAAAATAAGCACTTATGGCAGATTTCAAAATACAATAAAATACTAATAAGATATTTAGGCTTAAGCAAAACTTTTTTATGATACATAGTAACCAAAAAATTGTATCTATGAAATGTTTCACAAAGGGTTTATTTAAAGACACATTAAATTCAGTATAAAATTCGCTGGAGAATTTAGTAAACATTTTATCACATCCTAAGAATAATGAAAAAATGTGTGTTCTAGGATTCTACTCTTTCTTGGAAAAAAATAGCTTCATGAAGTTTTGATTCCTCAAGAACACTCTAGAGTCCAAAGAATGAAACAAAGATTTTGCTAGGGAGGGTGAGAATATGTGCTACAGTGGACAGTTTTCTGAAGTATTTGTTCACTTATTGTAAAAATAAGCTGAGAACCTTTACTTTTACAATGTGTCTTTCAGTGATGGATCATGGAAAAGTAAGACTTTACTGTTCAAATGTGAAGCCTGAAGGTTTTGTGAGATTTAGTGACAAACAAACTTAATCCAAAGGTTTGGTGATGGGCTGAGAAAATGAAAAATAACAGTTATTTCTATGGTGATGTAGAAACAGAAATGAAGAACTTTTTTTCTCTACCCCCATCTTTTTGCAAGTGTAAATGTTAAAAAACCCAGGTAGTGATTTATCGGCTTATGTTACTCAAAGCATACTTTATCTATCTGGACAGTCATGCAAAGTGTTGTGAATGTTGGAATTTTTAGAGAGTTTAGTGACAAATAATGTTCCCTTAAAAAGTGGTCATTTCAATTTCTGTTTACTATGTCTCTGCTAGTAAGGATTTTTAAAAATTTCTTTTATTTGAAAATTATCAATGATATTTAGAGGAAAAATAATTGCACATAATATATATATTAGTCAGATATAATAATGTCTGACTAATTATTCAACAGATATATTCAACATATAAATGCAAATAAAATTATGAAACATTTCCAGGATTTAAATTGTCATAAATATAGATATAATTTGCTTTCTAGATGTGCCAAAAGCAGAGAAAGGCTGAAATAGATGACATATAATATTGTTGGAAAAGCCACATAGAAGTAAAGAACAAGAAAAAAAAAAAACATTAAAAATATACTTTTGACAGTCTTTTATGAAAAAAGCAGAATCAGATGCTTCTGACACCGGAAAGACTTCCAGGAAGGCACTGAGACAGATTCCAATGAAATGCCAGTCCCGGAATGTTGTCTAGAAGAAGAAGAACGGTATACCCAAGAGGACAAGATAATAATGAAAAGCTGTTTAAAGGCTTTAAAATTTATTCGGGTGCCTAACAGCATTATGATGCATAAAGAATTTACCATGGTATTCTCACCATTGCTGTCAGGATCATAACAGCATTACTTTTTTATACATACACACAGTGGAAAATCCAAGTATGTATAATATGAAATTCATGTTATTGACTCTAAATATTGGCAAATAAAAAAGTGTTGCATTTCAAAATCTACTTATATTCATTAAAAATATCACTGCAATTCTGACAGTGATTGTGCTACCAGTGTTAGAAAGGCTAGGAATGAAAGATTTTACCAGGAAGCTATATAAACAGAAGGACAATTTTAAAATCCCCTCAGTTTTTGTGCAAATTCAAATACATATATTTATCATATATCTATACAATTTTTATAGGTTTATTTTAACAAAGGTATTTGAATGCTTAAGTCAAGGTTGAAAGTTGACAATAGCTGTTAAGGTAGTGAGCATGCAATGGTGGTTTGTAGTTCTAAGGGAAAAGGGTCAGTAAGGAGTAAAGTTAGGCCCCCAAACTTTAGGAAAGCAAACTGCCAGCTCTTCAAGGAGATAGGCAATAGGATCTTCTAGGACACTGCTCTCAGGGACAAGGAAGTGGGACAGAGCTGGCTGATCTTTAAGGAAGTCTTCCATAGAATAGAAGAGCTGGCAATCCCTCTGAGCAAGAAATCAGACAAAGAGGGCCAGGGACCAGAATGGCTGAGCAGGGACCTGCTGGTAAAATTAAAGGGAAAGACAAAAATGCTCAGGAAACAAGGACAGGCGAACACGGAAGGTCAAAGAAGGTTGACACCCCTGGTAAACAATGCCAGAAAACAGGTAACAAGGTATGAGGAGAAGGCTGAAGTACTCAACAAAATTTTTGACCCAGTGTTCAAGGGAAACCTTTCCTCCCACACCTCTTGAGTAGATGGACAGCAGGATGGGGACAGGGGAAGCAAAGTCCCTCCCACTGTAACTAAAAATCAGGTTCCTGACCACCTGAGGAACCTGAATGTGCATAAGACTATGGGACACCATGAGATGCACACCAGAGTCCTAAGGGAATTGGCTGATATAGCTGCCAAGACACTCTCCATGGTATTTGAAAGTCATGGCAATCAGGTGAAGTCCCAGGTGACTGGAAAAACAGGAAAAATTGTACTCATCTTTTAAAAGGATGGAAAGAAGGACCCTGAGGACTACCGACCTNACCACCTGAGGAACCTGAATGTGCATAAGACTATGGGACACCATGAGATGCACACCAGAGTCCTAAGGGAATTGGCTGATATAGCTGCCAAGACACTCTCCATGGTATTTGAAAGTCATGGCAATCAGGTGAAGTCCCAGGTGACTGGAAAAACAGGAAAAATTGTACTCATCTTTTAAAAGGATGGAAAGAAGGACCCTGAGGACTACCGACCTGTGAGCCTCACCTCTGTGCCTGGGCAGACTGTGGAACAGATCCTCCTAGAAGCCATGTTAAGGCACATGGAGGACAGAGAGGGGATTCAGAACAGCCAGCACATCTTCACCAAGGGCAAGTCCTGCCTGACCAGCGTAGTGGACTTCTATGATGGAGTGACTCCACCTGTGAACAAGGAAAAGGCTACAGCTGTCCTTTATCTGGACTTCTGGAAAGCCTTTGACATGGTCTCCTACAACACCCTTCTCTCTAAAGTGGAGAGAAATGGATTTGATGAGTGGGCTGCTAGGTGGTTAAGGAATTGTTTGGATGGTGGCATCCAAAGGGTAGTGGTCAACAGCTCAGAGTCCCAATGGACCTAAGTGACAAGTGGTGTTGCTCAGGCATCTGTGTTATTAACACTGGATCCCCTCTTCGTGTTATTTAATATCTTCATTAATGACACAGATAAAGGGATCAAGTACATGCTCAGCAAATTTGCAGATGACACCAAGCTGAGTGGTGTACCTGAAGGACAGGATGCCTTCCCAAGGGACTTGGACAAGTTCAGGGAGTGAGCCCACACAAATCTCCCGGGGTTTAGGAAGACCAAGTGCAAGGTGCTGCACCTGAGTTGGAGCAACCCCAGCACCAACGCTGGCTGGGAGATGAACAGATGGAGAGCAGCCCTGACAAGAAGGACTTGGGGGTGCTGGTGGGTGAGAGGCTGGACATGACCCAGCAATGTACAACAAAAAACATCTGAGATAAGCACTGGGTTCTCTGCACCAACCAATTTGATCTGCCAATCCGCTTATTAGCTCTCACTAACACTGATGTACAGATAAATGATAAGCCATTTTAGAGAATTTGAGGTCTTAGCAGAGGATCTACACAAGAAACAGTGGAGGCACCTCATAATTGGAGTTAATCTGCATGAAGTTTAGAGGAGGATTTCAAGTTTAGAAAATATTTCTACTATGTCTCCCTGACAACTAAATTAATATTTCCTTACCTACGTTAGGAAATTGATTGTGCTGGCAGTGATTACAATAACATCAACTGTATTTGGAACAACTCTATCTAGTTACTCATTTTCATGGATTAAATCTCTAACTGAAGTGTATCACAAATGCAGTTTAAACATATTGTCTTGATAATGCATGTCATAGCAATAAATGGATCATCAGTCCTCAGAGGAATCGTGGAATTCTTGAGTTTCAATTTTTCCACAATTGAATATATGAATGTATGCTAATAAAAGAGTAAACAGAAGTGTATCAACGAATTTCAGTTCTGTAACTCTGAATGCCTGTAATGCATGCATCAAATCCGACCCAGACACCTGAGGTTTCCATTGTAATCAATGTAGAAAAGAAGTCATTATTAGAAGTGCATTTCATCCTAAAGCAGATGTCTGAAATACTTCAGCCTACTTTTAGATGTACTGATTAAGGTAAGATGGATCACTCCTATTAAGTGCCTACTGATTGAAAAGGGAAGCTTAGATGACTAGGTGAGGTTAGAAAGTAGACTTTCAAAGTTAGTTGAATCTCATCCACAGTATTTTACAAATGCTTTGCCGTATATTTAACATATCTTCATAGTTACCATTGCTTCACTTGCAGTGATCTAAATATTGCTATAGCTAACCAAAATCCATCCTACATATAACTCCAAAAAACATTCTAAAAATTTACTGCCTGAGGTGGTACCAACAAACTTTTAATTCTTTTTTTCATATTGGCTCATTTATTACAGAAGAAGGAATTTTATTCTTCAATGTATTTCACCCTACTCCCTGCATTTCTGATGTTTATGAGTATATTTTTAGTTCTGTAGTCTGGTATGCATATGTGCCACAGAGAAAGTAGATACTGATAAAGTACACATGAAAAGACTTTTATCACACAAAGAAGAAAAACAGATGAGCAAAGCAAAGTATTATTTCTCACTCTGGAAGAAAATCTCTGAGTAGCTGGAGATGTTGAGGGATATTTATATGAATCATGATCAATCAATTGCTACCTAAACATGTTAAAAGCCAGCATACAAGCAATCACTGATTTAGTTTCCAAGAATAATATTGCAATTTCATACTATTGGATTATTTATGTATGATTTGACTTATGAAATTACTCTTTCCCTAGAGTATCTTTGACCTCCAATATCATGTTTGAAAAGAATGAAAATTCTTGCATTTTAAAACTTATTTTTAATTTATTTTTATAACGGATGTAAGGTTATTTCCACTGACCTCAGTAGATTTCCCACTAGAGTATTCAGAAGCATTGTAGTAAATGTCATGTCATTAAAGTAACTAATTGAAGTAAACTTGCAGTCACTCATATAGTTTTTATTTGCACAAAAAAAAGAATGGATTGTATCTTCTGTTTTTTCCCTGTCTGTATATAGAAATTATTCAGCTACTGAGCATTTTAATCAGTACGTAAAAATTTTATGAGTCAGAAAATTTTTTCTCAGCAATTCTAATGCCTTCAATCAAAATATCTATCAATTCACTGAATTATTAAAATCTGGAAGTCAAGAAATATACCAAAGAAAAAACTAACTCCACCTGGGGGACAAAAATTTGCATAAGTAGTGGAGTTGCCATTGAGTTCTGTGGGTGTCTGCGCAAGAGTTGAGTTCTATGTGGAATTAGTTAAATAAGGGGGAGAATATAATGTAGGTACACTTGCTCAAGGTTCACTCAATAAACCTCTATAAAAGTAAAATACAATTTTAATTTCCTCATTTCTGTATGGGATTTCTTATGACTTATGAACACCTTTACTATTATACTCAAATTCAATTATTGCAGTTGGATAAAAGCAGTATATGAATGCAATGTACATGACAGCTTTGAAACATATTAACATTTCTTTTGAAACTGAATTTTAGAAATATGGTGAAGGAAAGGAGGAAGAAACAGACATTTTAACTCTAAATTTGGGCCAAACCCAGAGGGTCAATAGTAACCGAAAACAGACAGTCTGTATATCCTGGGTCTTCATATGTTTCATGTTTACTTTAGCAGACACTAATAAATGTCAGTTTTAATTTCATTATTTTATGTCAAAAGAATGGCTCTACATTAAAAAGTCCACACATCATTCCATCTGTGGGGCATGTTGAAGCTTTTTTTCTCTTGGTTCAAATGTAGTAAAGTCACCTTCTTATAAAGGCACAATGCAATCATTAATTGTATTATGCCACTGTCGTTATGTCTTTGTAATACTATGTTTCTTTCATTCAGGAGGCTATTTCACATAAAAGGAATAGGATTTAACAATTGTAGGAAGTGACCTTATCACTCTCTACAACTGCCTGAAAGGAGGTTGTGGGAAGGGGGTGTCTTCTTCCAGGTGATAGGATAAGTAATAGGATAAGAAACTGAATCAAGCTTCACGGACTGCTAGCAGAAAATTGTTCACTGAAAGTGTTGTCAGGCATTGGAGCAGGTTGCCTAGGGAAGTGGTGGAATCACCATCCCTAAAGGTATTTAGGAGATGTGCAGATATCATCCAAACAAGAAACATGCAAAGGGCATGGTTTGACATGGTTTAGTGGTGGACTTGGCAGTGCTAGGTTTCTGGCTGGACTTGATGATCTTACAGATCATCCAAATCATTCTATGACTCTGTGATTCTATGTTTCTATGGAGAATGTTATAGGAGTGAAATTAAAAAACATGTTCAGTGATCATGTGTATTCACAATGCCATTGCTTACCTAAGGTTTCCTCCACATCCCAATGAAGTCCAGAAGTTTTTATTAACTCTTAAAATTCCATGCAAATTTTAAAATTTGTATATTGCTGCTAGAATCCATACAGAAACCACATTTTAAATTTTCTAAAATATCAGCTATGGATATTTAATACCTGTACAGAATTTTCTGAACTTATCTTAAGCTACATCAAAATTTGCCAGCCTTAAGTAGAACCTTGGTTAATTTTCTGAATTAATAAAAAAGTACTGCTTTTTAAAGGGTGCAAAACAGGACACCTTCCCGACCTCTGAAGGGAATGATGCCTTAGGTTTTA
>VXBT01005799.1:0-41159 GCA_013400235.1 Oriolus oriolus | reverse complement strand
GCTTTTTTAGCAGTCACACCTTTAAGGTGAATGAAAGAACCTGTGAACTCCCAAGTAAGAATTTGAGGGCTGAAATTCCTGTATTGAAGGTAAGATTTTTACAGGCTGTCCACAGATGGAGTCTTTTCCAAGTACTTCAACACTTTGTAAATTATGCACAAAATACTTCTAAAATCTTTACAAATGTGATATTTACATTGTTAAATGTAAATTTCTCCTCAGTTTCTACAAAAATGAATGTGTGAAAGCTTTGAGAGGATAAAGGACGTTTTACAGCCAACAAGGTAGAAGCGAGTCAGTCATTGCACATCTGCAAAAGAGCTTATCCAAACTAAAGCATGATACAACAAATGTATTTTTATTCATGGATAGAAATCTGACATATGTAGCAGTATACAGCAGATATAACATATGGGACAGCCCTGCCTAGTATCTTTCAAAGATTTTCAAGGAAAAATACATCAGCAGAACTGAAAATATATGTGCTGGTTTATATGAGAGGAGTTTTCCCTTAAAGTCTGTTAAGTAAGACTTGAAATAAGATTCTAATATTAAAAAAATCTTGAAAGTTTACCCACTTTGGCCTGTTCTTTGGAGACATCAGCAGCAGCTTTCCGTGAATGATGGACTGAGGCACCATGTTCCTTCTGTTTGATTTCCACTTCCCATCCACTGTCTCTAAGTGGAATATCCCAAGCACGAAGGCACCTCATGGAGTTCCTTCAGCTACCTCAATTTTTGTCCCTGAACTGAGCAGCCACTGTCATCACTTCCCCAGTGAAGTTAATTTTCCTTAATTTAGCTTCAATGTTTTTGTTTTTGCTTTCACTTCTTTTAGGAGACAGTGACTTCACGATCAGTGACTCATCCCATGGATGTTCTCTGCCGAGTCTTCTGTAGGCTGAACATAGTTTCTTTCCAATCATTTCCAAACAATTCATGTTTTTCTGGAGCTAGCTATATTTAGATTATATTTATTGACATTAACACTGCTGCAATCCACTTATTGCTGTTGAATATGCAGTCACCTGGTTTTCATAGCTCCTACTCAGTTCCCTTATTGTGTCCTTGAACTAACTAAATCTATGACAATAAATAAATAGATCTATGACAATAATGAATTTTTTTACAATTTCACTTTCTTCTCCCTTTCAATAAACATATTAACAATGAATCTTAATACACATAATGCCTCTCATATTGCCTTACCAATCACTGTATTCTGTGCTTTGCCACGAGAATTATTTCAACATTTTGCTTCCTGTCATAATCAAACTTCAAAATACAGCACAATTTCTCCTCCATGGGAAAACAGGACAACATACTTTCTTAAAAAGTTAAACTGGGATGCTCTGGTGAAAAGTTTGTTTGAATCCAAATAAAAAATATAAATTCTTTTCTTCTTGATTACACCTGTACAGTTGAAGGATATAACTCAGAAATCTTGCAATTATATACATCATCCTGTAATAACCTTGAAACCCAAAGTTTATTGCAAAAGCTATATTGCTGTCAGTGACAACAAAAGATAAAATATAGATAATTTCAAAGAGCAGTTTGTGGTGCCCTTTTCTGATGAACAAATATATTAGAAGGACCTAATTTATTCACCTCAGCTAGGCATAATGACTAAGTAATCTAAAATCAAGCTTGTTTTCTATTACAAAAATATAGCTATCTACAGCCCTTTCTTAAAAACCTGGTGTCGTTGGGACAATACTTGGATGTTTTTTCATTGTGTCTTAGCCTTAGAAACATAAAAGAGCATCATTAGGACAAATATTGCAGACTAATTATTTCTACATGGCAGCTTCAAATCTGCTATGCTCATCATGGTGGCTGAAGTGAATTTCACGTACTATCTCCTCCTCTGGAACCTGCCACGAAAAACAAAGAAGAGTTCAGTTTAAAATATATAAATTTGCTTTTGCCATAAAAGAAGACTAAAACGTGCTGATAATGTTATTCTATTTGTATATGTTATATGTCTGTTTATTAACATTGACACAGCCTGACATGAACTGTCAATTCTGGATACTGAGGGCCGAATTCAGGGTTTTCTTCATAGAAGAAAGAGTTTAATTAATAAAAAAACTAATAAAATCTCCTTTTGGCTTCACAACATTTTATTTATAAGGAATGTATATAATCTACTGCTTCTTGCCTTGGCTTTTTTGGTTTGTCCTGGCATAAATGATAAAATTCAGGTTGCCTAAATTAAGAATATGTCATCAGTCTCTGATAAGGAAGAGGATACCAGATACAGTGAGCATGTAAGAGAGAGATAAAGGCCTCCACTGTGATATCAATTTGTTGTCCCCATTTCTGCTTTGTGTTCAAGGTGAGTCCAGTGAAAAGGGCATGACTACCTAAGAAGTCCATAAAAGATCCTGAAGGTGGCCTTGATAAATTCACAGCCTGAGGCAGAGCAGCATTTTTGAATTTTGAAGAGGCAGCTTTTCTGACTCATGTGTGCAAACCACAAAGCCCAGGAGAGCGGGGCTGCAGTGGCTGTACATCCTCCAACACAATGAAAATGAAGTGAGGTTGTGTCTTACCTCCCAATAAGCAGAGTCATCAAAGCAGTTCTGGTCAGATACTTGTCCCAAGAAGGGCAGCTTTAGAATAGCACCTGTGGAAAAACCAGCATCAGTGGTCAAAAAAAATGAAGAAAATGACCGAATAAAGGTCTCTGAAATGTGCCCTGGGCAGCCAGCTAAGTGTTCTGATTAATTTCCTTGTCTACAGAAGTGCCCAACCATCCTGAGGCATCAGGTCATTCATTCTGAGAAGTGATACAGATTTCTTCATATGAACATAAATAAGAGCATAAATAAGACCGTGTTTTTAACTGACCAGATTTCAGAATGAAATTTTCTGTTTCAGCCTGATTTTTTTGTTTGTTTGTTTGGAAGTATTCACAAACACATGGACATGTGTGACACCTCGTTGAGTATGTCTTGATCTCAGACTAGTTTCTGTTCAGAATTTTAAGTGTTTGAATCTAGAGAAGAATTCCATCCAGAACTACGCCTTATTATTCCTGTAGATATAAAACTCAGTATCTTTGGAGCATGTATTCTGTAAGATATCTAGAATCACAGAATCATAGAAACATTTAGGTTGGAAGAAACCTCCAAGATTATCAGGTCCAGTCCTGGACCAAACACCACCTTGTCAACCAGACCAGAGTACTGAGTGCCACATCCAGTCATTCCTTGGACACCTCCAGGGATGGGGACTCCACCACCTCCCTGGGAAGCCCCTTCCAATGCCTGACAACCCTTCCAGTGAAGAAATTCTTCCTGATGAAAACTGCTTTTCCATACTTGAGTTTCTGCCATCGTGCAATCACCCATTATTTCAATTTTGTATTATTGGCACAAAATTGGTGATACATTTAAATTCTCCACAGAGAAACCTCTAAATTCACGCATGTTTTTAGTCACTATATGCATCATACTGACCTGTCAGTGCTCCTCCCACCAGTGCAATTCCGAGTGTACTGCCCAGGGCAGCAGCCTGCCTGCCAGGATTAAGCGGGTTGCTATTCCTGAAAAGGGTAGAAAACCAAACCATTGCCTATCAAAAAACTGTTACACTTTGAGACTGATCATCAGTCTTACAACATGGTACTTGCTGCATGCTGGACAAGGTGACTCATAGGAAAATATCCTAGAATCTTTAAGGTTGGAAAAGATGTCCTAGACCATTGAGTCCAACAAATCCTGGCATTGCTGTGTACAAGACAGAGCTCATGACTTTAATTTAGCTTTGTTTTAGGCTGCAGATGAAAACAAGTTCTTTGAGAAGGTTATTAATGTCCTGTAAGCTTTTAGAGAATACTCCCTGTTGTCAAAAAGACCAGCATTTCCTCTTTTTGGAGTCTTATGAGATAGTGGAAGAAACTCATTTTGCCTTTTTTTTTGGAAATCTTAAAATTACCAGCAGTGTAATTGTAGAGTCATACTAAAGATTTTTCTATGTTTGAATGGTTCAGTGTGCTGTTTCTTTATGATGTTTTAATTTATTTATTTTTATTTGAGCTTTCCATCTGTAACAAGCTTGTCATTTAAACAGTGTGTTAAAGGCAGGAGATCAAGAAGAATCCAAATTAAATGAGAATACAATGCCTGATATCAAATCAAATAAAAGATGCATTTCTGAAAAAAAGTTGTAATTAGATCCAAAGAAGGTAGCAAATTGGTAGGTATTCAAAAATAAAAAAACTTATTTCTGTCTTCTCTCTATAGCTCACCTCGTTTCTGTTTTTATAGCAGTTACTATGATGCCAGCGATACCTCCCAAAATTCCAGGTAAACCATGTAAATTATGAACTCCACAAGTGTCTTGAATTTTCAGCTTGGATGCCAACACAGGCTGAAATGAGGGGAAATAGGAAGTTTATAGTGAGTTTAAAATCTTCCATGATCTCTAGATTGATATGCAAAAGAAAGAGCAGAAGCACAAGAATCAAATCACTACTAGAAGTCACCATTACCTGGAGTTTACTGTATCTATCCTCCCTTTGTAGCAAACCAAGGGAGCTCCAGGAAAGCCAAAGAGAAATAAGAAATGGGAGCAGAGCTGGGTCCCCAGTACTTACAGTCAGGAACTGGAACCCAAGGACAGAGACAATTCCAGCAATGACCCCAATGAACATGGCAGAAAAAGGGTGGATTGCCAGGTCAGCACAGGTACCCACGGCTACTCCTCCTGCCAGGGTGGCATTTTGAACGAGAACCTGCAAAGGGGACACAGAGGAGGAGGTGACACATGAGGAACAGAGGCTTGTTTTAGGGCTGAGTGCCTCTGCAGGCTGCACATGCTGGGCTCAGACAAATCACTGCAGCTTCTGGAAAGGCTTGGGTGAAAACAGGGCTGGATTCGAGGGCAAGGGGATGGAAGGTTGTCAGCCTGGCAGCTCCACGCTGGTTTGTTTTTGTCTGTTGTGCAGCTGCGCTGTGAGATTGCCAGGGAACAGGTCATTGCCTTGAGAGACCTGTTTTGGCTCTTGTAATAAGGAAACTCGAGTAGGACCGTCTTTGGAATAAGATCCAAAAGTCCACCAGAACATTGGACTAATGTCACTACAGTCCAGCAGGTTCTGTGGACAAGAGAGAATCATCACAGAATCATTAAGGTTGGAAGAGACCTTTAAGATTATCAAGTCCAACCATCAACCTAGCAGCACCACCATGTTCCCTGGACAGTCTGCTGCAGTGCTTTCCAACCCCTTCTGTGAAGAAATTTTTCCTTACATCCAGTTGCACCTGCCCTGGTGCAACTTGAGGCTGTTTTCTCTCATCCTGTCACTTGTTACTTGCGAGAAGAGACCGACCTCCACCTGGCTTCACCCTCCCACCTCAGGGAGTTGTACAGAGCCAGAAGGACCCCCTGAGCCTCTTTTCTCCAGAGTGAGCCCCACCCAGCTCCCTCAGCCACTTCTCATATAGCTTTTACAAGTATAATAGCTCTAATTCTGGCCGCAGTAGGAGCAAAGGCTCCAGATAGCCTGGACAGATAGATGGACACTGGGAATCTGCCTACTCATCCTTATTACAGAGAGTTGAATTGATTTAACAGGGGTTATGATGTGATTCTTACCATACTGAATTTGCCTCTTTTATCCACCAAGCTGGAGAGGGCAAATGTTACGATGGTACAGGCAGCCAAGGAGTAGTAAGTGTTGATAATGGCTGTTGCTCGAGCTACCTGGCTACTTGCAATGGCAGAGTTAAAACTGGGCCAAAATAGCCAAAGGAACAGGGTACCTGGATGAATAGAAACAAAGCAAAAGCTGTTTAGTCACAAGGGCTAACACAACAGAGGGAGCTACAAGAAATGAGGGTGATGATTAATAAGAAACATGGAATAGCCAGAATTCCGGAAGAAATAATAGAATATGCAGAAGCTTTTGACACTGGCAGCTGGGATTTTGACACATGGTCTCTGTCAAATCTTACTGGAAGGCTTTAATGACCCCTTTTCGTGCCCCACTCACTGCCAGAGCTCACCACCGCTCTGAAACCCCAGCCAGAACAGGAGGCGTAGGCAACACAGTTCACATGCAAATCCATTATCATCTCTCCATACAACTGAAAGTTTTAGCTGGTGAATAGGTCTATGACAGATAGATATACGGTTTCCAGCATTCATTACCATGACAGGCACAGCTCAATCCTTTTAATTATGGCCAGTTGCTTTGGAAATTTGCTGAAAAGCAGAAGATTTAACAGAAAGGCAGTCACCACTAATGCACAGTGAAAACACATCTTTAATTTGATCTTTCCTTTCTCTGAACCAAGGAAAAACTGTAAAAATATGTGTGCCACTGAAAACATGGTGCATGCATCAGACTGAAAGGAATTTGCCTCCAGAAGTGTACTTAGGAAAATGGAGGTAGCATAATAATAAGTAATCAGTAAAAAATAGAGATGGAAGAAGGATGAACAGCTGATCAGCACTTGATATTACTTCACTTACCAATCATGGCAAACATGTCTGAGTGATAGCTGGATTCATCATTTTCATGTTTGTTTGTCAGACCAGGACGGTACAAGATAAAAGCTGCAGCCAAACCAAAATAAGCCCCAAAAGCATGGATAGTCATCGAAGCTCCAACATCTGTGGCCTGTAATAGGGACACAAAACAATGCCACAGATTTTATACAGCATAAAGACAGGGATCTGATTAACGAGAAGTCTGGAGGGTTTAATGGTTTACATTCTAGGGTAGAATGTAGAGCCTAGCATATGCAAACTGGAAGTATTACAATGTGAAAGTATTTGTTATGAAGAGAAAATAGTGACTGCTAAATGGTTATACCTTTAATACTTCGGTAACTAGATACTCATTGCATGCAAAGGTGGTGATCTCCAGAAGTGTCAGGATCAGCATCTGAATGGGACTTGTTTTCCCCAGGAGTGCTCCAAATGAAATCAAAGCAGTTGCTGTACTGAAGTCTGCATTTATCATGCTGAAGTTAAGGAAAAGAAAGAAAACCGAAACAAAACACATGAAAAAAAAGAAAATTAGTTTAAAAGCTGTAATATCCAATGTGCTATTAAAATGATATCATTAAAATTATAGAGCTTTAACTCTTCACATACAAATTATCAAGCTCATCTTTGTGGATAAAAATTAAATCAAAGCTTCCCAGATGGATCTTGTAGGCATCTTACCAGTGACTGAAGAGTAAGTGCAGAAGGTTTCCTCCCAGTTATACCATACGTGTGCTTAGCTGGTTGAAATTATGGTGAAAAGACAGATGATAAGTATATTGGGTTGTGCAGGGATGTAATGGAATCGCAGAATCCTTTAGGTTGGAAAAGATCTCTAAGACCTTTGAGTCCAACCATTTACCCAGCACTGCCAAGTCCACCACTAAACCATGTCCCTCAGTGCCATGTTTGCATGTTTTTTTAAATGCTTCCAGGGATGGTGACTCCACAGCTTCCCTGGGCAGCCTGTTCGAATGCCTGACCACCCTTTCTGTGAAGAGATTTTTTCCTAATATCCAATCTAAACCTTCCCTGGGGCAATTTCCTCTTGTCCCTTCAGGCCATTTCTTCTTGTCCTGTTGCTTGTTCCTTGGGAGCAGAGCCTGACCCCCACCTGGCTGCACCCTCCTGTCAGGGAGGTGCAGAGAGTTGAGAAGGTCCCCCTGAGCCTCCTTTTCTCCAGGCTGAGCCCCTCCAGCTCCCTCAGCAGCTCCTCATCAGACTCACATTCTGGACCCTTCACCAGCTCTATTGCCGTTCTCTGGATGTGCTCCAGCCCCTCAATTTCCATCCCTGACTGCCACCTAGGCTTCAAAGATGACAGCAAGGTCTTTGGTCGTTTTTATAATTCTGGAAGCCTTGCACACCTTTCTGTCTCTGCGCATCATCTTTGCATGAGCTGTCAGACAGGACCAGTATTAATATGTTTTGGGGAATGGCAAAGGTAAATAAAATCACAAATTCATCAAAAACATGGAGCACAGAGAGGCACTAACCTGTCAGAGAGGCATGGGTCCCTCTATAAAAACCTGCCTGTAACCACTAGGGAGCTGCTTATATTATTCCTGCTTTCCCCTCACTAATGCTTGTATGCTGTTCCTTTCAAAATTGTCTACAAATTGTCTCGGAAAACAGAACTGCAGATGTGGAAAACATTCTGAGACATTGGTAGAGGCAGGACAGGTGAATAGGAGGGGCATTAAACGTGCTTAGAGGCATTGCCACTGAGGTCTCTTATTCTGTGATCAGTGTTCAGACCCTGCTGGAGTATGATGCTCATGAAAATCGTTCCTTGAGAAGTAAAAGAAAACCTCATGAGGGGATAGACATGCTTCTCCAGCCTTTCTTCTGTGCCCTCGTTAGTCATGGGAAGATAGATCCTTCCATGCCTGCTGGATGCAGGATGTGCTGTGCTGCTGCTGGAAATCTTCCAGCTTCCACAGCTTCAGAGATTCAAAGCAATCTCTCTACAGGACCCACACCTCCCACACATAACATAGCACCTCAAATTTGATCGCAAACTTTGGTTCCCTTGGCCCAGTGCACCAGGAGTGGCCCCCTCAGAGGTGAAGAGCAGAAGAATATGGGGAGGTGGACAATAAGGCTTAATGAAATTTGGGTAAAGTCTGACCCCAAAGATGCTGTGGTTTATGAATTCTCCTGATATCTTTAGGGATAGAAATATCAATTTTTGTAAATTCACATATACCTTTTGATGTCAATATGAATCTTCCCTGCTCTCATGTGCCAAAATCCTTGCATCAGAATTCCCCACTGGAGACCGAAGGCAGCAATGAGCATGTTGAAACCAACACTGCTGAATCCATATCTCTTCAGAAAGGTCATCAGGAAACCAAATCCAACAAATATCATCACATGGACATCCTGAAAGTCTGTAGGGAAAACATATCTATGTAGTGACTGTGAAGAGAGGCTGTGAAGGGTGAAAAGCCAGGGACAAAGGAGGAGTGAATAGAAAAGAGTTCCAAACTCCAGTCATGGATGTGATCCATTCTTCCCACTTCATAACCCGTCTACCAGCTGAAGACTGAGTGTCTCGAAAATGCCACACCTAATTACTGATTATATTGATTCCTATATCATTATGGAAAACCACTGGATCTCTATACTCATAAATTTAATGTGTCTGGCAAGGTCCTCTCTTTGTGAAGCTACTGGGAACATCCCCACAGCTTCATGTCCTTACAGAAAAATTATGTTTGCCTTCCAATAAAGGTGGTCAGAGCCAGCGTGTTCTGGCTAACTCCAAAACTGTACATGGGATTTGTTTGGGTCAGTGCTGGGTGTCCCGGTGCAAAGGAATGCTTGGGATCCCTAAAAATTGCTGCACAAGACATTGATCTTTTTACGTGGATAAAAGAAAAAAAAAATTAAGGCAAAGTTTAAATTTAAAAATTAATTTAGCTAATCACCATGCAATTAGTCTTCATTCAAATATTTCGTTGGTTTTTGAAATATGAATTTTGTTAAAATATGGCTAGTTCTTTTTCTACTTTTTGAAGTTATTACTTTTAATTTTCTTTTTTATGCTTTTAATACAAACTGAGTCTGTCACCGTAACATGGATACTTGATGTTTTAAAATTTTTTTTTACTTTTAAGCTTTATGTGATTTAATTGACTCTAAACCAGACAGGTTTGAGTCCTGTAACTGCAACTTTTTGTCTGATTTCACTGTAAGAACCTCCAGTATAGAGACACCATTTAAAAAAAAATTATTTCATTGCTCTTGCATGCCAATAAGATAGAAAAAATCGAGCTAGTTAGTATAATATTTGGCTTGAAGTTACATTTCGCATTACTTGAAGCATTCCTCAGTTTTGTATTACCAGGCTTAGCCAAAAGAGGGCCCAGAAGTATAAGAAGTTGCTGGGGACTCCTAATAAAGTGTTTTCTATTTGCAGTGTCATCTTCAGCTCAGACCTAGCACTGAAATACGCAGTAAAAGCCTTTACTTTGCATTTAAGAAATAGCATCATTGGTCGGCTTGGAATTAGATTATAAACTTTAAGGTCCTTTCCAGCCCAGACCATTCTGTGACTCTACAGAAATGCAGGTGGTTCACAAACATCTCCAACCTTTTTGCTTCCTCTTCAGGATGGACATTTTAAAGCTCTCTGGACTTATTTACACAAATGATTAAAAGTCCTTGTTAAAACTAGGTTAATTCATGGGTGTTGAGGACAAATTCCTGCTAGTTTAGCCTGTACCTTGAACTTTAACTACCTCTTATGCATTATTTTAAAGAAAAGTAGGTCTGGAATGACTTTAAATGGAGAAGAAAACAGCATGATTTGAATGGAACTGTTTCAGGAACTGGTTGTGTTTGACAAAGCATAGCACTTCTATTCTGTGAGACAGGAAAATAAAGATTGGGAAAAACACTCCAGAAGATCCTGGATAAAGCCACTACACAGAACTCTGTGAGGCTGGCCAAGACCAGCATACTAAGCCCACTGCAAGGTGGTCAGTCTCAACACAAAGATGGTTGTGGCATACACTAAACCTGATTTTGCTTGGCCTAAAGTTGTAAACCGCAGAACCCAGATCAAGAGGGATGCAAAGGTTTTCCTAAGCCCTGATCACAGGGCAATGCATACAGGATTCTATGCCAATGCATAGAAATCTGCTTGTAGTGCTCGAGGAACCATCACACCCCCTTGTTTTCCCATTCCAGTGGCACAACACACCTGAAACTGTCCATCCAATTTGCCACACCTGTACTTGCATCCACCAGAAACAGATGTAATGCAGAGCTATGCTTTGGGAGTGGTCTCAGCTTTGCCCTCCTTACCTGAGAGCAAAGCTAAGCTGATCCCACACTATTGTTTTCATTTTTCTTCTGTTCAAAACCACTGAAGCAGCTTGCATTCATGGTGCTCAGGTGTCTAAGGCATACAAAATCAGGCCCTGCACTGCAGTCCTGAGAATATAAATTAACTCTTGGATGAAACAACTAAATCTCTGAGGCAGAGATGGGTTAACATCCTAAGGCATAGCAAGAGAAGCAGTTTGAGCCCATCATTTTGGGGACTCAGGGGAAGTCCTGGCTCAAGATATTTCCTAATACATCTGTACAACCACAGCATTAAATTTCTGCCAAGTCCTCAGGCAAACTGTGCTTTTGTTTGCACTTTATACAGGTAAATTTGAGAGTAAGGGGTCCTAAAAGTGAAAATACAGGTATTGTGAAAATCTGCTTTTATTCCCATTCTTTATTGGGAACGACCTCTGTCAGGTCAGCATCTCAAAGTTCAACATGACATTGGTGGTGTTTGCTTAATTCATGTCTCTACTGGTAATCTGAGCAGCCTGGCGAAAAGAAATACATGTTCTTCTCTCCTAAAACACTGTTCCCACCCTAAAAGTAGTCCCTTATCCATGCTATGCCTAAAGCCCCACCTGGGAGGAGGTCAAGGGGCTGGTTTGCAGGAGCCCAAAGCATTCCAGAAGGTTGCTCAGACATCAGTAGTCTGGGCAGCTGAGGGACAAGTGTGTGGGAATAACACAGTTATACACTGTGCAGGGAGGCATGGAAAACAGCAAGAAATCCTTCCCACACTTTTTAGACACTGATATTAGTGAAGAAATAACCACAGGTGATCTCTAACTGGGTAGGTTACATTTAAAGTCCTATACTGTAGTGTTAGTACGATTACCTGTGTTGTCAGGTTATTCATGTGGGTTTTGGCATAACTCCTGCCTAGGCCAACAATCACCTCCTGGGCAACAATGGACCAAGAGTAATCCCCAATACACTGTCTAGATAAGGCCACCTAATTTAGGAACTTGGAAAGTTCTATACCATTGGGATAGTTTAATGCAACACCAGGTAAGAGAGCTGGGTTTGTTCAGCCTGGAGAAGAGAAGGCTCTGGAGAGACCTTAAAGCACCTTCTAGTACTTAAAGGGGGCTTGAGAAAAAGTGGGAGAGTGACTTCTTAAACAGGCAGATAATGACAGGGCAAAAGGGAATGGTTTTAAATTAAAAGAGGAGAGATTTATATTGGGCATTAGGAAGAAATTCTTCCCTGGGAGGGTGCTGAGGCCCTGGCACAGGTTGCCCAGAGAAGCTGTGGCTGCCTCATCGCTGGAAGCGTCCAAGGCCAGGTTGGACAGGGCTTGGAGCAACCTGGGACAGTGGGAGGTGTCCCTGCCCACAGCAGGGGGTTGGAAAGAGGTGATCTTTAAGGTGCCTTCTGATCCAAACTTTCCTTTGGCTCTAAGAACATCATTGACGTGGCCAAGCTGTGTCACGGAGAGAGTGGGCTCTGGCACAGCCTAAATTACCATGTCTCAGGGATACTGGCACATCTCAGTGGAGTTAACCCAAATGTGAGTAATTGGCCCCTGATACCCATCAGCTGACTTCCATTTGGAGCTGAATAATGCCCTGCATTTGCAGTTCTCTGACCCAGACAATGCTCTCTGTGAGAATACACAACATAAGACTGTTGAACCCTGAGATCACATTCTCCTGTAACAGCCACTGAAAGAACAGTTAGAATGAGAGAAAAAGAGGGAAACATTGAAAATTACACAGGTGCTACCTACAGGCAGGGAATTCTGTACTCTATGATCCTCATCAAGCGCATTGCAGTCAGGACTACAAGTCTTTGAGTCCTCAGAACCAAGAAAATGAACAACAAACCTTCAATACTGCCAGGAAAACACGGTTTGCAGCTCTGTAAACTTTGTTTTCTATTTGTTCACAATAGTCTTATCTTTGCATGAGGAGGAGGGGGTGAGAGAAGTGAGAAACTACTTCTCAGGCCAAAAGCTTTTTCTGATCTTCACCAAGTATTTGCAGAGCAACAAATCAACAGAAACATTTTCAGACTAAACCATTGCTGCCTAATGGAGACACTGCTTTGGAAGATAGCAGAGGGTTATCTACCTTGTCACAAAAACTATGGCTCTTTTTGGAGTCCAGCTTCTACAAACATAAAGATGCATGTGCAGCTCAATTTCCATGTCCTTATAAGACAAATTTTCCAAAACTGGATGGTAGTAATGAAATATTTTATTCATTTTAATTATTTAATACAGTAATCAAGATAGATGGTCTGGCAAGAAATACCCCCATCTGTCTCTGGAAAATGCTGGAATCTTTCAGAGCAATACATAGTTCTCCAAGTCTTAACCTGCTGTGCAAACACTAGAACTATTTCCCAAGCTCTTCTCTCCCAGAACAGTAAACTTCTCAGCAGTGAGGTACTTGCAGAATTTTACATGTGCTTAACTTGGATTTGTCTTTGAAGCCTGCTGCTTATCACACCTCAGAAAATTTTTTTTGCCCCAAAACACAAATTTCTTTTCCAGCTTTATGAGTAGGTCTCATAAGTTATTCAGAAATCTTGCTTAGGATCAGTTTAAAGAAATTCAAGCTTCTATAAATCTTAGACAGAAATACTTACGTGGATATAATTCTGTATGTTGAGGACTTGTTTCATAATCCACAAATATCCCATACAAAACAATGATGATCACTTCGAGAAGAAGCGCCAGGATCGAGAACTTGAACTTCATGTTGGTGTCAAAGTCTGGAGGCATTGCTGGAGAGCAGGTGGCTGTGAGAGCTTGATAATGGGCGTTTGCCTTCAGAGGAGCTGACTAATTCTGTGGATCTGGGTGATACAGCAAAAAAAAAAAAGAAACAGAGACGTGAACACGCCGTCACACCCACTATGGGAGGGAAAAAGTGTGGGTCAATAGAGTGATTTCGATTTCCCAGGGTACTTCTGTGTGTGAAATGCTGGCTTGCTTTTTTTTTTCCCAGTTTGTAATACAAACCAGCTCATTCAGCCACAGTTGTACTTTTCACTGCCTTATATGTATTTTAAAAAGGAAATAGCCTTCAAGAAAATCTCACACAGCAGGGTTTGCTGCACGTAGTGAGGAACAGTGACTCCCAATTGTGTTTCCTGTAGTAAATAATATTTTCAAGTTTTAGCTCTTCTTCCAAAAAGTAAATAATTTTGCATGGTTAATAAAACATGGAAAATCACCTTTCTTCATATAGGCTGTGATAAGCAAAGAGAATCTCTTTCAACAGCGTGAAGACATTTTTTTTTATTTCACAGTGAAGTTCTCATTCTCAGAGCATAAGTTCTCATTGTAAACTCTTGTTTAAAAAGGAAATTACTGTACTTCTTTATATGTAAATAGGTTATTCATAGTTGTTAAAAAAGAAAGCTGTAATTACTAAAAAGAGGAATTTGAAGTAAACAGCTCCATTTTTATTACTGAATTATTGCTTTTCTTTTACATTCCCCTTAGCTCAGACAATGAAAATAGGTAAGAGATCAAATCTTCTACATGGTTGAAAAAGCTTAGTTTGTAAATTTTTTCATAACTGGAGGAGAAAATTAAATTTCACTTAGTTTACTGTTGGATGATCTCTTGCTCTTGAGAGTCACATTGCTTGTCAAAATTTTTCTTGAGTCCTCAAAGTTTTGTGGATAAAATATTGTATTGATGTGAGTAAAGTCACCTCTCTTAATCCAGTAGTCAGAAAACAGGGCAAAATTGTATGGCAGGAGCTTTTATTTCATGAAAAATTGTATCTTTAAAAGGAGAGATGATATTTTAGTAATTGACTAATGGAGAAGTAGAGCCAGAGTACAGCAATAAAAAGCTGTGTCAATTCTTGGGTATAAAAATCAGCTTAATATAGAGATGTTGGGAGATGATGCTAAGTTGGGCTGCCATCCTGGTGAGATACTGCTGGAAAACTGCTCCCATGCTATGAGATTTAAAAACTCAGTTATTTTTTAAGATACCTCTATTCTGATGTACAGGGCAGTGCCATGACTTTTTCTCTGTTCCTAAGGTCAATTCACAATTCTCTAATATAAAGGTAGAATTAGACCATTACCCAAACTAAGTTTAGAATTATCACAGCTTTTTCTCCTTGGAAATGAGTCTGTGCATTTGGAAGGGAAACCAAAGTATTTAGCAAGAAAACACTCATCTATCACACAATCAAGCCTTCAAGTGGCAAAGCTAAAATAAGCACGTACGTGTTTTTTTCCTTCATGGCAACTGTATTTCATTTGAGCAGGTCAAAGAGAGGAAACAGTGCTTTGTTAAAAAGCTATCACTCATCCTTACTGCACCACAGGATAGGACACACAGCCAGGTTTGATTGTGAGGACCTGTGAGCTCCTACAGTTGCTCAGGAGGTGAATAAAAAAGAACAAAGTCACAAGCAAATTTCATTGGTTTCCTTACCTGTCGCTCAGCCATGAATATCTTGTGTATTCATTGCATAAAGTTTTTCCTAGTGAAGATCTCATGTGACATGTGTGCAATCCTTATGTTAAGATCTTTCAGGGCTGCAGGAAAGGTTCCTTGAGGAAATCTTATCAGGTGAGGTGCCATTTAATAGCGTTTAAAATTTAAAATGGATCAAGTCCATTCAATCAGGACCTTCTCTGAAGTTATTATTTTATATCTTAAATCTCATGCAGGTACATACACACACACAGATACACAATCTGTATTGGAAGAGTATTCATCCATGCCTTTTTCCTTTTTCCTTGGCCAGGAAGAATAATTTAGCTATTTTCCCAGTGAGGTGAACTAATGCCCAGCAGCCACGGAATGACCCCTAGATATGTACAGGTGATTTACGTACAAATAGGGATGCTGAAGAAGTTATATCCCAATATTTATACACTCTAATATTCATTCTTCTGAATAAATGAAGCATTTATCTCTCACCACTAACAAGGCTGAAGTTTGTCACAAATTAACTCCAGATATTGCCAGCTTTAAGCTAAAGGGACTGACAACACAAGCTGCCAGGAAGGAGATGCTTTATCCACGGGGTGGAGCTGGACTATTTCGGTCACTAGACTTTTTGGGAAAGCCCAGTTTGGCCTGACTCACTGCCTCAGTTTTTGCTTGTGGAGATGGGCTTTGGCTTGTGTCGTATCTGGGCACTGCTTCAGGAAATGGCAGGTGCTCTGGATGCTCTCCTCAAGCCTCTCCAGGGGAAGAACTGTGAATAGCCATAGCCTGGGTACGTGCATAGCCAGCCATACCATCTGCAGAGAGTACGGAATGTCTACCCTGTTAAATCCTGAAAACAAGGTCTGGATCTTTCAGCCCTACATCACAGTGGAAACTTTGGAGAAAATCAGTAGGTCCTGCATTTTGCTCTGATATATTTCCCAGCAGAAGCAACTGCCATGTCAATGGCTGTCTGTCATTCCCATTTTTTTCCTGATTGCCTTGTTTCTTACACAGGCTTTCCAGGTGATGGGGAACAGCCACTTCCAACACCTCATTTCAAAGGCCAGCAGCCTTTATGTGTCCATCCAGCTGCTGCTGGATAGGACAATCAAAATGCACACATCTTGCATTGCTGCTCTTTAGGAAATTCCCTCAGGTCTCCTTATTATCTTCATCCCAGTCCTGGTGGCTACAAATGCAATGGAAGGAGTGAAGGTGTTCTTTGGTAAATATTGTTGCACACCTGGATCTATTAAGTGACTTTAGGTATTTGTCATTTAAGTAGCTGCTGGATGTTTTTATCCAGCTTTCCATCTAAATAGGATGTGGGTGACATATCACAAACTTTATGTAAATAAATGTGAACAGTTATGGCAGAGTTTTAAGCTTTCAGAAGGATAAAAATAAGAAATAAAGGAATTGCTTGAGCTGTATCTTACCTAAAGAATGAGAAAGAATGTGCATTTAATAATCTTCTTACAGAATGCCCTCAAGTATCATTAGGAGTGGCATTCAACTGACCAGACAATCTCTGTGCATTTCTGTACCTGATCTAACCTGCAGTGTTTTCGTATTAAATCATACACTCAAGGAATTGTTAAGGTTGGAAAAGACCTCTAAGATCATGAAGTCCAACCATTAACCCAGTACTGCCAGGTTCACCACTAAACCATGTCCCTCAGCACCACAGCTACATGTTTTTTCCATTTTTTTTTGCAGAAGAAATAGAAACTTCCCAGAGCAATTGTTTTCATGTTAAAGGAAGTTTTAGGTAAAGGCAGTTACCTAAATTGCCCGGCTAAATAGGCCAGGTGAATGGAAGTGCCCTTTTTGGTTGTGTTTCTTGGCTGACACAGGTTCAAATCAGGTTCAGAATGTCTACTAGAAGACCCTGATGTTATTTAAGACTCTGAGCTAAGTTCACTGAAGTCTGAGCTACAAGGATCCCTCAGTCAGTGATGTGGACTTACAGAGCATGACTTGGCTGCACACCAATGTTCAATTTACTTCTTGATGTGTGCTGCTCTTGTGGACATAGCTACGGAGACCAGAGAGGTGGGATAAGGTGCATCTTGCCTCCACACTGGGACAGAAATATTTCTTAGATCTCCTGAACCTTGAGCTAAGTTTTTTTGAGAACTTTGACATTTATCTCATTTCTGTGGTGTCAGGATAGAAGCATTTTTTTCATTAAACATTAACTTCAATTCTTCAAGTCAGTAGACCCCTAACTCTTCTCAAGTTGAAAGCTCAGCCAAGTAAATGCAGTTTGTCCATGCAGTCCTTAAATAGCCTCCTTCACCTTAAAGAGGGAAGTAACAGTAAGTAGATTTTCCCACTCCTTAGATAACAACAAGAAGAATCACAGAATGGGTCAGGCTGGAAGAAACCACAGTGGCTCATCCTCCCTGCTCAAGCAGGGTCATCCCAGAGCACAGGGCACAGGATTGTGTGCAGACAGTTCTGGAATTTCTCCAGTGAGGGAGACTCCACTCACTCTCTGGTCTCTGTTCAGGGCTCAGTCACTGCACAGGAAAGAAGTTCTTCCTCCTGTTCAGGTGAAATTTTCTGGGCATCAGTTCCTGCCTGTTGCCTCTTTGTCTTGACTGGATCCAAATCATTCCCACCAACCTCTTAGCTGTTTTCTTGTAAATGTGGGTTGATATTGCAGTTTCTCTTGCTAAAATAAATGTGTTTTATTCTTCTGTTTGAAATCTCACAGACTTTGTTCTCTAAGACCTTGCTTGATTGCTAGACAGTATTTTTAATCTTTCCAGTACACAAAGAATAGATAGAAGGTAACACTAGAAGGAATTAGCTTTTTTCTTTCCTCTAAATAGAATAGGCCAAATAATTACATGCAGTTAGGCTGTGCTCAGCTAAAGTGTGACTTGTTGAAGAGGAGCATGTTTCACTTAAAAACTTCACTCTTTCATTTCTGCTTTTATTGCATGAGTTCTGCAAAGCAGGGCTTAAATGCAGGAGTTAAAACAGAAACGTTTGGTTGAGGTGTATCCCAAAGTGTCAGGAAAGCTGTTTACTAGAGATAACAGGGTCCTTCTTCCTTCCACAAGGGCCAGTGGGCCTGTCTGAACGCATCTTGTGATAAAAAGGACCTACCTCAGCTAAGATGGATGCTTTGCATGCACCTAAAAGAAATAGTAACAATTAGATGTCTAAGTCTCAGATGGTATGGGTGATAAATCATGTATGTTTATTGACTTTTCTTATGTTAATGTGTTTCTCTTGCTCCCCATCAGTTCCCTGTACTTACTTGTAATGGGGCACTTGATGTGGCTGCTCCTGCCTGTATGAAATCATTTACAGAGCCTGGTTCTGAAGGCAAGCTGGTCTTAAGCTTCTGAAAAAGCACAAGGAGATTACTTCAGACATGGCAGTGAATCATCTCAGTTGTCTTTCCTTACAGAGGACTGGCTACCTCGAGGTTTCAAAATCTACTCTTTAGCTGTCAGTACATCTGGATTTGTGTTCATTCTTTGTATCATGACAGAAGAGCACTGGGAAAGGGCACTTGTAAAGGAAGTTGAAGAGAACTGCATTGAGTCTTGGATATTAGGAAGAAAATCTTCCCTGTGAGGGTGCTGAGGCCCTGGCACAGCTTGCCCAGAGAAGCTGTGGCTGCCCCATTCCTGGAAGTGTTCAAGGCTGGACAGGGCTTGGAGAAACCTGGTCTGGTAGAAGGTGTCCCTGCCCATGGCAGGAGGGTTGGAAGTAGGTGTTATTTAGGGTCCCTCCCAATCCCCACCATTCTGTGATTCTCTGAATCCATAAATCTTTTGTTCCTCACTAACCTTTCATGATGCATTCCTTACTCAATTCAGCAGACACAACCACAGGTCAATCTGAGCAATCCCAGAAAACCTCCTGCTAAGTGTGGCTCTTCCACTGTTTATGTAAAGCTCAGCCTCTGGAGGCGGAGCCGTGATCTTCTTAGTGGTTCAGCATCAGGGTGCAGTTTAGTGGTAGCATGAAATTGTTGGTCTAATCCACATCAGGATTTGTCAAACCGGAGAGAGACAGTAAATATCAAATTTTTATGAGTCAGTGAGTGCTGTAAACTCTGAGCCCCACCAGAAGTTAAACCCCAGTATAAACGGTGCGTTTCGTACCTGTGTTCACACTGACCCGCAAGTTCTAATAATTTTGACCTTGGCACAAGTTGCAAATGTGGGTAGAACAATTAGTATGTAACAAATTCCTATCAGAAACTCCCATATTGTTTGTTTTTCCTGTGTACAACTAACATCTCCTCCAGCTGGCTGAATATTAGGCAAGTGGGGACTTCTTTGTTTGCAGCTTGAATGCTGACCTGATGGAAGACATGATTTGTGACCTTCATAATTAATTTGCATGACTGGTTTTTAGTTGACGGGAAGTAGGTGCTAAATCACTGAATATTCCAAAGCAGTCCTGTGCTATTGAACTGACAAGATGAATTTATTATTTCCTCACAATGGGCCAAGGACAAATTCAATGAACAACTACAACTCGACTTACTATCTAAAATACAACACCCCTTCCGGGACAAGCCAACACTGGAGGTACTACAATGAATTGGGAGCAAATAAATATGAGTATGGAAGGAAAAATTACCTCAGTGGAAAAATCCAGTCTCTGAAATGTTCATACCAAGCTGTGAAAGGTACAAGTTTTTGTGCCATTATTCATTAGATGCTACGTTCTCCTTAGATACTTGCTATTTACCTCTAAAACATGAATAGAGTATTAAATAACTCATATAGGGCTGGATAAAAATCTTTATATTGGATTGTTCAACTGATCTGTCTAGATCTGCAATGATTCTCAGTGCAAGGCTACTGGAATAACCTAAGATCCAAAGATTTAAGCTTGGGATATGATGTGTTATGGTCAATATTATGTCAAAATGGTCTGGATTGGTTTTGTGTTTCCAAAAAACCCATCCTTATGTTTATTGATTACAGAAAGGATGATCCAAGGCTCATCCAGGAGGCAAGGCAGAAAACAAGCCTAGAGACACACTGAGCCAAAACAGTGCTCCTGGGCCATGGGCAGGTGGTGGGAGAAGCTTCAAGGGAGGCTAAAATCTCCTCGATGCTCATTAGTAAATACTAGGCTCAGATGATTGTTGATATTTCTGGTTATTTTTGCTCGCCCAGCAAATTTCCACATCTTTGGATGGCTTCTCCCTAATCATGAGGTTTGTGTCCCTGCCTTCACACCCTACAATTGGCTTTCGTTTCACCTTTCCCCTCCAGGTTCTTTACACATTTCTTTTCCATTGCCATTTTTCTCCTTTCCCATTCGTAACCCGATTTCCTCATGAACACTGAGCCACTGCAATCTGTGGAAGAAGCATGATCACTGCTCCCAACATCTAATTTATTGTGACTGACATTTTTTACCTCTTCAATCACCCAGCATTTGTCTCTTTAGGGACATGGAATTTTTAGGCCATTGAGGGTGTTTCCTTCAATTGTAGGTAGGTTATCACATAATACCTTCAACAATATTTTGCCTTCTGTTTGTAAATTTTTATGTCCTTCTTCATTCGGTTGGAAGGCTGCTGCTGATGTTTCCAGTTTTAATGCTTAGAAACTGATGTTTTTTCAGTAATGTCTTAATGCAGTGTATAAAAATACCTCTGTTTTGTGCTGAAAATAAAGAACAAAACCCAAGATGTTGAGAAAAATCTCCTGCCATAAGAAATAGTGACACCTGCACAGGCCCCTTTCCTAAAAACAAGCATCAAGTTAAGAGTTTCTTTCAAAAAATCAGGAGACATTTTCTGATACATTATTGGATGAGGGTGGAAAATCACCTCCATCATCTGACCAGAGTTGCACAGCCACATTTGCATAAAAGCTGAATCCATTCTTGCTTTGAATTTACAGAAATTGTGTAATTTCTGTGCCTCAGAAGCAGTAGTGTTCAGAAACTGTGCCTGACTCCTCAGTGTTTCAGCCTTGTGCAAACATCACAAGGACTATAGTACAATTTTTGCCAAAATAAACCTTTTTTGACCCTTCAGCAATCACTTTGTGGGAAACTTATCATATGTGCCTGCACAAAGAATGCTGTACATCACGAAATAAAAATAACATGTTTAATATTTGCTTCATTTGTGATCCTTAGTGTAGTTATCTGGGATTTGTTTACATTGGGAAGAGACTTTTTAAAGAAGATAGGTGAATGGTTTTGCATGCCCTAAAAAACTCCGGTGGTTTAAAGTCAAAGAATGAATTAAAAAATCTTGTTGTTCATTCAACAAAATAAATAAAAGCCATGATTTGATTTTTATGTGGCACCCAGGGCTTTCCTCCTTTATTTCCACCACTTCATGGAGCAGTGGGGGAAGAGAAGAAAGCAGAGGAGTGTTAATGATGCAAAACAACAAGCAAAAAATATCATTTGATTTGAAATGGTGATTTCTGTGGAGAAAAACCTCAAGAACCTGCTGATAATGATTTTAAAGAGTAATTTCCAGTTGCACACATGTCGAGCCCTGGGCTCTCCATTAATGGCTAAAAGAATAGTTAACATGGGCCTTATCCATGCCAGTCTGCTACTCCAGCTTTTCCCAAAAACTGCCTTTTTCCAGAGTTGTTATTGATGCTGGTGTCAGAGTATCTGTCAGTCCTAGGGAGCAGTCTGAAGGTGGCATTTCACAGACCCCAGAGCAGAGGGCTGAGCCCAGTGACCAGCCCATGAACCCTCAGACGTCGCCGGTGGGTTGGGAGGGAGTGTCACGTCCTTGCTTGTATCTCCCGGTGCCCCCTGTCCCCTCTGACTTGTGGTTAAACTGAGATATAATTATGCTGGAGGTGTGGCTATCAAATGTGATATTATAATTTACAGGACCTCGTGCTTTGTGGGCTCTTTCTCAGCGTTCACTAATTAATCTTCCTTGCCCTGACTGTGCGGGTTTATCTTTGCCTTGCAGTCGGTGAGGCTGAAGCTTGCAGGTCAAATCCCTTGCTCAGGGGTTAAATGTCTTGCTCACAGCCCAGAGCAGAGACAGGAGCTGTCAAGAAAGTTCTTAATCAGAGAGTCCATCTCCTGTTTTTCACAGTTTAACCATGGCCTTTATATTTGGAGGAATCCCATTTTTGGCAGCCTAGCCTAGAAAGCTGGGAGCAGCCCAGGGGTGGGGAACATCCTCGTCCTGTCCCTGCTCTGATGGCCTTTTTCTGCTTGGGCTTGCTCAAACATCTTGCCACGATTTCATTTTATGAGAATAAACTGGATACTCTGACAATAAAAATTTCTAATGGCATGTGAAGGCTTCCAACCCTCGCTTTCTATTTAGTATGAGGGCTTGGATAAGTAGCCTCAAGTTGCACCAGGGAAGATTTAGATTAGATATTAGGAAAAATTTCTTCATGGAAAGGGTTGTCAAACATTGGAACGGGCTGCTCTGGGAAGTGGTGAAGTCACCAGCCCAGAAGGTGTTTGAAAGGCGTGTAGAGGTGGCACTGGAGGTCATGGTTTAGTGGTGAAGGTCTTTTCTGACCTTAATGATTCTGTAATTTCACATTAACTTGTTGTTATTGTAGATGAGATATGTCAAGAACAAGAGTGAGACAAGTTTTGTGGAAGATTTGTTCTCACATAGCAATAAATGGAGAAAAACAGGGGAGATACAGGCCCATGACTCTCTGCAAGACATTGAGATACTGAAAGTGATGACCTTCCCTTTGGTTTAGGCCAGAGGTTAAATTTGGTAGTGAAACTGCTGCCATTGATGGATTTTAAATATAAAAAAATATTCTTTCTTCAGAAGCTGTCAGACTGTTAGTTACTTCATAACCTTTGTTTAAAACTGTGTTTAAGGCTCTTGTTATGTGAGTTAACAGCTGAAGAGCTCTTACACCCCTCTCCACAGATAAGGCTTAGGCTTGTACTGTAGTAGTTGCTCTTATCATCTCTCAGCATATGTGCTTCTTGTGAACCAGAATAGAAATGGCAAGAAATTCCTGGTGTTATTTGCTTCTTGCCTGGACTAACACCTAAAAGGTAGCACAACTCAGCACAAACTAAACAGCATTTCCTTGTACCAAAAAGGAAACCCCTGTCAAGACATCAGTATGAAAACTAGCTTTGTGAAAATACAGTCAAAGAATGGAGAAAAATGTCATTTGACACCCTGGATCTCAGCAAATGTCATGCTGCTTTTACCCCATCTGTGTGTGGTAAACCCATATTCAGCAGCATCTCAGCTTTCCCAGGGACATGAACAACAAAGTGGAGTATCCCGAGCACTCCTTGATGTCAGCTCTGAGAAACGGGAACACCCAGGCAGCATTTCATCTCACCTCCTGTTTGTTCTATTCCACAGCAGTAGGGAAGCAGAATCTTTTGAAATCTCCTGCAAAAGCATGAAGGTTGTGCCTGGATACCCTGCAGTAACCCAGCAGGGTGCCTGGTGCTCCAGGGTGGAACCTCAAGTTGTAGGAGATCCCTTCCAGCTCCTGCTGCTGCTGTGCTCGAACACCATAGCTGGATATCCAGAGCATGAAAGTCGGCTCTCTGAGGAGGGAGCTGTCTCAGAAATCTCTGATAATAAAAGAATTCCTTGTTAAATATTCATTGGCCCAGATAAAGGTGGAGGAAAGAGAAAAAACTTGGAAAATAACCCAGAAAACACTTGAGAATTTTGCCAAAATTATGTATCCTCCCATAATTGAGTTGGGGTTTTATAGAATTGTGTTTTCTGAGGAAAACACAGGTTTCTTAGGAAATTTTCACCAGCTTTAGTTTGAATTACACTTTCTACAAATCATAGAATCACATTTTGAGTTGGAAGGTAGCTGAAAGATCATCTTGTTCTACCTCTGCCATGGGCAGGGATGCCTTCCACTATCCCAGGTTGCTCAGAGACCCATCCAACCGTGGCCTTGGACATTTCCAGGGATGGGGCAGCCACAGCTTCTCTGGGCAACCTGTACCAGGGCCTCAGCACCCTCACAGGAAAGAATTTCTTCCTAATATCCAATCTAGCCCTGCCTTCTCTCAGTTTGAAGCCATTCCTCCTTGTCGTGTTATTCCATGCCATTGTAAAAAGTCCCTCTCCAGCTTTCTTGGAGCCTTGCACAGTGGCAGTGGTCGTGAAGTTGAAACTGAGCTTCAAGCAGGTAGAAAATCAAGGCTACCAGAATTAGTAATTGATATCCTGGAAATCATAAATTTCCCTAATTTGATGCTCTTAATTCCTTTAATATGATGGTGATTTGACCAGCAGAAACAGGATGAAGCCATAGAGGGGAGGAAACCACTGCCAAACTGTTTCTATATGTAGTGATCATTTACTGAGCCAATATTAGCTAAGAAAATCTGTGCAAGTGTTAAAATGAGGCCAGACTAGGCCCAGAACTTTAATATCTAATAAAAGGAGATATCCTTTATACAGGTAGAAAAATGAAAAAGCAATGCAGGTTCGTGTCTGGGTATCGCTCACCCTCTTGTGTCTTCATCTAGAACTGCAGTCTTGTGGAGAAAATGATTTTTACTGGCCTAAAATAGGAAGGGAAGGTGCTAAGCGGGTTCTGCTCTGCTCAAGGCTGGTTTATGTGAATCAAGGGGTATGGAAAACCAGGAGCCTTTGAGGAGCAGCTGGAGGTCTGGTGAGACACCCCAGTATGGTGCAAGGTTAGTGGGAAAGAGCCACATGAATAAAGGTATCATTTAAAACCTGCATGCACAGATGTAGCAGAATCTTTGTGATTAGGTCAAAGTTGCAGATATAACGTGTGACCCTTTTTTTGCCTGTACAAAAATTACATCCCTTTTTGCTTTGTATTTCTTTTCCTTTCTCATCCACGCTCACAGGAAGTATAAAAGAGCCTCAAAATATCCATAAGGAATTTTCCAAATTAAAAAAAACACACCCCTTGATTTATAAATAACTTTAATTAAAAGCTCTGTTTGTCAACTGGTGGTAAATAATGTGTTTATTGAGCAGGAAGACATTCCATTGACAATCAACAAAAAGTTAGAAGAAAGTTTAGTGGCATTTAACAAATTATGCAAAAAAACCTGAAGTGTTTTAAAAGTGGGTTTCCCATTATAAAGACATAAATCAGTGGCAGATCCACTGCAAGGAAACCCACAAAGTAACACGTTAGTATCTTAAGCATGATTTCTACAAAACCTAAAATAACAGAGGTTATATTGAGCTACTAGTCTAATTGAGGACTGAAGTAATGGTCAGATTTCAGATAAAGTTGTTACCTATAGGTCAATCTGAGTAGATGCACTTTAGTGAATACACTTTACAGTGAGTTCTACTCTTTCCTTGTTATCTCACAGCAGTTGTAATGACATCCAACTGGACTTTACATTATCTGAGTGGTGCATTTGCAGCTTGCAGGACACTTCTTCTTCACCAGTGAGTGGCTACAGCCAAACAATGATTTCAGATTTTTGCAGTTTCCAAGGAGGTCTTGATGTTTGCAAGGGTTGGCTAAAACAAAAGAGAGAGGAGCAAACACATTAAATGTTATTTGGAAAACAAGCCCTGATTTGATACTTCTGCGTTTTCCAGAAATTCCAGTTGTTCGTGTCTATATACACTTTGTACTTTTGCTCTACTGTTGAAATGGCTTGAATATTATAGAATGCTTTTTTTTTGAGGAGAATAGAGTGACTTACTGCAAAGTCCTTTGTCACAGTGGCCAGGACAGTCTGCACATTTTGGTCCACTGCTGTAAGGTGTAGCTATTTGCATCGGGTTATTTCCTCTGAAATTTGAAAGAGTTACAAGACAAAACAAGATCAAGATGAAGCTCTGAGCCATTAACAAGAGTTTGTTTTTTAATGCAGTGAAAGGCATCCAGAAGTTTTTGGATAAAGGTATTTTCATATGCAGTCATGTTTTAGTTTCAGATATTCATCAAATACAAAAAAAAGATTTTAAATAAGAAGGACAAAAAGGTTTAGAGAAACAAAATTAATTGACTATTTGCATTTGTATAGCATTATCTGTTAAAAAAAATTATGTTCTTCCTAGCTCTGCTTCTCTAATAGATTTCAACTGATTGAGGTAATCATACAATCACAGAATCACAGACTGGTTTGGGTTGGAAGGGACCTTAGAGATCACTTAGTTCCAACCCCCTGCCATGGGCAGGGACACCTCCCACTGTCCCAGGTTGCTCCAAACCTCAGCAAAACCGTTCTGAAATGCAGTCCTTTACCTCTGTGAATATTCATTTGCTGTTGGCTTTCACTTTGCACTCGATTTTCTTCTTTGTGGTCAAAATTACAGCATGATTTGTGCCTGATGACTGATTCTGACAGAGATAAACCTTTGTTCATCTGCTAAAATTTCCCTAATATCTCTTTCAACACGAAATGAAATAAATGAAATAAATATTGATATTCAACATGCTGTTATAAACCCGCAATTCACACTGGTATTTTCAAAAGTATAAATGGTTAAAGTAGATTGCAATTATTTTATCCTACAGCCAAGGATATTTTGGAAACATATCCGTAATCATCACAACTGAGTAAGAAGGCAGTACGTACGCAGGGCAGTATTGGCAAACGTAAAAGTACTTGTATGAGCTTGTGGGACAGTAGGAAACTCCACATCCCACCTTGTAACTGTTGTACCAGATTAGCTGTAGAATAAAAAACAAACACAGTATTTCAGAGTCATCCCTCTTGAATTCTCATTAAAGAAACCTCAGAAAAAAACAGAACCAGAAAATAACTTTTTCTTTCATTTTTTTCTAGTCAGCTTTTATGTTTAAAGTTTAGCTGTCAGAAAGAATATATAGAAAAATGAGCTTCCTCCAGTTTCCAAATACTTTCGAACACAGTGTCTGGCAGAACACTAAAGTTGAAATTCAAATATTTTCATCGTAGCTATTTTGCTTTGACACTTCGTAATCACGTATTTCAATCCCTGTATATTAAATATTTATTTCTGAAATAAAGATATTTCTAAAGAAAGGTTTTTCTGCAGAACAATATTTCTCTTTTGAACAGCTCTTCCAAAATACTGGTTCCATTGCCTCCTAATTGGATGGAAAAGAATTTTAGTTTATAATTCATCTCTGGATCAGAGTATGAATGATAGATAATAGTTTGATGACACTGATAGTTTTTTTGTGATTATGAATAGCTCCCAGCTGCCTTAAGTGTGCTCCCATAATTCTGGTGTATCCCTGCAGTTTGTTTCAAGTCTCCATACCTGAGTGTAGCTCTCGATGTTGACGTTTTTCGAGATTGCTCCATATCCATACTTGAAATTGGAGGACTGACTGTGCCACACTTGAATTGCATCAGCCCATGTTCTTGGGTAGGATGACAGTAACACATTCTCACCACAGGTGACACCTGGAGAAGACGTAAATCTATTTTATTAGGAGAGAAGCAAACCGTAGGGCAGGAGGTGGGACAGAGGGGCTGTAGCTATATTCTTTAAAAAATGTCTATGATGCCAATCACTTTGCCCTGTAATTTTAAGGAGTTCCAACAAGTTGTCTTTCAGAGTATTCATCTGACAAAAATTATGTTTTTGTGTTTCATAATCACAGAATCACAGAATGGTTTGGGTTGGAAGGGACCTAAAGATCATCTTGTTCCAACTCCCCATTGGAAGGGACACCTTCCATAGACCAGGTCCTGAAATGGTATTCTAATAATCTTAAAAAGCTATTCTACAGCAGATTAAAAGTCATCCTTAGTTCTCTTTCACATTCACAGGGGTCATCTGTAAACTGTCATTAACCCATCAGCTTAGGCTCCATCTTTGTCAGTACCATTAATAACTCTCTTGTCTCTTGGACTGATTTTCATCCCACACTGATTTGCCCATTTCTGAGCATTTTTGGCAGCTTTCTCACTCCACACCTGAAAAACACAAAGGAAAAAGTACCCAAGTCATAAACAGGTTAATACAGCCTGTGAGAAGAAGAAGAAAAAACTAGGAAGGGGTGTTGAGCACTGGATGCTCCCGTGGCCCCCAACAGAAAGAGGAGGAGTTGTGCTGGTTTACTTTCCTGGGGCATGGGAACCACATTTCTTCAACTCTTAAAGGTTTCAGGTTATTCTGCACAGTTCTGTCTCACAGTCCCAATCTCCAGACGGTGCAGATTAAAAGGGTTTTTATAACTTACTGCTGAGTACTTTCAGCTTTGTGTCCGAGTGAACACTGCCGGGTGCACTGGACTAAACAGTATAAAACTGATTTTCAGCCCAGGTGCAGCTGAGTTGTGGTGATTGACATCAGCTGGGCTTTGAACCTGAGGACTGTTTGCAGGCCTTGGTATGCAGGCTTAACCACAAAGCACTGACCAGCTCATCTGCTCGTGGGATAGGGATAACAAGGAATATCAGGGGGGACAAGGATGGGAAAAGTTTTGCAGATCTAGGTCCCTTTTGCCCTCCTGACAGTGTGAGATTCAGAAGCTGCTGCTCAGGCTCCTGCTCCCCCTTTGCTTTGCATGCTCTTTCCTTCATCCAGGGCTTGTGTTTCTCTTTTTTTGAATCAGAGAATCATTGATAGTTTGGGTTGGAATGGGCAATGAAGGGTCATCTCGTCCAACCCCTGTACAATGAGCAGGAACACCTTCAACTGGACCGGGTTGCTCCAAGCCCGGTCCAGCCTGGCCTTGGACACTTCCAGGGATGAGGCAGCCACAGCTTCTCTGGGCAACCTGTGCCAGGGCCTTCCCACCCTAATCATAAAAGTCTTCTTCCTATATCTAATCTTAATCTACCTGCTTTTAATTGAAAACCATTACCCCTTGTGCCATTGCAAGAGGCCCTGATAAAGTGTTTTTCCTCATTCTTATAGACCCCCTTTAGGTACTGGAAGGGGCTCTGAGGTCTCCCTGGATCCTTCTCTTCTCCAGGCTGAACACTCCCAGCTCTCCCAGTCTGTCTCCAGAGCAGAGGTACTCCAGCCCTTGGAGCATCTTGCTGGCTTATGTTGAGTTTCTCACCCATGAACACCTCCAAGTCCTTCTCATCAGGCTGCCCTTAATCCCTTCATTCCACAGCCTCCTTTGATGCTGGGTTTGTCCTATCATTTCCTTTGAGGGAAAAGCAGACTAGCTGTAATTCATAGCTCACCATCTTCAGCATGTTCCTGGCTGGGGGAATTACAGATCTCCGTATTTCATTGTGTAGCTCAAGGATTTGTTTTTCATTTGGAGACTTAAAATGAGGAAAGGAGAAAGCGTTCAATTTTTTATATGGAAAACCCTGGAAAAAATAACAGTGAAGGTCCCAGTTAACAGAAGTTTAATAAACAGGATAAATTATGAGCTTCTTGTCACTTTTGTTTGTCAACTGAATCTACCCCAAGAATTAATGTAATAAATTTTGTTTAACTTAAGACATTTATGGTGGTAGGAATAAAATCTCAGCCAGTTGTTTTAGGCTGCAGGTATACTCAGGTCAAGGAAAGTATCAACTTACAACATGGTTCACCTGAGATTTATTGAAGAAAATTATAATTTTCTTTCCTAAAGTACTTGTTTCTTTTCATTCATTCATAAGAATGAAGTAATGACATAAATAGCTCACATTCAAGTGCCTACTTAGTAGATACCTACATCTTACAATTAATCTTCTCTAAGAGATTTATGATTCAGATTTCTCAATCTTAAATTATTTATTTATGAAAAATGTCTTTTTAAAGTTAGTCTCGTGAAGGGAAGAATGTCTTGGTAGGCAGAATCACAGAATAATTTGGGCTGCAAGCTTAAAGAGCCAGTAGCTCCAAACCCTCTGTCATATACAGGGACACCTTCCACTAGACCAGGTTGCTCAAACAGTACACTAGTAATAATAGTAATAATAGTAATAATAGTAATAGTAATAATAATAATAATAGTTATACAAAAATCTGTACGCAATGAGAGTTCATCTTCAATGTGCTGTGTTAACATATTAACAATACTTGCACGCCTGAATTCTAAATCTCTAGAGATCACAAGATCAGGCTACATCAGGTCAGGTATCTATACAAAGGAGTCAGATATGGGTGTTTTGCACAGATGAATGTTCTTACCTGTCCATCAGATTGGTGTAGCAAAGCAGCCAGGAAAATAATTGCAGTTAGTAGATCCATTTCTACAGCAGGAAAAAACCCAAAAACAAAACCCCAAAATCCATTAGTCTCTGTTGCATAAATTTTATGGCATGATGTGATATGTGAGCAAGATACAAAACTGTTGTGAAGTCAAGCCTGCACAAAGAAGTTTATCTTAGTTGATCCTGAATATGGATGTGCTGAAACTGTGCATGGGCACTGTCTCCTACAGAGAGAAGACTCCACCTTGCATGGAAGCAGGGACTCTAAATAGCACAAAGTTGTGTGTTACTCGGAATAGATGGATCAGCCCTGTTTTGACTCCTTTATTCAAGATATCTTGAATTTTCAGCATTTCCTTCATGTTTGGCTCCTCGTGTATAAAAAAAACCCCATTAATGTGTTCAGTATTGTCACATCAGAGTCCTTCTCAAGCAGCACCTGTACTGAGATCTGGTGTTTTGGAGTGAATTACTGAACACATGGACTACTGTCTCCATTTTTTTCCCTGCTCCCTGTTTCCTCATTAAATCAGCATCATAATGGCTCAAGCAAATGGTGGTGATCACCCTCATGTTACATCTGACACCTAGACACAAAGAAAACCTTCATATTTGGTGTTATTAACAAATGGTGCTGGTTACAGCCTTCTTGCTCCTAAGGCATCTTGTACGGATGTACACCAACACTCTGAAACCCACTCATATACACAAGACCATCTTTCTGTACGTCAGAGAAAGCAAAAGTCATGTAACTTTGTATTGATGAGGATATATGAGGGAAAATGTCTTTTTAGTTGTTAAAGAGTGAAGATGTGGCAAAATTCCAAGGAAGACTATCTTTGAGCTCAGGTGGTTACCTTAAACCAGGCAGACAAGAGTGAAATAGAGACCAACAAATATAAAAAGCCTTAGAGCTGGCCTGTGAGAAAAACCCACGGTGTGAGCAGTACAGGTCAGTAGAAATCTAGGAAATTCTTCTTGACAGGGAAACTATCATTGTAAAAAAAATTGTAATTGTCCCTTCTTTAGTTTAGAACCAATACCCCTTGTCCTATTATGTAATTCAGATATTCAGTCTTTATTTTCTTTTTCTTGTGATTTCACAGGGAAATCATTTTCAGGAGGTAGGGGCAGGGATCTCACTGATATCAACGAAGAATAAATTCTTAAACTGAAGGGATATCTTTAGACACAGAGGAGTTGTCTTGCCCTTACATGCAGAAACAAAATCTTTTTGGGACTTTCCAGGTTAAGCGCTGCAACAGGAAACATAAAATATCTCTAGATCCAGAGTTAAAGTTGATTAAATACTACTGCACATCTTCGACTGCCAGACTCTACCGTCAAATCTGTCTCTTAGACTAAATGTGTAGGGCTTTTCTTTCAAAATCAAAAGATGATGGTTCCCAGATACAATTATCCTTCCCTCTCAATAGTGCTGAATCCACTAAATCCCTTCTATGCTTCTGAAAAACAAATGCCAGCAATGCACTTTTAGGCAGCTCTACCTGAATACCTGAGGCTTACAAAAATTTGACTGAGTGTAAAAACAAATAAAAACATTGATAGCTTCAAAACCAGAAACAAAGTTCTATTTGAAAAATACAATCTTTATGTTTAATCCTGGTGTTTTACTCCTCAGCAGAACCTTTCTCCTGCCATCAGATACAGCTTTCAGGGCATAGCAGGTTTGAAACTCTGGCAGAGTGGGAATATTTGTCCTTTCAGTTACTTTGATACAATTTTACTCTGCCTTCTCTGAGTTTACATCTTTAAATTTCATTTTAAACAGTAAATTAAATCTGCATTAAGAGAAGGCAATCAGCTTATTACATGCTATAATATATATTAAACATTTTAGCAGCATATATACATGAAAGTTTGGACAGATAGTTAACATTTAGAGATGACTAAATTATGAGTTCAGCTGTACTGCTATATCCCAATACTCAAGTGAAATAAATTCAACCTATTGAAATAATTCAAAAGACATTAGAAAAGCATTTCTCATGACTGACCACCCTCTGAAAATTGATTAATTTATGTTCACATTTCACGAATGAAGCAAGTGGGTTCAAGAATTACATTTTGATCCAAGGAAATATGGGAATTGGACTCCACTGAAACCATTTCTCACTCCTACAGGTGGAAGGTGTGGTTTCAGAGCAGAAGATGTAATTTATTTTACGTTCTTCCTCTGAGATATTATAAGAAGACATTTTCTTTCAATTATCAAATTTGGTACAACTTAGCTATTAATTCCCTTAACATTTGTAGCATAATGCCCAATAAATACTGACCAAGAGACTCTATGGGTAAAATCTCTAAGGCTGAAATTGAATTCTGCATACATTACCTTCATCCACCAGAATCCTCCTGTACCTGAGGAAGTGGCAGGAGTGTGAGAGGCTCTCCCCAGTCCAGGGTTGTATATATACATACATTTTCTCTTTTTTTTCCTTGTCAATATTTATTGCTGATAAATGACATCATCTTTGGGGCTGCCCATTGTGGAAGAAAGAACGTTTATTAAGGAACAGGTGACTGAAAATGGACCAATCCAGCTGCACTGTTCTGGATTTTTTTTTTCCTTGTCTCCAGGGCAAGGAAAAAGAAAAGACAGAAGACCTGTCCTTTTGCAGAACTTCAACTTCTAGTCTGATCAGCAAGCTTGAGTGCTAATGTGCTCACAAAATAAAAGCTTGAGTTCGGAGCTGGTTGTTTTGCAGTTGTCTTTCCTGTCTCTGGCAAAAGAGTGGGATAAATATTTTCAGGCACAAACACAAGTGAGCAACTTCTTAGCTGTACACAGAATGACCTGCACTGTGGGCAACACAGTGATATTTTCTTCCAAGTGGTTCCTGAACTTCCATTTGCTGAATAAAACTTGTATTCCATTAGCTCACTGAGGCTGTGGCACTGGACATCACTTCTTACCAGGGCATGTGTTGAGAGGACAAAGGGGAACGGCTTTCAACTGAAAGGGGGCAGTTTTAGATTGGATATTAGGAAGAAATTCTTGACTATGAGTGTGGTGAGACACTAGAAGAGGTTGCCCAGGGAAGCTGTGGCTGCCCCATCCCTGCAAATGTTCAAGACAAGGCTGGATGGGGCTCTGAGTAGTCTGGTCTAGTGGAAGGTGTCACTGCCCATGGCAGGGGGTGGAATGAGATGATCTTTAAGGTCCCTTCCAACATAAACCATTCTGTGATTCTGTGATTCTGTGATTATTGTACACATAACTCACCCCAGATGTTGCTCAAGATTAACTTATTGCAGAATGGCTGCAGATGTTGCACATTTTCCCTCTTCAGCCGAGAGATGTGTGGCATGTGCTCTGCTCTAGTGCAGCATGGAATGGTCAGGTTGAAAGGACCTTAAAGACCTTCAAGTTCCAACCCCCTGCCATGGGCAGGGACACCTTCCACTAGACCAGGTTGCTCCAAGCCCTGGTCAACCTGGCACCACTCAGCTCACATTTCCTTTTTGCAGAATCTTTGCTTCCATTTGCTTAAAATGCTATATCACAATGGCAGCTTTGATGGGTCCTCATTGCTCAAACACATTTCTTGCTTCCTTCCATGCAGTCTGTTGGCTACCAGAAGGCATAAAGCATCTGCATGTCTCCTTATTCCTTTCTTGGTTCCCTTCCTCATCCATGCCTTTGCTGTGGTGTGTTGCACACTGAGCACCCTTTTCACCATGCTGGCTCAAGGCTGCTGCCCACACTGCAAGTCAATATTCTCTCGCTGTTTCCAGATTTCTGCAGAATTCCTGCAGCTGTCTGCTGTTGCCAGCATTTTAATACTGTATTATAATCCCTGTGTTGGAAAACACAGCTGCCTTTGTTCTTTGTTTGTATAGCGGGCAGCACTTACGGGAAGTTGCCTCTGATAAGTTTTCCCATATCCTTCCATGTTCTGAGATAAGGGCAAAGGTACTTATTTATCTGAAGTGCTTGTGACAATTTTAATGAGACCAGGGTTATCATCATCAGCAAGCCTCATAAGACACCTATCATAGTTATTAAGACTGCATTTCTACTGACTGTGAGGGGAGGCAGTCTAGCAGCTCCAGAGTCCCAATGTCCTGGGAGATACTTCCATTCTTTTACCCCATCCACCATACTCAGCAATTCTCATTAATTCACTACAGTCACCTGAGTTTTATTTGTGCTGTTAAAATGAAATTATGCTACTGCAAGCATTTCTTTAAAGAGTGCCCCACCTATTTGAATAGTGAAAACCATTTGTTCTCTAAAGGATATCTGTCAGATATGCTTCAATTCATGGTCTGTGGGTGAAATAATTGGGAAGAAATAAAAGATTAACAAAACTGACATCCGGAACCATGGTACAAAGAACAATTTAGCATGGCAATTCCCACTTCCTCATGTGGATTACCTGAAGGTGTGAGGTAATTTAATTAAAAAAATAAATTAAGAATACATTCCATGGGGTTCTGCAAATGTATGCATAAAGATAAATCTATGGAAAGTTCTTCAAAAAATATCAGCTTGAAGGATTTGACTGTGGAAGTTCTCCTACTGCCCTTGTGTAAACCTGAACTACAGGACTCTGATTTGATCTCAAGCAATGAAGACAAAAATCCAGTTTCTTAAATTCTTTATTTCCATTGAAGTTAATAACAGCTAAAGTCGGGCTTTAGATTCCACACAGTTCTGTGTGGTTCAGAACTTTGCACAGATCTTTTCCTTGGCTGTACAGAACACCTTGCAGACCTGACTTTGTTTGGCAAAAAGGAGCATTATTGATTTCTTCCATACGACCCAACTCACCTTCCACTCCAGATTGTTATTATTAGAGAGAGAAGCAACAGAGTCAATCAATCCAACAGATGCTGCCAGAGGTGTGTAAATGCCCCTCCAAAAGAGCCACCCCAGGCAAAGGCCAGGCATGGAAATGCAGAAGTTAGGAGTCTCTTCAAAGGCTGTTGGACCACTAGGGTTGAGATGTTGGGCTTGCAAACACGAAATTGTGATGGCAGGACTCTTATAACCCCGCATAATTGTTTTTGAACTGGAGGAGGTGTGTGTTCAGCCAGGGTGAAAAGCAGGTAGAGGAAATGCATGCCTCTCAGGAAAACACAGAATTCCATGTGTGCCTTTGGTCTTCAGCGAGCCAAGCTCTTCACCATGGCTCCTCTCCATCACCTTTCAGTCCAAGGAGATGTGCTGGTCAGCTCTCTGCCCTCTGTGACACAGGTACGGTCTTTAAGGGTTGAAATTGGCTTTCAAAGGAGACATTTCAGGGACCATTGCCTACAAGTGACCTCCAACAGCAGACCTGGAGGCTGGCAGTGTGAGGAGAAGCTGTGGCTGCTCCATCCGTGGAAGTGCCCAAGGCCAGGCTGGGCAGGGCTTGGAGCAACCTCGGATAGTTGTCCCTGCCCATGGCAGGGGCATTGGGAATGGATGTTATTTAAGGTCCTTTCCAATCCAAACCATTCTATGTTTCTGTAATTGCAGTAAGTCTCCTTTCGTGACACTTTGAAACTTGAAACCTTTGCCTGTGTATTCATCACCAAGGAAGATAAACAAAAAACCTAAATGAACCGAGAGTAAATGTACGTAAGCACAGTATAATGGAATAATCAAAAAAAACCAAAATTGTTATTCAGAAACTTTTAGAGGCCTAGTCCTTCTCTTGTGCTCCCAGAAAGTGATCTGTAAAAAAAAGGCTGTTCCTTAGAGATGTTTTCCTATATGTTTCTAGAAAGTTACAGCGGGGAGATTTCATGGTTTCCTTGGGTGATAAACTTCATTCTTTCCTAGTACTACTATTCTAGAAGGCTTTTAAAGTCTAACATACAAAATTGCAGAAAGAATTTTGCATATGTGTGTGAACGTCATTTTCATGAAGCCCAAAATGGATTAGTAAATAATCCAATCACTACAATCATACACTTCTCTTGTCAAAGTTCAATACATGCCTGTGCTTGTGATCTTTTCAAACCTTGCTGAAATGTGGCAAAGCTGAGCAGTGTAAAAATGCATAATTGTTCTTTTTTAAGCATATAGGGATTGTCACTTCAGCTTCACTTTAGATCTAGTAAGTCATTAGTAACATTTTCTAAATCTCTGCTATGAGACACCAAGAATCTGGCTCCAGAAAAGAAGTCTGGGGTAAAACTCATCCCATCTCCTGGAATAACCCATTAGTGAAAGCACCTATACTTGAGTTAGACTTTTTCTTGTAAATAGATAAAACACACTTCTGAAGTCACCTTTAGGAAGCAACATATCTAATATATTTAAAATGTTAGATTGGAATAAGAAAATGTCAGAGGCAGGTCAATGAGAGAGAGAAAAGCTACATCCCTTCAATCATATTTCACCCATCAACCAAATAAACCAATGCCTGTTGTAAGTGGATTATAACGGTGTGGAAGGATACATAGAATGTGAACAGAGAGGAATTCTGCGTGGAGACCATTAGAACAACACTATTTTTTTCAGATATGTCTTCCTCTGTGAGAGTCAGGTGTAACCAAACAAAAGCCCAGCTGATCCTTTAGAGCAAATTCCTTATTTAAAATAAGCCTGGCCAACAGGAAACAGAGCAAACAAACCATAATGACTTTACTTAGAATCCAAACTGACTTTTGATATAGGTAATTTATTAATTTTACTGTTTTTTAAAGGAAGTGAGAAACACACCCTTTTCTCTCTAACTAATAGTGAAAAAGCAATGCAGACTCAAACTATCATAGGTATCTCAAATGTAATGATCATCTGGAGGCATTTGTTTTTTACTCATGGATAAAACAGGTTTTATGGGGCTGACTTCAGTTTACATGGTTAATGACTTCAGACATTCCTGTTTGAGAAAAACAGGCTACATAAACTGAAGTTTTTTATGAATACCTCTTTGTTTCCTACATGTATTTGCTGCAAAAAGATTTTCTGTAATTTAGCAGTAGTGACAATGTGGGGTCTTCTACCATGAAAACTTTTCAAAATTGTGGGTGTGAAATTAATTCTTTAAGATATTTATATCCCTTAAATGCTTATATATGAGGATTTTAGCCTTTTCATGCATTTGACATTAAAGTAAAGCAGAAGGTTGGCCTTCTTTTGATGGTGTCCAATTGGTAAAAATATATTGAACTTTGTGTGAGTGAAACTTATGTTAAAATGCATTAGAAAAGAGGAAAATCTGATTTCCAAGTCAGTGAGTCTCAAATGGAGAATTCTACTGGAGTGGTTGAAATAAGCAAATGAGAAATATTGGGAGCTCAGAAAAAAAGCATTCATAGAATCTCCACTTAAAATCACAGAATCCCAGCTTGAAGAGTCATTTGGAAATGATATTGCTGATTAAATGCAGTTTGACTCATAATAATTCCCGAACCAACTGCATTTGGCCACAGACAAGTTTCTTTGTGGAGTGGTTTCTCACCTTTTTTTGTAGTGGCATAGATTTGATAACAGTCTGAATCTGGAAACAAGTTGATAAAAGATGAATATAAGCTACATAACCACAGGGTATTTTAAATACCCGTTCAAAGCATGTCTTGACTGATGTGGCTTTCTACACACCTCACTGAAGCTGAGCCTTGCCACAGCCTGACATGAACGAACTATAGGGCTGGATGGGGAAAAAGGCAAGAGGGAGTACTTATTTGCTGGAAAAGGCCCTGAGAAAAAGTGCTGCAAAGGCAGACATAGATTCCTGGTTTCTGCATCTTGCAATATTTTTCCCTTTAGAGAGATGTGATGTGATGTGATGTGATAGAAAATGTACACGCAGTCCAGAAAGATAAGCCTAGGACACACCATTCTGTAGTGAACCATGGAAAAATGATTGCTAAGGAAAACGTATTTCCTGACTGAAACCAACACACAACTTTTACAGCTTTCTGCTGTTGGAAAATATCCAGCTGTCCACACAACTATCAATGATATCTCAGCTCATGTGTGTGGATACTGAAATGCTGCTAGTAGAAGAATTTCTCAGCTTCTTGCATTAATTCTGTGAGAACTTTTCCTTTACCATGCAAGCTATAAAAACAGTAAGATAGGTTTTGTAAATAACATTCACATCTGGTGTTTTTGTTATGGTACATTGAAGAAATATTTTAAAGTGGGTGTCTAGGACTTTAACCAATCACCCTAGGAGAAGTGTGAACACTGTCCAATCGTTTTATGGAACTAGGATATATAAATGGGATTGTAAATTAATAAATAATTCATTCTCTCACTGAATTTCTGTGTTGTTGCATCTCTCAGTCCCTGCTAAAACAGCCACACATGTGCTTGCGTTAGTGCTTTTCTATGACCAAGTCAGGGAAATGCAAATACATGCAGTTCTTCATAAATCAATGGACAAACTCTTTTGAGATAAGTCATAAAATAAAGTTGAATGATACAGTTGTCTAACTAAAAGAGGGTATCTGAAATGTAGGTTTCTACATCTAAGTCAGTTATCCCATCAGAAGGAAGGAGATCTTCTAGGTTAGTGGAGATGTAACTCTAAATCCAGCAGCCTGTAAGGAGACACTTAACACCATCTCATATAAAACAGGATGTCCAAGACATCCCTGCAGTGCTAATAAATTCAGGCTCTCAGATGATGACGTTCTTTTAAGGTAAATATACCTTAACTTGCAACTTAAGGATGTTGCAAAGTGCATATGGAAGACTTGTGCCTGTCCAGAATTTAGCTGGAGCCTTGGCAGGATACCCTGGGGAAAGTCGGGAAGTTGTGGACTCACAAGTGAACTAAATGCTTAGGAGAATATGAAAAGCTGAGAGAATTGGGATTATTCAGTCTGGAGAAGAGAGGGCTCCAGGCAGACCTAAGAACACCTTTCAGCACCTAAACGGGCTCCAAGAGAGCTGGAGAGAGACTTTTGGCAAAGGCATGGAGTGACAGGGCAAGAGGTCATGACTTCAAACTGACTGAGGGCATGGTTAGATTAGATGCTAGGAAGAAATTCTTTACTTGAGGGTTGTGAGGCCCTGGCACAGGTTGCCCAGGGAAGCTGTGGTTGTCCCATCCCTGGAAGTGTCCAAGGCCAGGCTGGACAGGGCTTGGAGCAACCTGGTCTAGTGGAAGGTGTCCCTGCCCATGGCAGGGAGGTGGAACAAGATGATGTTTCAGGTCCTTTCCAACCCAAACCATTCCGTGATTCAGCAATTCTATGATTCTATGAATATTAATTGACTGCCACGCAAGCCTTTGCGTGCAACCATGAAGCTATTAATTATATCTCTGAAATGTAAACGGACATCTAGATCCACTACCAAATTACAATTATATAAATACTGTGACCCAGTTCTATTCCATTCACCCAGACACTGACCTGATGAAAAGTACCCTGGGTTTTACAGTGGGTGGCCCTCAGCTGTCGCTGATGTCTGTCAATGTCCTTCACTTTCTATTATTCTTTGGTTCTATTTTTCATTTTCCCTTTTTCTGAGTTTGAGCCCATATTTTCCCTTCCCTTTCACCCCATTATCTCCTCTCAAACTCCTCTCAAATAAGCAGTCCTTTCCTGATTGCATTTCTCCTTTTGAACCTAGTTTTGCTTCTAGTGTATCCAAACTGTGATATTTCTGAGCGTTCCCATGGCAATCTTGTCTGTATATGGCATTTCTGACACAGTAAATGTGAGAGACATTGCAACCCAAAGCAGCCCTGCCATTTTCATACTGATTGTATTTACTTTACTATACCCAGCCACTTGACATAATTATTCTACTTTAGCCTTGATTCTTCCAGTTGAAAACAAGCAGGTTCTTATCCTTTTGTGCCAGCAGTTTGCATACCAGAGCAGCAGAGTAACTTGTATCACATTTTTGCTTTGGGTACATAAAGGAAAATGTAAAATGTAAAGTTTCCTTTTAAGGACTTTGACTATGAGGCCTCTTCATCTCACAGGCTTGCTTGATGGAAGTTTGAAATACTAGATGTGTTTTGCCATCCGCATAGCTTCCAGGGATTTATACATTGCTTTTTAATAATTCAGTTCAGAATTTTATCCTGGAACAGATGAGGTCAGTGATTCAAATGCTCCTTTAGTTCCCTTTTTTAGGCAGAAGTTCCATATCCATCTTCACAATTCTCTAAATGACTTTTGTGTGATGATGGTCTTCATGAAGTTGGTTGCTAGAATCACAGAATCACAGAATTGCAAGGGACCTTAACGATCATATATTCCAACAGGCAGGGATGAGACCTGCTAGAACAGGTTGCTCAGAGCTTCATCCAACCTCGCCTTGAACATCGATCATGGTTCAAAGATTTGTTCAATTAGTTCTTTAAGTATTGGTGGTGAATTTCATCAGCCTTGACTGCGCCTCTGTCATCCCACTGTTCTGTTGTAGTGAAAACCATTTGCATCGACATGTATTGTGTTTCCTCTCTGTATGAGTAGGGGTTCAAATTTCACTGCCTGGATTATCCCCATTTCTGCGCAGCTTTAGGAGATAAATATAAAAAAGTTTTTACATTGTGATGTTCTTATATGACAAACCTGCAGATTTCAGTCTCACAGACCTTCTTCTTACTTGTCCTTTGCTCTGTGGAAAACAAACACCTTGGATCAGTGAAGTACCACTCCCACAGAGCCAGAGAGTGTTTACCAGGAAACCTGCTGTTTGCCAAAGTAATTTTTCTTTAATATTCCATTTTGTACAAGCAGGGCATTTTTTCATCTTCTCCAAGGATACTTTTACTGCCAAGCAACAAATCACAAGCTCTGTTCAGGTTATCCAAAAATCAAGTTAGGTATATTTACCTTAAAAGAACGTCATCATCTGAGAGCCTGAATTTATTAGCAAATTACTACTGCTTTCCTTGATTTTCTTTCTTTCTTTCTT
>VXBT01005798.1:128807-225329 GCA_013400235.1 Oriolus oriolus | reverse complement strand
CAGGCCCGGGCCGGGGGAGCCTGGCCTGGCCTTGCCCTGCCCTGCCCCGGCACGGCTCCCGCGCCGAGACCACCCCAGGCCGAGCGGGGCCGGGGGCCGCCCGGGTAGCCCAGCAGCAGCCGAGCTCGCCGGGCCTTGGTCCAAGCCTGCCGGCTGTAAACTTCGCCATGTTTGTGAGAGCAGCTGGCACTGATGGACGAGAAAATCCTTAAATCCCGGGAATTTTGACTCCTTTATTTTGGCAGCGTACCATGTTACCGCTCAGGCAGTGTCCGAGACGTGGGTCTGTAAAGGGGTCGGGAAAGGCAGCACTGGTCGTGCCCACCCGAGCTGGACAAGCCTGTGGCTGCTAAGTCACTGCCTACCCTGCCGCCTCCTCTGCTTCGGAGGAGCTTGTGATGTTCGCGGTTGAGGCTCTGCTAATGGGGCAGACGGTGGTTGCTATTCAGAATCTTTTGCTATATTGAGAAAGAAATAGGTTTCTAATCTCACGTTTATATGTTTGCATATAAAGGTTAAGAACACCAGCCTAACTTGCTGGAGAAGTGTATAACAATTTAGTTTGACTCTATGGAGTTTCACTGAGTTTGTAAACAAGAAGTTTTTTCCCCCTAGTCTTACATGTAGCTCAGGATGTGGTGGTTCAGTGTGTCTTGTGACACTGTTTGGGTTTTGTCTGTGTCCCATTGTGCTGCAGTTCCTAGCAAGTTAAAGGGTGCGGTCTTAAACAAAAGCCACTTGTCACAACATTTTTAATTTACCAAACTTTATTTAACAGACTGTGAATTCATGGAAACTCCAGAAAAATCCAAGGGGAATGGAGTGTAACATCAGTTACAGGGGAGACTGGACCAAAGCACAGCTGCTCAGGAAGTAGGATTTCTGACTTTGTTTAGAAGTTTAGAAGTTGTGACATATGGAGGTGTTATATTCTCAGAGTTACTACTGTGCAGCCTGTAAGTGCTGCATAAGAGAGCAACATGTCCTTGATTTGTGGTCAACTCTAATAAGGCTCAGGCTTGCTGGGGGGGAAAAGCATGTTGGTGGATCAAATTTTGCTTGAAGATGGTTCTGTGTTTTCCTGTTTGTGAACTAAGACGTTTCTCCCAGGTCTCTGGCACCATTAAATTGTAATTACTGAAGCTCAGGTACAGTTGGCATTCAAGGATGCACCTGCATTAATACTTTAATTCAAGTAAAGGATGTGCACTTGAAAGGAGTTCCCAGTCATCCTTGCCTGCTGCACTTTGTTTCACGTCACAGTGTGATCAGGGGGTGAGTGAACTTTTCCTTTTGGAAAAAGTTAAAACTAGAAGGTGCACTTCGGTTGTCAGTGGGTATTGTAAGTCTACGTAAGAGCTGTTATGAATTAAACATACAAAAACGTGTACAGTGTGGATTTTGGGTCCTCAGTAACTGTTTCTTTTTCAGAGTTGCTGCCTGGTCTGTATGCAGTTGTTAATGCAGATGTACCCTGAGTCTACTGTCAGTAGAGCAGCTAAGTTGGATGTAGTGGTAGCAGAACAGCACAATCCCTAAGCTTTCAGATCTATAATTGTGACAGCTATTGCCTAAGCTGCAAGACTCAAGTTCCATAGCTTGAAGGCTGTAGGTCAGCTGCAAGGAGAAAAGTAAACAAAAACCCCGTGTAAAATAATTGTCAACATTGTCAGCGGCTTTTTCAGGATTTTTACTTTTCGATTGCTCAGTAATTTTAATTTTCAATTTAACAATTTCCATTACTGAATGGCTCCCAAACTTAGAATGTTTAAAAAGTGCTGTAGCAGCAGAGGGGTAAATAGTTTTCCTGCTTGTAAGGGTTTAATGACATAGAGGAAAAAAAATCCTGCATATTTGCTGGAGCAGTAACCGGGACTAGTTGGCATTTGTTGACTTACTTTCCTTCCCACGTTCACCTAGCCTTTATAGCAATATAATGAATTAATGCTTTGTTTGCATTGCCATCACCATATTTGAGATATTTCTGTTTTGTCTTGAGTAGTTGGTTTAAAATACTCTGACTTATTTTCCACTTTTAATCTTCCTCTTAGAGCTTCCTTTTAGTGAACCAGCATGATAAGTGCTAGCTGCCACTTCAAAAATTACTCTTAATGGAAACAAAACTCCAGTGGAGTTTTGCATATTCTTTTTAAATCAAGTTCCTGAAAACACTGATGAATTGAGTGACTGCTGCCTCTGTGTGTTAAGTAACTAAAATGGATTGTGTGGATAAGCTAGGCAACTATTTGGCATTGCTGTAGAGGTTTATTTTTTCTTAACTTGGAGTTTGTTTTCAACATGTTGCAAACTGCGGAGGTTTCTGCTTGCAGCGCTTTTTACAGACTTTAGTTTCAAGTGTTCTGTGTTTCAAGGCATTTTTAGTGTTGTGGCTGAAAAGCTGCAGTAATGAGAAAAAATTGAAATACGCATAGGTCACAAAAATGCTCTTGTGAGTAATACTTTTTTTTAACAAGTCTTTATAAATGCTGTCTGTTGGCAGCTCCTATGTTTAAGTAACTCCCATTTTTTACGTGACTTCCCTGTCTGTGAATTAGTCCTCTTTTGAGTTAAAGGGAATAATCAGTTTAAACACCTGACGATCTATATTTCTAGCTTGGAAACTAATAGCCAATCCTATGTTCTCAAAACAAGTCCAAGCTAAAAAATTTACTAAAATTGGGTCTGTCATGTGTGTAGAATTTACTTAAAATTGCTTTCTATGGCCCAGTCTTGATTTTTTTTTTTTAATACAAGGATTAGTGTGTTGTGCTAAAGCCTGTACAGTAACAATCCTTTGAAAAGCTGTTGCAACTTTTGCCAGCAGTTGTACTGTTATAGTTTTAAAGCCTCTCATCGATCCCTTTTCAACCTGTGCATATTAGAGAATCTGAACAAAGCTCCCAGTTAATTCAGGTTTTTTACAGTTTGGGATTGACTCCAGCTTGACAAGGTCTTCGTGCACTGCAGATCTTAAGGGATCTGAGCAAAGGAGAACCGAGTCTTGTCAGGCTATGGCCGCAGACTAAGAGTTGCCTGGTGCAGAGGAATAAATGCAAGCCATGTTTGAGCCATTCTCCCTGAAAACTTCCTTCTGACTTTTTTTTTAGACATGGGAAAATCACTTTCTCACCTGCCTATGCATACGTGCAAGGAAGATGGCTATGATGGAAGCTCAGTGTCTGATAACGTGAGGAATGGTTTAGTTCACTCGGAAGTGCACAACGAAGACAGCAGATGTGGAGATGTATCGCAGTTTCCCTATGTGGAATTTACAGGAAGAGACAGTGTGACCTGCCCAACCTGCCAGGGAACAGGAAGAATTCCAAGAGGTAAATTTCCTTTTTTTTCCTTTTATTTCATTTTTTAACCTATTAATTTACATCATAACCACATGAAGTTGTAATAATTCATAACAAATAGCTTTTCAAGTCAAGATGTTGTTCTTTCATCTCTTTGGCTTTTTTTTTTTTTTAGAACTAAACATTTTATTACACTAGATAAGTGTACCAAATTGGGTCAGCTGTTACACCTTGGGTGTTACAGGTTGGATCTCCTCTTGTCTGTGCAATGCAACTGTTTCTTTTTCCTCAGCTTTGAATCTATACATAACCATAGCTCTTGCAAGTTGCATTAGCATACCTTTAGTTTCATGACATTTTATTGCATCTTTTTTTAACTACCTGTTTTAAACTATTTTAATCAATATATAACTGTGAAAATGGCTGAAAATACAGAGACAGAAAAGTAGACCCAGGCTGCAACACCTCTCCGGGTCATTTATAGTGAACTTTCTTGCCCTTGCTGCTGCCGGTGCCCCATGTCTTCCTTTATCCTCCCTTTGTCCCACTGGTGCTTGCTAGGTGAGTAACTCCAGCTTGGAGTTGAAAACATATAGGTTCTTTGGCTGCCTCGGGAAGGAGTAGGCTGCACAGCCTTAGTCTTCATACATAACTCTTTTGTTTGCTTTGCCCTCATCCTTTGCTTTTCCTTTTGGTAAAACATGCTGCTTTGTTACACTTCTGTCCTAAATGATAAGCTATCTAAATATTTATGAAGAGACCTGTGAAAAGAGACTGCAGGACATCTGAAACTGGGCAGAAGGAGAGAGTGAGAAATGCAGTAGGCCAAGGCACAGCCTTTTGCTTCAGCTGTGAGATTTTCCCTTTGACTGGGGAATAACTGATGAGACAATTTTATGTTTGGGTCTGATTTTGCCAGACCTCTAATCCAAAATAGGTTACTGGGTGTAAAAGCTCTTGGAACTGACTTTGACCAGCAGTTCAGGAAACTTGAGTGATATCTGTGCCGTGTTGTCCTTCTACATGTGCTTCAGTGAGATTAGGTTATGATGATACAGGTCACAAACACTTGCGTCTCACCTTTGTAGAAGGATCAGGGAGCGCAGAATATTTCAGTGGTTGCAAATACCGTAGGAGATTTGTGATTTAGCTGTTAAACTTTCTACTGCAATGTATTCTTGGATACCTCTGAATTCAGCAAATTTGGCATCTGGAAAATATATGAAACTAAAAATTACCTTAGCCAGAAAGGGTAAAGAAGTTTGTTCTGTTAACTTGAAATACTTGTTAATATCAATAGCATGTTTTAGTCAAAGTGCAGAAATAGCAGGATTTCTATGTTCAAAAGCTTCTTTTATTCGCTGTAGAATCCATAGATGTAATACTTAAATAAATCTAAGTAAATTATTTTATTAAAGATTTTGCAGTAATTATTAAAACATGCACGTTGTCCATACATTCTAATGAAATAATGTGGTTAAAGTTAGAACTTTAAATGAGTTATTAGAACTAAGAGGATTGTCTTTCTAATTATTCCTCAGTATTTCAGAGAAGAAAAAAAGTCACGTTTGGAGGTCATTTGAGGGGAAAGGGGAAAAATTAAGAATGGCTGCATGACTAGTAAGACTATAATTAATATGTGATATGATGGCTAAACTATAATAAATCCATGAAATTATGTTTTGTTACTTGGACAGCTTTAGTTTTTCAGTATGATGTAGTATGAAAGCAGGACTATGCTGTTTTCTTCAAAGACTGAAGATGCTTCATTGAAGTAGAGATGAAAATGTGTTTTAAATCGGTAGAGGCTTTTTAGAAGGTTGATGTTTTACATGCTACTATATGCTTGGTTAGCATGTTTTCTTTAGCTTGGTGATTCAGCATGGAATCATGGCCAAGTGCTTGATTAGCTAAGTGATGATTTGAGCAAATTCTGCATTTGGCTTAAAAATTGCAGATCTGACTTGGCCTTGAGGCCTCTGTTCTCATACAGTTCCACAACAAATAGCAAAAGCACTACAGGCAGATGTAGTACATGTATTTTCAACAACTCGTCTGTGCATGTGTTCTTTATTTCTACTGTTAAGACATCTCCCTTTAAAAATGCTGCCTAGTGATGTAACTTGCATGGAGAAATTCCAGTGGATTCTTACTTTGACTTCCAGGGTGCTGCAGCTCAGCAGTACCATGATAAATATGGTTTTCTATACTCCTGATTTCCAGAATGCGGCATATAACTTGTGTTGCCAATACCACCTGTATTGATACACAGTAGCTTTGGTTGTTTCAGTTTGGGCTGTTTGTTGGGGTTTTTTTAACCAGACCTGACCTCTGTTTTTCAGGAGAGTACGTGCAGAGTGCCTTCTGGATCAGTTCTCACTGATATGGTCCATATGGTCTGGCATGGAGAGCTCAGAGCTGTTCTGCAGCTCTTTTTTCCAGGAAGTGGTGCCAGTGGCAGTGCTGCCTCCAGTCATGTGTGCAGCACAGAGGCAGAATTTATTGCTGTTTTAGTCTTTGCAGACTTGGTGTTTTTTCATCGTGATGTTGCATAAGCTGTGCTCTATTTCAGAACATGACATCAGCTACAGTAGTATTCGACCTGGGTCCTTATCTGGAATACAAATGTTTATCTTTAGTGTTTATTCTTTGGTGCCACTAAGCTATAACGGGTATTCTTTGTGTAAAAGAGCTTCAACAACACTTATTCTTTGTTTAAATTCTGAAAGAGTGTTTTTGTTTCCAGGGCAGGAAAATCAGCTGGTAGCACTAATTCCATACAGTGATCAGAGACTGAGGCCAAGAAGAACGTAAGTCAATAGCTATTTGTGATACCTGAATCTACAGTTAATTACTCTCTTCTAGTCAAAATTCAACAATTCAAAAGAGATAGCAATAAGAAGAATCAAGCAAAAATCACTGGAATGCTTTCTTGCATTCAATATTGGAAAACAGGACTTGTGGGTAATATCAACCTTAACCTCTAACTCTTGGAGAGTTATTTATTAACAGGTGTGCATACTTCCATCACAGTACATCTTAGCTAAGTACAAAGCTAGGTAATACTGTATGACCTAATCATGTGCATGTTTACAGTAATGATATATTTCTCAGTCTCTGTAGCATCCTAATTGATCTAAGCAGACACCTCTTCACTGTTAGAGTTTGAATTAATCAGTACTGTCTTTGAGCCACTACTACAAAATAAGTCACCTGAAATTAATTTGTAACATTCTGATTTTTGCAGCTAGAAAAATCAGTAATTTCTGATACAGCATATTTAATTTTTTTTCAAGGATCTACTTAGGGGTTTCACTACAATGCTCAGAGCTTCTTGTTCTGACATGTTTTGGTTTTTACTTCGTTTTTTTCTTAATGTTTTGATATTTTTGTAGTAAACAGAAATGAGGGTCAGGAAAAAGAAATACAATAGCTTCACCTAATACTATTCTCGATAATATATGTGATGTAATGGTATTACAAATTTGGAAGATACTACTGTAGTGCTCTAATTTTGACAAAATTGGAGCTGAAGTAGGTCCTTTTATTTGTGGAGGGTTTTTTTATTATCTCTCACACCCCTACCCCCACCCCACCTTCCTATGCACACACACGGCCACACCCACACAAACACACCCTTTTGTATTAGCTTAATTGTGAATTTCCTTCTCCTTACCTGAAGTCCTAATCCCTGGAAGTCGGGATTCTCTGTCGTAAGAGCTTTATTTTGTGTTCTTGGGTGTGTTTTGCGAGACTTCCACAAAATGACAGAAGTTGTGCTATAAATAAATGTTAAGAGGAAGAGGGTTTGTTTCAAAGCACATAAATATTTACCTCTTCCATTTTCCTCTGCAAGTTACAAATGTTGAGATAACCACATGATTTGAAATGTGATTTCTGATGTATATACAAGAGTAACAGCTGTTTAAGACATAGCTGTGAAATGCAGCATAGTTTTTCTCCTCTTTTAGAAGCTAATGGAAGCTAGAAATAGACTGAATTTGTTGTATTGACTAGTTCTGCTCCTTATCACTTAAAAGAAAATAGCATGTCACTGTTGTTTAATGTGATTTTAACTCTGAAATGTGCTCTTTTTTTTCTCCAGAAAGCTCTATGTGACTGCTTCTGTAGCTGTGTGTTTACTACTTTCTGGGCTGGCTGTATTTTTCTTGTTTCCTCGCTCGATTGACGTTGAGTACATTGGTGTGAAGTCAGTATATGTCACTTACGAACAGGATAGGCGGATAATCTATCTAAATATTACGGTAAGTCTGACTGTTTGGGTGTTTGTAACGCATGAGTGCAGCAGGAGATACTGCTTTGAGAGTTTAATGTACATAGAAACTGCTGTCTGGCTGAAAAGCTTAGTTGTGCCTTAAGAAATAGAATTGGTGACCAGTTTGAAAAATGTAACTGGACCTGCTGTGGCTGGTTCCTGTAGCTGTAGCTGATAGAGGTGTAATTGCAGGCTGACACTGGGTCTTCTCTTTTCAGGGGAACAGGAACTTTGGAGTTCTCAGCATTACTTTTGGAATATGTCTGAAATGTAGTTTGTTTATGTAGGAATGTATGCTACTGCCCTGGTATTATGCATCTGTCAAAACTGGGGTTGAGGAAAAAATACTTTCTTATCCACCTTAAAACTTAAAGGAGCTCTTCCCACATAGTTCATGATTTCTTTGTAATGATCTTGATATGAGATTGCCTAAAGACTTTTGGTAGAGTTCTTTATTTTAAATGCAGCAAAGCTGCCATGGGAGAAAGAGGTCCTTTGATAGCTAAATTTCCTGGAAGGAATAATTGAGGATAGGAAGAAATGCAGTATTTGCAGTGGAGGGTTGTTACCAGGAAAGTTGTGCAGAAGTTTGTGTTAATATATTCACTAAACAAACTTGGAAGGAAGTTAAGTGATGGTCTGTGACCCCACTCCTCTCTGCAATCCTAGCAGGCAGGAAAATTTACTTGCATGATTTCAGGTATTGCTGTCTCTCATGCACAAGTTTCAAAATGCTTGCTCATCAAGATACACAGAACCGATAGTTGTTACTATTTTGTGTTTGTTTCTTTCAGAACACACTGAATATAACAAATAACAACTATTACTCTGTTGAAGTGGCAAATATCACAGCCCAAGTTCAGTTTTCAAAAACAGTTATTGGCAAAGCACGGTTAAACAACATCACCAACATTGGTCCGCTGGATATGAAACAGGTAAGTTGCTTAGGCTTTCAAAGTTAAACATGTGTTAATCTTCATATATAAATCTACTTATTTATGTTTTCATTGCTTTTTTATTGTGGTTTTTTTTTTTAGATTGATTATATGGTGCCTACAATCATACAAGATGAAATGAGCTACATGTAGTAAGTGTACTCACCTGTAAATATCACATGGATGTTATTAAAAGTTGCAGTGGCGTTAAAAACAACTTTTTTCAAAGTTAGCAGAAGTCTGTTTGAAAAGATGCTGGGGCATTTTCTTTAAGTTTAATAGTACTGAAAGATAGGTAAACCACAATTGTTTGATTAGTTTCATATAGTGGCTTGCTGTACCTGGCTGTAAGCCCTTTAAATGGTATCTCTGTTCCAGTATTTTAGGCCTTGGCACTAGTTAGGACTGCTGCTTTACGGGGTGAAAGTGCAGGTGTGTTCCCCTAACAAATTCTCTAGTAACTTTCCCACAAGTTTCTCTGCAGTAGAAAGAAATTTGTATTTAGTGGTATGCAAATTAGAGACTTTCCTTCACACTTTGTGCGTATAATGGTAAATAGTGTTTGCAGCCTGTCCTTTGAGTGGTTTTATTCATAGCTTCTGAAAGTTCATTTGTCCAACAGACTTCTTAGCTCATTATATCTTGGTCACAAACCCCAATTTTAGTTCTTTACACTGAAATGCAGACTGAACAGAAAGAGTTAACTATTGAAACTTCAGGTCTGTGTGCAGTTCTAGTGGATGCCAGCCCCTTTGGGGTGGGAGAAAACCTTATTGCTTTGAAGTGTTGAAATAAAATGAAATAGGTATGAAATGGCAAGAGAGGCACAAACTTCAACAGAAAATAGTGAACCTCTGTCACCTTTTAAAAGTATGTAAGTTAGCTTTATGTAAACACTGAATCTTGTGAATCTGCTCACTCTTTGAATGTATGAGGAATAAATAAATTTCATAAATAGCCTTCATAGAACTCATGATGATACTGTCTTTTCTTACAATTTGGATGAGCTGTGTTCACTCACTGTTTCTATCTTATTTCTGTTGGTGCAGGGGGCATAAAAATATTGTAGGTGGCTGCCAAGCAATCTTACTGCACTGATCACATGCTTTTCATTCTAAAGCTGATAAATTTGTGACCAAGAGCATTTTTTTAAGAAGCAGGGGTTAAAAGTATGCACTTACACGGTGCTCTTTATGGCTGGTATGTGTCAGAAAATGTAAGTCTGAAAAGGTTATCTTGCAAGAAAACAGCAACCTTGACTTTGGGATCTCTGTACGTTGGTTAAAGGTTACTTTGCAGAAGCGGATAAGTGCAAAAAAAAGTGACAAAGTTACATTGACAGGTTTCAAATGTAGTGGCTCAGGTTAACTTTGGTTAGCTTCTGGAAGATGGAGTGAACATTTTCTCAGGACACTTCTGTTGGCAAGCATTACATGAAAGCAAACACGTAAAGACAGAACATGTGAAAGTAAGACTATGTATACAAAAGAAGGTCCAGGTGAGCGTACAGTCACTGGCAAATGATTCTGTTGGCATTGCTAGCAACTCTGGAGTTTCCACATACACAGACAGCAGAATTTCCAGTTGAAGCCACGAGTCTTGCTTTTTAGACAGCTACCCTGGAAAAGTTTGATGTAAATCTAACAATTGTTCTTCTTTTTTGCAGTGACTTCTGTACTTTACCATCTATCAAAGTACATAACATAGTAGTGATGATGCAGTAAGTATGGTAGTCTTCCTGTATGTGGGAAACAACTTCAGAAGCCATGTAATTCTCATTGAAATAATACTCAAATACTTAAACCTGGAGTCCTTGCATCACAGATAAAATGAACTCAACTTACTTTCTAGTGTAGTAGCTTTATAGTTATAGAAAGTGAGCTGTGTCTTTTGAAGGGTTCTGGTGGTGTAAAGACTGGATTAAACAGAATCATTGTTACTATATCTGCTCTGCAGGTAGGTGGGCTGTAGCCATGGAGTTACTGACATCTCAAAAACTTTAAAATGACTTTGTGTATCAGCCACTGTTCAAAATTTGCTGAGATCTTTGATCTTGAAGGAGTTACCAGCTTTAGTACTCGGTCAGAGACTACTTGTAGTGACACTGCATAAATTTCAGCATGGTGGGGTCTTTTGTTGGTGAGGGAGCAGGGCATGTCTTTAGACTAGATATAGCATGGCTTGTAGCTTGTTTAATCATTTGCTTTCTTGTCACAAACAAGAAATATTATTTGTAGTGGTAGATATTACAAGTAAACCTCAGCTTTAGCATCTTTAGAAAAAGGAACCAGATGTCTTTTATGGAGCAAATCTATAGTGGGAAATCAGTAATGTTCTTAAATTTATTTAAAACTTATTTTGTTCCAAAACCTTTTCCTTAATAACCCTAGTAATATAAACCCAGTGATTTTTAGAATAGGAAACTCAAAATCTCTTCTCTTCTGTCTTTTTAAGAGTGACAGTGACAACCTTGTACTTAGGCCACCCTGAGCAAATACCCCGGGAGAGATACCAGTATGTGGACTGTGGAGGAAACACGACCTACCAGCTGGGCCAGTCAGAATATTTAAATGTCCTTCAGCCTCCACAGTAAAAGCACCTGTTGGTTGGTGTGGAATGACTGCTGTTGGTGCTTGCAGAGATCCTTTGGATAGAACTGGTACTACGTGAAGTGGAGAGTACATGCAATGTACAGCATAGCAAACATGGAGATCTGTTCACTTTAGAAGCAAGGAGGGAAAGGTGCAAATTGTAAATAGGTGCACTTGTTAAATGTTGTGTTTTCCCCTTCTGTTTGCTTTCTGTTCCTGTAAGCACTTTGGTAAAGTTGTGTGGTGGGAGGGAGAGGGGGAATATCAGATTCTTGAACAGAACCGGGACTTTGCCTTACAGTGTGGTACATCAACTTAGAGTAACTGTGTGTATGTCTGTGTTTAGGTGAAATGTGTCACTAATGAGCATTTAAAAAAAATAATACTCATAATTTTAAGTTTGTACTTCAGTTCTTGATATTTGATTATTGAAAATGCAGTATTACTACTTAAATAACAAGATTACTTTGAGGTGTCTGGGTGTGAAACTTCTGTTAGTAACCCAGTGGCAATAGTTCTTTATTTTGGGATTCTACACTTTATTTGCTGTCCATGATTAGAGATGACATGCAGTCTATGAAAGCCAGGAAAGCTGTCTTGGATGACACAATAGTTGAATGTGTGGTTTCTGGAATCTGGCATATTTTCATTTATATTTCCCCTTGCTACCTCTGGGATGTTATAAGGAAAATATATATTGTTAGATTTAAAATTGGGTTTTAAACAAAAAACAACCCCCACAACAATTACTGACAAAGGAAAAATACAAGAATCTAGAAAATGAGCAGGACTTTACCAGTCTGGTTTCTAGTAAACTTTTTAGAACAGGTATTAAAATCAAGACTGTGCAGTTGGACCTAGGTGGGAAACTTTGAGCATGGGTTTGGAGAGCTTGGTGTAAATTTTTGTGATTTTTACTGTTTTAATATATTATGTATCTAAGCGACTTTTAAGTGTTAATATGTTGGGTTGTGTTTATTTCTTGCACAGGCTCAGTAAGCAAATGCAGTAGTTATCTGTACTTCCAGAGCACTCTAAGGTCTCATCAAAGTTACGTAAGGGAAGATGAAGCAATTCTTTCTGTTGGAGTAAATGCTGATGTAATTATGAGATTACTGACTGATAGCATTAAATAGTTTCTGTAGCACAGTTTGCACATGTGAATTTCTGGGGTAATTGTCAATCATGATGATTATAAACTTGGGGTCCAAAGTTGTTTGACTCCTCAAGGCTGACTGTTCTAAGGGTTAACTTTTTAATTAGCTAGATCAGGATTGTTTTGTTTCTGAATTAGGTAAGATGGAGCTGTACTATTCAGACTGTTGCATTGTAGTGAATAATGTATTTTTTAAAATAGATATTACTGGTTTTATGCTGCCTATCTCTTGGAAATAAGCTACACGAAATGAATTGGCAATAAACACTATGGAAAAAGCTTCTGAGTAACTTGCCACTAACAACCTCTGATGCTCCTGTACTTCAGTGAAGATACATGTCTACATTACTCTTTTCTTTACTGGCCTCTCTTAGATGGACCTGAGGGGGTGGGTGGGGAAAAGAATGTGGGTGATGTAAGACTGATTTAAAAGACATTAAGTAACCATAATAAACCCCCCCACCCTTCTCTATTTGACTTGCTATGAGCACTTACTCTGACAGTCTATGAAAACTTTTGGAACCTCAACTGTCAGTTTCATATAGTTGTTGATAAGATGAAGATTTCATCTTTTGCCTTTAGAGAACTTCTGTAACTGGAGTAGTCAATTCAGATGACTTATTGTAGTTATATTCTGAAGATTGTTCTTGATTTTTGGCCCTTAAAAGTAAACATTCTTTATTACAGCTCACAGTCCTGAGGGAAACTAGCTCACAATTGACTCACCTTTCTAGAGTTTAGATGAGGTTCAGTCCTGTGGCTGCTGAAATGCACACATGAGCTTGTCTGATAGCCTGAAAAGATACAGGTGACAACTAAACACCAGGAGAGCAGGGAGCTGGCTAGAAGCAGAGGTAAACTCATGTTAGCTGTTAGAAAGATATGCTGATAATGGAGAGTAGGGAGAGAATTCTGGTTTAAATCATGTCAGAACTGAAGTCTGTGAGCAAGTGACACAGGCTCTTTTCTTCTAGGCTTAAATATTTACACAGTAGAGTGTTGTTTTTGTTTGTTTGTGTTTGTTTTTTTGAAATAGAAAAGGAAGAAAACAGCTGTAGGCAGATAGCTGTATTGATTTAAAACAAATTTTTCTTCCAAGGATGAAAGGTAATCTAAAATAACTGGAATGGCACAATGATCAAATTATTTTGTGACAGTAGTGGATGCTGCTTTTGAACAAGCATGGCAGGGGGGAAGTTACAGTTTATGCAATCTTGAAACTCAAACTGACTTTTGAAATTTTGGTGGACATGCTGAGCAAAATCAATACTTAAATCTGTAGTTCTTAACTTTGTATGAAGTGCTTGGAATTTGCTGATTTAAATTAAAGAATTGAGTGGAATTATTCTTTCCATGTATGTGTCAGAAGGGGGAAGATAAAACTCAGTTTTTGTCATCTAGGATATCTGTAACATCATCAATCAAATAAGTGGTAGACTTACTGAATGATGAAGAGTTCTCATCTTAAGAACCAAACTGTGGGTTAAAGATCCTACTGAATTCTCAAATTTAAGTCAATAGTGGGAGAATAAAAGGCTTAAGGTTCCAAGTGCTAGTATGCCCTTGCACAGCTGTCAGCATGTTACTAACCAAATAAAGCAAGTATTTCAATTTATCTACTAATTTTAATATAACATCTCATCAGATAAGCAGGTAAATGTGTGTGAATATTTAATTTAAGACTTGCTTTATGTGACCGAGCTTGGAAGCATGCTAAGGGAGCAAGGGAACTCAGTATTAACTTGTATAACTTTGTAAACAAAGTATCAGTATAGATACTAGTGACAGACCTTTCATTTTTCACGTTTATTTTATCTTGATTTTAAAATGAAAAAGGCAAGCCTTTCAGTTCAGTTGTAAATCAATAAGTACAATTCTCTTCAGAAGGTCAGCTTGAAAAATTACAGGTTTTTCCTGGTTTGTCTTACATTTGTCTTTCACTTGTAACTTGCCCTAGTCTTCAAATGCTATCAAATACCTTTATACTGGTGTTGCAGTGTGTTTATTTCTAGTAGAATTCTTTTCACTTGAATGCTTTCTAGCAATTTCTTTACCAAAACCTGTTGCACTTTAAAATGGAAGCTCTGTTATTTCTTAAAACAGTAAGAAATATAGTCCAGATGTTGCACTATAATGGCACTATTGAAAATCAGCTTAATGTATTCTGTTTAGAATAACTGTAAAATTTCAAAATATTAAGAAAGTATGGAACACTTAAATGCATAAGAATGTTAACTACTTGGCCATTGGAGAACAAAGTTATTGTTCATTTCAAATACACTGCTTTAAAAATAAAAGAATGAATAACCATCAACCAAGATCCAAAGGAGAGATTTAAAGGGAAGCACTCTTACTAAAAGATGAAATACTGACATTCTTGAATTCCTGGTGTGGGAAAAAGTCTGTAAAAGCTCATTCATAATTTCTTTACTCATCTTGATGTTTAGGGGATGGCTGCTTAATTCTTGATCTTTTGTGAAGACAAACCATAAGTATCTTTTTCCTCTGTGGTATACCTTTGAAATTCTTAATGCACTTCTGATGTGTGCATGACCTTGATATTAACCTTGTAGTTATATTTTGCAGCCTGATGCTGGCAGATTTGAGTACATGCTTTAGTTGACTTTGCTTCAAATTGTCCTTGAAGTTCTGCAAGTGAATATATCTTTTCATAGTAGTACATTGCAAACACGCCTGGGCTTTTCAGCATGTGGTATATAAAGGGAGCCGTTTAAACGCTGAACCTCTAAGTGCATGGATTGAGCCATGAGAGTCTTTAACTTGACTGAAGTGTTGTGCCTTCATGATGGAAAGGATGGTGCTTGGAGTAGTATGAGAGAAATTTCTATATTCAGAAAATGTTAAAAGATAAATAGTGTTATTTCTTATTCAGCATTTAAGGTTTCCTCTTTTTTTCCCTCCTTTTTTGGAGGGGTGGTAGTTGTGGTTTTGTTTTTCTTCTCACCCCCCACAAATCTATAGCAAGACATCTGTCTGTTCCCAGACAGCACCTTCTGAAATGAGTCACTTGTTTCAGAGTTGGGCAGCTGCAGGAAGTGTCACATCAGCTGAACTGGACTTGTAGAGTTCAGGGATGAGAAAGACTAGAAATGGTACCTCTAAGAACGAAATGTTTTACTTGCCAGTCTAACAAAATGCCACAACCCTTGTAATGCTTCCAGGCTTTCCACTACTGAGAGGGAAGGATAAATAATGCAAGTGCAACCGATATACTTAAGCAATGGACTACTTGCAACCAGCAAAATATTTGTTAGTGATGGGCCTGGTCATGCCCAAAAGTCTTATTTTTTTCCTTTTGGCCTGGGGAAGGAGAAATAGATCCCAGCCAAAAGATGTTGAAAACAATTATTTGGCCGTGGCAAACACCCAGTGTTTGTTCCATTTTAGAAGTCACCTTCCTATTTCATGTTTAGCTTGGGAATTCTGATCGTTGCCAGAGGGGTATTTTGGGGTAGTTCTGCTACCTACAGCTTTTGCTATGTAAATCTGCTTTTCCACAGGTAGGCAGGCATTTTGGCCAGGAACAACAGTGTGCGTGGGATCTGCACGCTTGGTGTGGAGAGCCCTGCAGTTGAGTGGGAGACTGTTCAGTGGGAGTAAGTCCTGGTCCTCATACTCTCCTCTTCCACCACCCATCATAAGGATCCTACAACTTGGATGCCTATGTTTCCTGGGTACTGAAACTGCTTTTGCTTTGCATGGGCAGGGATGTTTAGTACCACACGTGTAAGTGTATTATAGTGCCTGAGTACTTTGGATCAGACTGACTGTGATTTAATTCTTTTGTTTTAAGGAAGCAAATTTAACCGCTGTTAACATCCACTGTACAGAGTGTGCATATAATAGCTTGAGATATGTATAGAAATACTAATGAGTGATATTTTTGTAACTTAAGGTGTTCTTGTAGCTGTGTAGCAAAAAAATCTATCCAGTAAAGCATGATAAACATTCTAGAAGTCAAAGAGTATTTTGGAATGACTTGTAGGACACAGAAGCTGTGTTAATGTAAGCTAACTGAGGCACAAGGGATCTTGTTATTAAGAGGTTAAAAATCTGGACTTAACTTCGTTATGAATATATGTTTCTAGACAGGATTGTCTGACTCAAAGAATGATATTAAATTTTCTATTTAAAAAGCTTGGATCACGTATATCTTTTTTTTAACTGACTTAATATTTTTCTCCCCTTCTTCCTTGTCTCCCACAAATTTTCCCTCTATCTCACCATGTTTTCCCACTAGCTTTCATGTATTTTCAAGGATATGACTTCAATTTTTGTAACTATTGGCATTCCATGATGTGAAGACTTTGCAATCTACTTTTTTTATACTATGTTTTATTGTGTTAAGTCTATAATAAACTTGAGCATCTGAAAGCTAAACACCGTAGGTGAATGAATTAGTGTTGTCTGAACTACTGAAGTAACTGAGTTCAAACCCGGCCTGTTGTGGTGGGTTGGCCCCTGCCACCAGCTGAGCCCCCACGCCATTGCTCATGCACTCTTCCCTCCCAGTAGGATGATGGAGAGGACTGGGGCAAAAGCAAGAAAACTCAGGTCAGGATGAAGACATTTTAATATGAGAAGCAAAGCTGTGTGCACATACAAAACAAAATAAGGAATTTATTTCCTAGCAGCAGGCAGGTGTTTACAACAGGAAGACACACCCCATAACCCTGATTAGCCTTCTTTTGTCCTTCGCCTGTTCTTTTATTGCTGGGCATGATCCCGTGTGGAGTAGCTCACTTGTCATCTGGGAGCATCTGTCCTGGCTGTGTCCTCTCCCAGCTTCTTGACCACTCGCAGCCTAGGCCCTGCAGGTTTGGGCAGAGAGAAAGGGGGAGGAGGCAATGAAAAAGGAAACCTCTGGTGCTGTGTGAACACAACTCAGCATTAAACAAAACATTGGTCTGTTTTCAGCACTGTTTTATCTGCAAATCCAAAGCACGGAGCTGTATGGGTGGGGTGCTATGAGGAAAGTTAACTCCATCCCAGACAGACCCAGTTACACCTATCTGCAAAGTTATTTTAAGGAATCATTATTGCTGAAAAACCTTAGTCTTTAAAAACTGGACAACAAAGAATGTGGCTTTGGGACATTCAGAACATTAATAATATTCAGATGTTACGAGTAGCCTTACACAGATGTTTTGGAGCAACTTAGTGGGATATTTTTAATGTTTCTCCTGGAGAAACCAATAGTATATTTATGAGTGCTACACCAGTTTTCTAGTTTGGATAACAAATGGGGGTCTTTGTGTGTAGAGGGCTTTTGTTTCAGCTTGTGAATCTCTTTAGAAAGGCTGATTTTTTAAAACTAAGTTTAGATGGGAAAATAACTATAGTCATAACTATTTTCTTTTTCATACAGTTGTTTTTCCATTTCAGAGTTGTCATAACCATTGTTACAACTGTCCAAGCCCTGTATGGAACGCTGTAAATGGGAGAACAACAACCTTCAAGTGCTACTTTCCTTTGTTTAGATAAGAGCTTGAAGAGATGGGAAGATCTACTTCTGTCTTGTTCTATTGATCTGGAGATGGATAGACAGAAATATGTTGTGAACAGTTATTTTTGATCCAAAAACTACAATGATTCAAACTACATGATTTGAATTCCTCTCTTGAAGTTTTTTTTTTTCCCATTCAAATCAGGTAGGAGACTACAAAGGTGAAATTCTACCAGGTAAATTTCAAACACCACCTTGCCTGTCTGGAGAGTATAAAGAACATTAAAAGTGAATAAATGCACTGACAGAAGAGAATAGATAAACAAATATGAATTTGGACAAGTTTAGACCCAGAAATTGTTATTATGGAACACCCAAAGCAGGTGATTTCGAGATCTAACTACTGAAAGGTCTGACATCTTAAAATAGACTAGTTTCAAAGACCTAATTGACAGAAACTTCTGAAGGATTTTGAAGTTTCCTTGTCTGTACATTGCTTTCCTTTTACTTCTCAAAATTTTGTACAGATTTCAGTATATCTGTATAACTGAGTGCATACTTGGGATGTGGTTTTGGGAGATGTTCACCTGAGAGTACTTGAGGTACACTGATTGTGAATGACACTAATTGCCTTCCAGTGTGAAGATGATGTCTGTCTGGCAACTTAAGGAATACCAAATCGCACATTTAATTTTGCTAGAAATCTCTTGATGTCAGATGAGGTAAAGATCCTGCTACACTTCTGTTGTGATTTTTTTTTTTCTTTTTGTTAGTCTTCAGGAATCCTTGCTTCTTAAGCCTCAGAGCTGAGGTGTGTTTCCTGTGGATGGGTAGCAGGTGCCACACAGTTTAATGAGTTGTCATGGGCACTGTGAAGCTGGCCTTGCTCCATAATGGAGCTGCTTTTTCATGAACCAGTGAATCACCTAATGCAGGAAGAGTAGAACTTGATTAAGGAGCTTTGGCATCACTGTAATGTAACATTTCACTGACTGCAGTTATGGATACCTGGAAGGTAATGATGTATGTCATACTTGAGAGGTTTTTAGAAAGTAAGGCTTCTAGCAGCCCTAGCAATATAGTTGAGGTTAAGAAATGAATGTAATTTGCCTCTGTCTGTCTTCTCATGACAATTATGCCACAAGACTCTTGTTTTGGTACTAGTCAGAGGAGTGATATAAGGATTACCTATATAGAGGGTAATATCTAAAAAAACAGGTAAAGACTACTATGAGTTTTGGAAGCTTGCATCTTACTAATATATATTATTTCTTAATTATGAAGTCTGTCTCAGATCATTTATGTTTGTGGAATGTTAGTTGCTGTCTGCATTGAGATCCATACCCACAATAAACTTGTGACCAAATTTTACATTCAGTGTATTTAAAACATGTTGAGACAATCAACGCAAGTATTCCACTTTCCACACTGACACTAAATTTGTGATTTTTTCATCAAATATGCAACAAAATGTTAAAATAAGACTTAAAAGCCCAAAATATTGTGGCAGAATATAGATTCTAAAACTCATACCTTCTACAACCACTTTTTCTTGCTGCCAATTCAGAGATGGGGCAGAGTTGCTATTTCCATGTCCCTTTTAACATACTATGTGACCCGGTATGACTGACTGTCCCCTGAACAATTTATGATCAGGAGAGGATCCTGGCTTCTTTAACATCTCTAACATCCTCTGTGGCATTCCAGGATCCAGCTCTTCAGTACTGGTAAATATTTTCAGGGATCAGGGCTGACGTGTTGTTGCCTTGTAGCCTTCCAGAGGGCCAGCAGTGTTCACGGAGGACTCAGCAGGTTAAAGCCACCCTTTGAGTCCTGTAAGCAAATTAGGCTGTTGTGCAAATATACCCGGTTTCTTGCTCCTGCAGATGGCTACCAAGCCTGCCTTTGGTTTTCTCCCACTAAAAATGCAAAATAGTAGGACAGAAGGAAGCTAAGACTTAGAAAAAATAAAATGTGCTAATCTTATGTTGCATGCTGTCAACTACACTGTTTGATATGCTAATACTTGAAAAATCCTATTTAAACTGAAAGCTGGGCGTCTCAAACATGGGAGGGATTCAATTTTCTTCTCAAAAGAACAGTAGAAAAGCTGAATACAACTGAAGGTTACTTAGTAACCTTGATGAGACCAGCTAAACCCAGGGGAAGGTGTGCAGGGTCCTTGATTTAAAAAACAGAAAGAAGCCCCCTGGCTTCTAAGACACCCCCTTAAAAACCCTAACAAACAAACAACCCCCTACCACTATTATTAACAATTTATTTGTATATATGACTGTATCTATAATTATATAACTATATATATAACTCTGTCTCTGTATATATATATAGATAATAGTGCAGTCTCAGGCATCCTAGTTTTTATTGTGGGGGGATGGGTTGTGGGGTTGGTTTAATATGGAGAACTAATGTGCCAAGGTGATCGAGTGCTGCTGCCTTCCCTCCATCCGTGATGCCAGTAGCCTGCAGCATGTGCCAGTGGCAGCACACCTTGGTGTTTCAGGTGATGCTTGAGGAGCTGAAAAGTCCTCTCTGAGGAAGGAAAGAGGGTTAAAAGTGTGGTTCTGCTTCCCAGCCCTTCACCGCCCACTCCACTCCAGTATTTAGTTGCAGGCAGAAGCAAAAATAACCTCCCAGAAAAGAGCATGGCTGTCCTGGTTGAACTGTTCAGATGAAATGGACTTTCAGTCTAATAAATCTAGTATATGACTTTCATTCTGAATATGTGAAATACTCCCACTCAGAGGTCTATTTTGGATTTTAAAATGTAAGAGGTCTGAATATGTGTTAAGTGAATAGTGGAGAGAATAGTGTTGATGCTGAGACATTTAATCTAGTGAAAGATCTTGAGCAACCCCTGTTTGTGTCTGTGTAGCTGGATTTCCACACTTTCAAAAATGGCAGAGTGGCCTTGCAAGGGCATCAGCTGCTTCTCCCAGTACCCCTCAATGACGAAATGCAGGGGATGAGTCCATAGCTCTGGAATGGCAGCAAGGAGCCCAGCACACGAAGAATGAAGTGGTGAGTTAAGGACCCCAGGCAGAAGGAAAGTTTTTGTAGAAGCTTTTCTATTACCAAGAAAAAAATTTTAGTTCTGTAGTTATGAATTTCAAGATTACTCTAAAAGAGACTGATAATATTTTAATTTCCTGTAAATCAACATTACTTTATATCCTTATTACTTTACTTTATTATTACTTTATTACTTTACTGAAACCATGACTCTTGGCTGCCTCTGAGCTCCATTGGTTTGAACTTTTCCTAAACCTAGCCCTCTGCAAGGTCACTATAAATCTATGGGAGTGGATAGCACTGTCACAGCAATTAATACCATTAATGACGCAGCAATTAATACCATTATACTAACGTGAATGTAGGTAGAATTGGATAAATAGATGTTAGACAGAGAGGTACTCTGTGAGATACTCTGTTCAGCCTCCAGACTAGGAAAACACCGTCAAGAGATGATCTTGGTTAAAACTATAGCTGTGGATTCTGTCCCAGGGGGACATATGCTGTTACTGAGACAGCTCCATGACCTTACCACTCTGCATGTTTCCCTTAAGGTGTCATAGAGATGGCTTTAAATACATATTGTCTTAGAGAGTACTAATATGTAAATAATCTATTTTTCATCGTGCAAATGTCCTTTCTTGGTATAAATGTCTGATCCTGTTCTTCACAAGATGTCTTCATCACTTACTGAAAGTACATAAAATTAATATTTAACATCAAAATGTACTTTTTGCTGCTACCTGGGGAAGGAAATACAATTGTACCTGCTCAGACTTTCAGAGTTTTACCACATGACCATTCGTAGATAGTGAGTTGTTAACAGCACATTGAGAAACCTATCCCAAATTCAGTCTCTACCATATGCCTGGGAAAATCTTATTTCTCATGGGACGTGCATCCCTGTCTCATTTTTAGCCCACTCACATAGTAGACTTGAATTTTGTATCTAGTAATTTATTTAAAGTCAGTCATTTCGTATTGCTTAATAGCTTGGACCCAGTCTTCAAAATTAAGAAATTCCTGAATTAATTCCCAGGCTCTTGAATTGTGACCTTTAAAAAGCGAACTGCCTTATTGTGAAAATGTGGATATTCTTACTCGTTCATTACAGAGACACTGATCAGGATGTAGTATTTTCAAGATCTGTGTGTTAATCATCATTATTAATGCAAATCAGATTATGAAAAGCAATTTTCGTACTGCATGAACAAGACCATATTTGAGAGTTACATGTACCAGTGTATCTGGAGTACCATCTCTTTTCTGTAGTCACTTAATTTTGTAAAAATGGATATCTCGTCCAAAAAATAGCCTGGGGTGAATGAGTTATCTCTTCATAGTTGAGGGAGGGAAAATTCACTGGAGGGGTGTAAAATTTTAGTGTAGCAACAAATGCAGTGATCAGGTTTGTTAGTGTGTCACATGCCCCTCCATAGTTTTTACATCTCTAAGGCACTGCAGAACATCTCTGCTGTTGCAAAATATATTTGCAGTGACCATGCAACAGACAAACTGGTCTGGGATTTTAGGTTGATGAGGATAGGATTTTGTTTAATTTTATTTCTTTTCTTAGTGTCCTGAGCTATTTGAATAATAAATATTAGCAGTATTGCCTTTAAGGGTAATCAGTAGAGCCTTGATCTGACAATGTAATGCACTTAAAATTAGCTTCACTAAATACATTCCTGACATTCTTGTTTTATTTTGGGAAAGTCTTCTGGACAGCCTTTCCATGCTACTGATGATGTGATACTGAAATGTAAGTGGCTGGAATCTCGTGCACTAATACTTCTGGATAATTGTTCAACACCAACAGTCCATGTTCATATGATTAACTATATTCAGCAACCCAGACCCTGATTCTTTGCCATTACATCTTCAGGAAAGTTTGGATCTAGGTTGGCAGCTTCTATTGTGAGACTCCAGCAGACGAGGTCACGTTGCCAGATGCTGTGGCCGTGACTTCTGGTGAATTGCTGTAGTGCAGCACTGCAGGGGTTTTTGGTTGGTTTCATTTCCCAAGCCTGACCATTTGAACTAATTACTGAAGAGCTTTACAAACTAATGTACCCAGGTTCCTGGGGTTTGAGCTCCTGTGGGAGAACATCCTGCAAACAGCTTCACTGCTTTGCAGCAGGAGTGGTCACTCCATTCCAGCGGCTGATGGATAGCGGTGGATGTGCAAAGCACAGAAGTCTGCAAGGAACTGTCAGGGGACATGAACTGGGGCCGCACAGAATCTGACCCAAATCTCATCTCAAGTGTCAAGAAGAGCAATTACTTTATTACAGAGGTATATGAGGTGATGGGTGATTCAGCCTGCGTGCCTATGTGCCTGTGCCACGTGCACACTTTCCCATGAGGGCTTCTGATTGCATTTGCAGCTTTCTCCTCATGTTTGCGAATTCTAGGCTGAAAACTCATGGTAATAAATTTTATCATTAGCATAAGACTGTTCACAACAGGATGGTTTCAGGTCTGCAATTTGAAGGTTAGATAATACTTTGTGTTTTCCTCTGTGATTATTCTTTAGCTCAAGTAAACAAATTCTGCTCTGGAAAATATGCATTCATATTCCACAAATGCTAAATAGTGATGTCATCAGGGTAGTTTAGAGCTGATTTTACAATTGATGATGGTATAAAAGTCACAGAAGATCTTTATTTCTGCTCATCACCACTAGTCATATAGTGCTGCAACTTTAGCTTGAGATTAGTGAGCACTTTCACTGATTAACATCAACTGTCCCTGTGAAAAAAAGCAGAAAAAACGGCAAGTATTGAATCCTTTTGTAACTAGCAAAGCATAGTCATATTTAGGAAAGATCTGGACATATAAGTATGTGCAAAGTTATGTAAATGTTAAGTTTTCATAAACAAAATCCTCTTAAATGGCAAACTGACTTCTTTGGGGTTGATGTGATACATTGTGTAGTAAGTGTGTTGGTGAACCTTATGGGAAAACAAAATGTTAAAAAAATATTATATATAATAAATATACCATACAATGTGTAATATATAATATATAAATAATGTTCATATACTGTATATAATATGTATTTTAGGTAATACATGTAATATATATACACTCACAAAAACCCTCAATATGTATGCGTGTATATATATATGTGAGAGTGTGTGTAGCCCAATAGAAATTACCAGGCAAGAATAACAAATGTGTTACTTCTGCTAGGACTTTACACTGAAATCCTGAATCTATATTTGATATATTGATAAAGTGGACGGGTTTTTAAATATCCCTTGGACAGCTAATGAGATTTGCATTGGTGTTGTATCTTCCAAAATGAAACCATTCATTTCAAAGATTAATGAACATGCATCTCAGTGGACTTCTGGCTTCTGTGCCTTGCTCTTGGGCAGGAATATTACCTCTTATTTAATAGATTTAAATTCTGTACTTCTCCATTTGGCAGATAGTGACAGGAAACAGCAGAACCTTGAGAAATTAAATTGTTCAAAGGATCACTGCCAATGAGCTAACTAAAAAAAATCCACAAAAGGAAAACGAGCTCCTGCATAACAAAACTATCTGTATGTAGGTATCAGAGGGAGGAATGCTAAAGTAGATATAAAAATCAACTTTACAGCATTGAATAGCTGTTGTTTTCTCAAGTTGAAAAGAATATTTCCAATTTTTTTCTTTTTTCTTTAATAGAAAGAAGCATCATGTGGTAGGTTTTTTTTGTCATTGCCTGTTACACTGGTGTTTTCCTTTGTCAACTTATTCATTAGATTAAAAATATAAACCAAATAATTTTAAGTAATTTTGAAAAATTAAATGTCCCTCTAATGAAATATTAAATGTGCCGTGTGTAAGGAAAGCAGTCATTCAAATGCAGCAAGAAGTAAAGTGCAATTAAGATAATGTTAGTGGAATTCCAAGTAGTTGGATAGAAAGATACACTGCTCTTTCCTGGTGGGGTTAAAGTACGATTTATCCCTTGCACACCTAATTCTATTACAAAGTAATATAAAACAATCAGGAAGGAAATGCTGTTTTATTAATATAGTATAACACTCAAAGTCCAAAGCAGTTTTCCACAGACACATTTGGCTTTTGTAATTTTAATATCTTGATCTTTCTTTATATAGACTGTATAATCTGTAGATGTTTGCAAATCACTACTCAAATGCCTAAGTCTTAGCATTAAACTATCAGTGCTGACTGAAATTTGGTATCCATAGAAAAAATTGTATTTTGTTTTGAATCAGAAGAGAAATCAGGAGTTTTCCAGGAAGCATTATGCTGATTACAATATACTATGGTAACTCAAACTATAAGGATGTTATCAGGTAGTGTATTTTACTCTGCTGCAGGAACAGGGTCCCACAGGCAGCTTCAGGCCCTGCTGTGGTTTGTGAGTGGGGGATCTGGGTTACAAAGAAACACTGAAGATTCTATGGAATCTCGTAGGTATAGCTAAACCCAGGATTTTAGAGACCTAAAATTGGTTAAATCAGGAATAGAGACATTTGAATTTGGTAAAGATTTCAATATGAGACCAATGATTGGTGATTGGTTTGTCTACAAGAAAAAAATCAAAAACTATGAAGTAGACATTAGTAGTACCAGTACCACTGCTGTTCTGACAGTCTTCACCCATCAGGTTTGTTTCTTTTTGGTGCACAAAAGTGCGCTGTAATTTTGACCTCCAGCACACGCAGAGTTGTGTTTATGTGTATGTATACACATATATGAACGCACATTTTAGTTACTAGGCTCTGAAGGTGCTTAATAGAAGACATAAACGTTGGTGGGGTCATTGAGTCTAAGGATTATTCTGGGTTTTTGCTGATGAGTAGGCTATTAGGCTTCAATATCACATTGTTTAAACTATATTTTTGTGGAAGAATTATTATATAATGACTATCTCTGCCATCTCTGTAATATACTGATGGTCTTGACAGATTTTCAGGAGCCATTTGTTAGCAGTCCCAGGAGGGGTGTCATGATGATAAATAATGACTGTATCATCCAGTGTTGTCTCTAGAGAGATGTTCCCTCCAGAACAGGGTGACTGGGGGAAAATGGCTAATGGCTCAAACTGAATTGACATACAGACTGAAGGATTCATATGACAGTATTTCAAGCTAAAGGCAGATTCTGTGTATTGGTATACATCACCCCTCCTCAGTGTGTTGTTATCCAAATAATTTCCTGACATAGTTTATTCAGCAGCATTTCCTGCTTTCCTCTGACCTAATTTCTGCCTTCAAATGGTGCAGCATCCTTTCATAACGTGTATGATGGAAGTGTCTGGCTTGTAGGCTGTATCTGAAAGCATATTAAGCAAAAACACAATATTGCCTGGAAGCCATAAGCCTGGGCATGTCAGGTGGGTGATGCTGAAAATACAGTTTCTAGTTTCACTGTCATTTGAGATGTATTGAAAGAGAATAGTAAATTTAATGTTTATACCAGTAACTCATCTGTTTTCCTGGGATATCCAGGACGAAACCTTCCATGTGTCCATGTATGAAATGAGTCTTACGGCCTCACAGTCCTTACACTGTCCTGTCTAGGTACACTTTTTGTGCCTGCCTCACAAAGGTGACTCAGCCGGTAGCAGATCTCCAGTGGCTGCCCAGGCAGGCAGCTGGAGTGAGACTGTGAAGGACAAAGGACCAAACATTAAAACCTTCTATATTCTGTGAATGAAATACTTGATATCCACAAAACACATTCACAGACTTGAAGGAAGGAAATTAGAGCACAAAAGAGATGTTCTGCCATTAGGGTCTCTAACCTCCCATTTCCCCTCTGTGCTGGGGTGTTTTCCAACAAAGCCATCTCAAGATTAATTTTTTTACATTAAATTTTTGCCATTCCCAGCAAAAATAATTGCACCTTTTTGCTGGCAGGAGATTACTTAACACATTGTTTACCATATTGTCTGTTCCTATTTATTCTCATGAATACTTATGCCTGTGCACATATTCAGAATACATGACATACATCAGATTGTAGTGGAATCTGCAGCGAGAAACATGAACAGTATGAGGCCAATAATAATCATGAAAAAATTATTAGCAAAACTTATTTCTACACTTCTGGCAAACCTACAGCATTCAGTCAGAAACATCCTTTTGTGTCACATTCTGCAAATACCAAGGTAAACGGTCAATGCAGAATAAATTGTTCATTGCTCTACTAGCAACTAGCTATGGAGTAGGTGTAGGTGTAAGCCCCTATATAGTCAGCAGAAGACTCACTGAACTGAGATTTCAGAGCACAATTTACCTGAATCAAGGAAATTATTCTTCGTTAAAATTTTATTCATGTACTTGGTTACATATTTAAAGATGACTTTTATTAGGTATCTAATTTTTAAAAAATTTTATTAAGAGTTTTGTGAAGCTTATGAAATTTTGTTGAGATCTTTGGTCAAGCATTATGTTAAACTGTAACTGAAACTTTCAATATAATTTAAATAAGACAAGAAGCTGGTTTTTTTCTTTTAAAGCCAAAAAGAATGCTGTAGATTAGATAATGTGCTTATTTAAACTTTTGGTTTGGAAAATCATCACTCTGCCAAGGATTTTAATGTGACCTGGAAAGGCTGGCACTGCTAGAGTTATGGTAACATTTGCTTCCTGCTCAGAAGCAGCACGGAGCTGGATCTGGGGAGGAGTTAAACCAGAGAGGCTGCTGGATCTAAATAATATCCAGAGGTTGTAATGTAATGTGAAATACTGTCTGGACACTCTGACCCATTCCATTTTCTTGTGCACTGGATGTGACAGTCCTGTTGGACAACTGGAAAATAGCCCTTAGCTTTGTGGTTGTTCAGTGTACCTTCAAGCTGCTCATCTGGTGAACTTGTCAGTCACATTCCCCACTGGAAATGCAGGGACAGAAGGACAGGGTGGCAGTGCCGAGGTTTCAGAGTGTCCTTTCAGTTTCAGGTGCAGACACAGTACCCGTGAGGAGAATGCTCTGATACACCTTACACCGCTTCATGCCTTCTGCCTGAGTCCCCACAGCTTCCCACATCCTTCTGCCTCTTCCGAGCAGGCACCCTGCCTGTGGCTGCAGGTGCTCCATGGACATGGGGTGGCAGGAGAGATGTGGTCTCTTACACATCTTGTGTGCATCCTGCAGCAAAATCCCTCGAACCTTTCCTTGGGAGACCTCCAAACCCTGCTTGTCAGACCCCACCAGTGTGGGGATTTCGTGTCTAAAGACAGAAATTATTTGTTTATTTAATCTTAATTCCATGCCTGCATTCAAGGCAATGGCTTTGTGCACATGTTTACTGCCTGATATATGCACACTCACATTCTTGTGCCCTTGGGTCATTGTACATTTAGCTGGAAAAAACACATGTATGGATAATACACTGTTAATATTTAATCAAACTCTATTAAGATTTCCACCAAGCTAATATTCAGAAAACTGAACAGATTAAAAAAGAAGGCAATCATCATAAATGGGGTTATTTTTTAAAGTCTCAGGTGAACTTGGTTTATATAATATGGATATGATGGATAAAATACTGTAAAGAAGATAATTTTTGCCATGTACCTACATTTTCAGAAATGACAAATGACAGAGCTGTGGGGGCTCATACTGCAGATACAGTTCCCACACTCTTTTACATTGTTGAACAACATATGCTTGGATGAGTTAGTGTCCCATCATAAATCCAAACCTTCAAGCAAATTCTGAAAAATCCTAAGCAGAATTTAATTACTTTAGGAGGAAGAAACAAAGGTATTTCTTAGGCTAAGGGTTTGCAGAGAAATGTAAGTTCCATCCCTCCTTGGGCTAGCTTGATGCAATTTAGTGACTGCAGCCAGCTTGAACCAAATCCTAGAATTGTCAGTGGGCTTTTTATCCCAGGCCTCTTGCTGAAGAAGTTATTTTTCTTGTGGTTATGCTTTCAACTCCATGATTGAACTGTGAATTAACACTGCAAAAGGCTGTCTATAGTCTTTGGTTCCTGACTGTACAGCTTCTGTTTGCACAAGGTCTCCTCTGAACTGTGGAAGAGCAGGTTGAATCTATCCAACACTTGGACAAAAAAAAATTGCTATTTTTAATTTTGTGTGAACAAACACTTTAAAGCACTTTATTACAGCTGACAAAAATGAAAGGAGATTTTCTCATGTAGACAAGTTTACGTGTCACATGAGTGACCACATTGACAGAACTTAAGATTTCCACTTTCTTAGCCTCATCTTCAGTCTCCCAGGCTGCAGATTTCTTCTGACTACCCAGTTTCAGCCATGGAGTTGAGCCCAAGTTAACTTCTGCATTTGTCTGTCAGTGCATTTGTCATCTCTCTGGAGAGAGACGAGTTTGTTCTGTCTCCAGCTCACCCCAACCATTGGGGTGGTTTCTGTTGGAGTCACACCACTGGTTATTTCCCCAGCCTGCTGCTTGGCTCATGGGCACTGCACAGAGCATCCTTTCCCTGCAAAAGGTCTAGCAGAGTCCATCCCTGGCGCATCTTCAGGGCACCACAACCCTGCTTGAGTGTTAACAACAGGGGAGGGCTGTGCCCAGCTCCCCAGTTCCTCCTGATGGGAAACTGCCTAGACAACCAGTTTATCCTTTCTCAGAAAGGCATTTACTACATAGTTCCTCTGCACCCTAATGACCGTACTTCGTTCATATCCCCTGCTGCTGTGCCCCAGAATACTCCATGCTCTGTGGCTAAAACAGATCATTGCAATGCTGGTCTTGGTGTGTTTGTATTTCAGATTAAAGGATGTGGTTTTGACAAGACATCTGCTGAGCAAACCACTTTTTCCTTAATCAGCATGCTCTGTCCCTATCTGCTTAATCTCTTCTAACTCTCATGACAAAAATAATTGAGCCCACAATCTCAGAAGCATAGGCTCTTAGGGCATTATTTATGGCACTGACTAATTTGGGATTTATTTCTTAGAGGGATGCTGTGTCTGGAAATCTAGACACCCCTAATTTGCCTTCCCTTAAAACTTTTGTTACACTGTCAGGAACTTTCTCTTTTCCATTTTTTAAAACAGTAATTACTCTGTCAGATAAATCAGTAAATCCTTTAGATTAGATATTTTGCAGTTGAACCATTTGTATGTGGAGTCTTCAGTGGTCCACAAAAGGTGAATTTTCCTGCAATGGGAGTACTTTTGACATCTCTTTTTCATGTGACTATCAATTTCTGCAGCAATTGCAAAGGCCTGATATCTCAGTTGTCTTCGCTTCTGTGTTTTGGTTGGTGTCGGTTCAAAGACAGTAGGCAAACTTGCAGTCAGGCAGATGGACTGTGTGTATGCTTGTTTGTTTCTCGAAAACCAAGCTAAAATCTTATAGTCTCCATTCCATTATGACTGTACTTGTTAGCTACTTCACTTACAGATTTGATTCATATGATTTTGATTTGGAAATGCCTTGCAAAGCTCCTTATGTAAATGGGACCCTGCGTGATGCAGGAGCCAAATAACTGAGTGCCAGGTGAATGTGAGAAACCTGACAATCTCTGCACCACGCCCTGCAGGTGAGGGACATGGTCATGAAGGGAGCATGAATGAACAAGTTTATTCATGAGATACATAGGCGTCTTCCATCAGTCTGTGACTTTGGTGAACTGGCTTTGGAGCTGGTTCCTGAAACTGGCTTCACTGCTGAGTCTCTGTGTGTTGGTGGCAGAGGATAATATAAATAAGCCCCAGCAGTGTCCTGCTCCACAGGTGACTGAAGACTGACCTCTGTGTAGTTATTTGCTCTCTCAATGTTGTAGTCTTCCCACATCTGAAAAAGGAGGGGCAAAAATGAACCCACCTTTTCTGGAGCCTGGACACTTAGGAAGAGCCCTGTGTAAATGCAAGTTATGACTAATTTTTCTTCTCCAATGTCCTGATCAGCCTGCCTCTTAAGGGATGTGCTGAAACTTTTTATTCTCTTGGTGATTTCTGTGGAGCTACAGACCCCAGGTTAATGACATCACACAGGAAAGCAGATAGTCACACAAACAAAATTAAAGCTAACTTTTCTTGTTTGTCACTGCAGTGAGCAAATATTCACATGCTGAACCAACTTTAGCTCTGAGATGAGGGGGAGGTAGCTGATATTTTGTGAGTCTGTGGGAGGAGGGTGGAAGTTGGATGGTCAAAAACTTGGCAGGAGTTGAAATCTCTGCCTTTGATATGTGTTATCAGTCGTGGAGAGCACGAAGAAACTGCAATGGTGCCAGGAGCATGGCTGCTGTCCTTAATGACATATTTCTTTGGGCATTGCTGCATTCCTGGTCCATTTCAGAAAAGTGTGGCTCCCTGACGTGCTGTGCACACCTGCTGAGCCAGGGCAGCAGCTGGGGCAGAGCACACCCGGCTCACGGCACCAGGTGTCTCAGCAGACCCTTGCCATGATGCCCTCTGCTTGTCCTTTCTTCTCCTCAGCTGTTGCCATTAAATGTATTCCACCTCTGGGCAGTGTCGCACTGGATGAAGCCTGCTCTTCCATCTTGGCCATGCAGAGGTGAAGTCATGCTGGTCCTGGCGTGCTCATCTGTGCCTTTGTGACTGCTCAGGTTATGGTGTAACTCTCTATAAGTGAATCGGCGCTGCAGGCACGATGTCAGCCTTTGGCTTCACCTGTTTTCCTGGCTCTGAGGAGAGCCTATCACCTTCCCCAGAGTGGGAAGGAAAATTATGTCCCTTGCCACATTCTATGTTCTACAGAAGAATTATTTCTTATGAAAGGGAGGAAAAAAGATGTTCCTCAGCTTCTGAAGTGCTCTGACCTCTTAGAAATACTCTCATGAAGTGCTCCAAATGAAAAGCTTTTGTCTACATATTTTGTCATTTAGTCAGAAGTGCCACTGTTGTGGAGAGGCTTCATTTATTACTTTGCTCAAGTGTGGAGTCCTAATTTCTGGTTTAATCTGAAGACTATTTCAGACTTGAACTCTTTCGGAAAAGGAAATGAAAGTGGGCTCAAGTGTCCTTTGTTTCTGAGCCCCTGGTTACCACTCAGGAAAATGCTTTTATGCTACAAATGGATAAAAACTACAAGGGTTCATTCAGGAGCGTAACATCCATTTAATTGATCCATTCACAATCCCAAAATTAAAGACAGGATTTATTAGGCTTTGACATATGGGTTGAGTATGCTCCTTTTGTCTCTAGATGACGTTTTTCTCCTCCCAAGTTTAGCTAAAAATGTAATAGCCCCTCAGTTCAACAGATTCACAAACCTCCTTTGTCTCTTCTTGGTCAACCATTGACTCTTTGTAAAGCCCAACAAGGAATCACAGTCTCAATACTGGGACTATCCACTCAAAACAGTGGATAGTCCCACTATGCAGTGGAGTAAGAAAACCAAAAAGGACTATCATGAATTACTTATAAAGTTCACTGAGATACAGCCACTGACATGAAGAGTAATTACTAGCTTCTAGGTTTAGCTCTTCTAGGCTTTTCTTTCTTTTTCCTTCACAAAAGACTTCCATTACTGAGCCACAAAGGTGTAAATGGGATGACAGTGTTTCCTGCATCCATAGAGTGATGGAAAATCTGACATGTAATGTGGGACATGGACATTTTTCATGGCATCATGTTTTATTTTTAAGTTCAGAAATACCAGCTTCTTCAGACAAAGATACAGTCTCCCTCAGACATGAAAGATACCTCCTGCCTCCTTGTCATTGTGCAACTCACAGCTGCTGGGCCCGTTCTGAACCCACCAGGAGCAGGTTAATCAGATCCCATCATAATTTCAGTATCAAGAGGAGAAGCACTAACTAGATTCCTTGGAATGTGTGTGTGAGATTGAAGGAAATGTGGGCTAAGGTGGGCTTAGGGCATTGCCATGCTTTTCTGATCTGTGCTGTGCTAGCGGCTGAAGCAGTGAGCAGCCCTGAGCAGAGCATTACTAGGGTTCTGAAATACACTGCTTACTGTCACCTCTGTCACTTGGCCCCTGCTATAGAGTTACTGTTTCTGCAATGTCATGAGCTGCTGATAGCCATAAACTACATCAGCCAAACCATGCAACACAAACAAAACCAATATTCATTTATTTAAGTTCAACCAGACACAAAAAATCCCACTGTTTCACCAGCTTACACATGAAGGACTTTCTTGCACGTCTTTCAATGTGCAAGAGTCCCCTCAGCCTAAGGCAGCTGCTTACGTGGGTTAGGTTAAGGTGCAGACCTCTGGGCTATGATGCTGATGAACCCTCTGAAAATCCTCCCACTCTGCCAAAGAGCTCTTGGAAAGGGCTTGGGGTGTTTCTCACCAGTCCTGGCCTCACCCCACAGCTAGTCCAGCTCCCCTAGCAGGTTTCCCTCACCCCACAGCTAGTCCAGCTCCCCCAGCAGGTTTCCTTCACCTCACACTGAGACCGCCACGTCAAAGCCTCATCAAAGCTGCAGGCTCAATAAGTAAAGTGCTAGTGGAGGGTAATATAAATCTTGTTCTTTTGCATTTAAAACTGAGAAACTCATTTCCTAACCTCACTTTCATGTTTGCCTGGCTCTTCCATTGTTTTGTGCCCAAGAGCATTGATAATTTGCCAACTGCATCCTATTACGTGCTGGGATACAAGAGCCCTTGGCTCCACAGGTGAGAAGTTGTAGCCATTTCACAGGCATTGCTGATTCCCAAAGTTACCATCTCAGTTTCTGCTGACCTCCTAGACAGCAGAGAAGGGCTTTACTCATCAGTCAGGGGCAGCTCTCAGCCTCCTTCCTATTACCATTTGTACCGTGTACCAAAATGGTACATTTTCTAGCTGAAACCTCGCTGTTTTGAAAGCTGTTTGCAACAGAGGTATGCCAGGGAGCTTCTACTTCTTGCTTTATTTAATGCCCAGCCATAACAGTTTTGTTTAATTAACAGTGTATCTTTTAGAAAAAGGAGTAATTCTTGCAGGCAGATACCCTGACTTTAAAGGCTTCATGTATATCACCTCTTTAATTAGTAGGGGATTTCCCTAGGACAGCTGAAATAATTTACCAAGAGAAAATCAGATTTTTCCATCCTTTGCCGTGTTATAGATAGAAACGTTTAATGAAATAGGCAAATTTACCATTGTAGCTTTAAAGTTATTTAACCTTTCCCCACTTTACCATCTGATTCTCTTAATTTAATATGGCTTGTAATTAGCTTCTGCAGGCTTCATTCAGAGCAGCTTGTTCAAAAGCACTTACCAAAATCCACTCCTTTGGCATCATTACAGGGAAATGCTTGAAGCTCTGGGTGTAAGTGGGGCCAAACCCCTCACATGCTGATAAGGAGGGTGAATGTTTTTTCTACAGTGTGTTTTTTTCTACTTGTGCTAAAAATGAAGCCAATTTTTGCTGCATGTACTTCAGAGGAGCTATACAGTCTTATGCTAGAACAAGTAAGGTAAGCGTGGTGGATGTGAGGTTTCCTTTCGATGACGCTTTCTTTCAGCTGTGTCTGAGGTGACACCAGGATTCTTTCTTAGCACTTTGCAGGACTGAGCTCTAACTGAAGCCTACACACTTTCTTTTCAGACATTGTTGGAACAAATAAAAACATTTTAAAATAAATCCTTTTTTTTTTACAGTTTATGTTAAATTACAGGTGCCGAGGTAAAAGTGTCAGCCTGTCTTTTTTTCTTCTGTGAGACTCATGCTGAGGTTCTCTGAGCTGCTGAGCAATAGAAAGTATAGTAGAGCTTTACACTGATTTCTATGTGAATTGCATATACATGTGAACCCTCAGTTGCAGGCAGTTTAGAGGGACATTTGCTGCTTCCAGAATGTATTCAAATTGCTTGTTTTACCCAGCTATCTTGGTTATAAACAGTTTTCACAATGTTTGGTTTTGTTTTCTCATTTCTTTGCTGTTTAGCAATATTGAACCTGATGGAGAAACAGATTTGTTTTCTTTTTTTAATGATTATTGTCTATGCTAATGACTTTTCCCCACGAAAATGTAGGCCAATTGATTAATGTTGTGAAAAGTAATTTGCGTTGTTTTGTAAAGCTTGCAACTATTTCTGTGTTGCTTTTATGTTAGGCTGCAGACTGTAAGCCTGATTTTAGGAGCAAATCATAAGTGGAATGAATATGTTCCTGTGAGAATAGACTGGGAATTAAAAAGCTGTGATGGACAGTCCAGTGGTGCTTTCCTCCTGCCTCTATTACCAGGTTAATAGCTGGTCTCTCTAAATGACGGGTCTCTCATTCTTCCACAAGCTTTCTTGTGAATATCTTCTTCCCAAATCATGTCAAGTGGTGGAGTCCCTCTAAAAGTAGCCATAATAATAAAAAAACCATACTCTGAGCATTTTTACTACTATCTAGTCTGAAATGTAGTCCAGACTAGATAGTAGTAAATAGCAGATAGTAGTAGAGGCTGAATTTCTGCTACCAAAAAAAAAAAGTGTGAGAATATTGTAGCAAATAAACAGTGGTATAAATAATAAATAAACAAGTATCCACTTAGAAGATACACAATACAAATTGGTCTAAACAGTTCTCTATTAATCTGTTTATATCACTTGCTCTCACACTTCTCATCCTAAACCTTTTAAATTTGACATTGTGTAAGATATCAAATGAATGCTGAGCAATTCTTCCTCGGCAACATAAAGTGGAGTTAGCACTTTACACATCTAACCCAGTATATACTAATGTAATAGCATATGGCATAAAATTAAACTGCTGGCTGCTGTTCCACTGAACTAAAAAGTTGTTTTGGTCAGGGATGAATCACAATTGTGGTTTTTCCTGTGTCCAAATCTTAGTACGGTGACATATTAGATAACAGTGAATCTAGGGTATATACCCCTAGGGCACATTAGGAGATGCTAGGGCTGTAAAGCTACATCTAGATTAGGGTATTAAAAGTATTAAGGTTGGTTTACTGATAAAGAGACCGACAGGCATGATGTACCCTGCCCATGTAAACAGTCTTAGGCTATAAAACAACATGGTGGGGCACACACTGCCTGCTGGGAATGGTCCTCGAGGAGTTCATCCCTGTAAATGTGCTTGGGAGTGGCCTGTGAGAATGCTGGCTCACATGGCCAGGGACCAGCCTGAGTGTGTGAACCGTGTCCTGCAACACAGAATTTACCATTTTCCCAGTAATCGTCCCTGGCACTGTTTGATGCAAAGTTACGTGTGTAGCGTGATCTTTGTGCTGGTTTCATATCTGCTCTTGCTGTTCAGCTACAGACTCAGCTCACCACATCCCGAATTCATCTTGTCAGACCCATTTGTGGTTTGAAGGGTTAGAGCTGCCACTTTGCCAAGCAGAGTGTGGAGGGGAAGGACGACTGCTCAGGGGGGGATTCAAAGCTGAACACTGAGAGGCCTGGGAACACTTTGTCATTTAAACAGGTCAGGAAATATTAGAATGCTGAAGTGCCACTTGTAATATATACAGTTAACAAACAATCGTCTAATTGCACAGTCTGGAAATACAATGTACAGAAAACAATAAAAGGAATAATGAAGTAGGCCAGAACATGTGATTATGGGGGATAGACATGTTTCTGTTGCCTCTGTGCTTTACTGCCTTTTATCCTGACTTCAGCTATTTTTCTTGGGGTTTCTTTCACTGTTTGGATTTTATTTGTTTTCAGTTCCTTGTTAAGAGTTCACAGTTCCCCACCAGTTTCATCACAAGCTCCAGGACAGCTATGTGTGATACCCAGAAATGGACAAAAGTCTTTTTCTGTAACCAGTGTTTAATGGAGATTGAATTTTAAAAAATAACAAAATTGTTATTTTCTTCTAACAAATGGAAATAACACAGACAGGAATGATATTCAGTGGGCTTTATTTTTGGCTGATTTTAAGCAGATTGAATTAAACACTCATTCTTCTTCACAAAACCAAATGAAAAACCTCTGCCAAGGCAGTTTATATCATTACTGTGCATATGTTAATATGAAATTGTATTTTGGAATCAAAGACTCCAATCTAAGGTGATCAACAACAACAACAAAAAAATCATAATCATAAGTTCGAAGTAACTTTTATATGGCTGTCTTTTTTTGACCATGTCAGATAGTATATTGTATGCTGTTTGAGTTTGGTACTTTGAAAATACCTCTTAATTATACTCTAGAAGTTTATCTGTTAGTAAGTATAGTACCTATAAGCTGGAGGTGACCAGAACTTGAACAGAAACTGGGGAATTTACTGACAATGAAGAATAATTATGTTTCTGGCCAGCAAAAAACCTAGTATGTTTCGGAGGAGAAACAGAACCTCGGGGGGGAAGGAAAGGCAGCTAGTTGCCATCAGCAAATAAGTGGCAGGAAGTCATACTTCACATCGAACTAGAATAACACAAATGACACAGTGAAGCACAAGCTAATAACTGCAGCCATTTTGCTGGGGGCAAGTAATTGAGAGACATGGGAAGCAGTTTTAGGAATGCCAAGAAATACATCATTATTGGCTGTTTGATGGGACATGTCAAAAAGGCACAGTCAGCCGAATATTGAGACACATTTGAATAGACATATCTGTAGCAGCTCAGACAATATTCTACAGATGGAGAGCTAATGCTCAGGAATGACACAAGCAAGGAAGACATTAAGGTATTTACACTCCACTTTAGCTCTGCTGTATCCATAAACTGTGAACAGCTCACCAAGTCCCAGCGAGACAATGTGTTGCACTATATGGGCTGTGCAGATTGCTGGGTCATCTCCTTCTATTACAAATCCATAATGGCCAGTAGCTAAATGTGAAGATTGCAAAGAAGACAAAAATTCTTACAGTCTCATAATAACTCCATTCACTGCACTAGACTGTATTGTGTGTTGGCTTCCATGTCAGCTTACAGATAATAGCTGTGGAGGAGGAACAGCTGTGAATATGGTATTATTCCATGTAGGTGCTCTTAGCACTGAAAATAGGAAATAAAACTTTCTTTTTCCAGACTACGATTTTTATTCTTGTTATGAAACAGAAATATAACACATGCTTTTAGAATTTTAATTTTTGCAACTTCCTTGTTTGGTACTACTTTCAAATCAGTCTTGCTTGGCTTTGACTATATATGGCTTATTTTATTTCTGTGATTAGCCTCACTGCAACCATGGCAGTAACTCATGAAAACAATATCCACAAGTACACCTAGGAATAGTAGCATTGGCCTGCTGTTGGCCAGTACCTGGGCCACAACACTGGTTTTGCACCAGGGAGACTCCAATGGAGTGATTTTTGAGTAGGCAGAATGACTGCTACCGGGTTTTGATTGTGCTGTTCTAGAGGAGCTGGTGTCCTCCTTTCCTTCTCACAGACTGGGCTGGCAGGGAGCCACTGGTGGGGTATTTCTTTATGATGGGGAACATTTCCTTCTTAGGGTTATTTGGCTTCTCTAAATTTTCACTAAGATAATTCCATGCAGGTTTAAGCAAATAGAGCTTTGGCAATGCCTTTCATATACTTTGGTTTCTTCTGAGGAACAACACAATTTTCTGAAGAGGTTGATTTTATGTGCTGGGAGTTTTTGTTTGTGTAGGGTGTTGGTACTGGACGACTCAGAGGGCTGGGAAGGGGTGCAGGGACCCGGTGTCCTTGGAGCCATTGGGATGGAGCAGGTTGCCATTAGCCTTATCTTCTTTTGGCAGTGTAAAAACCACTTCTAAGCGTGAGTCAAACATTAGTGATGTTTCATATTGATTACTAAGTGTAAAGGGCAGTTTGAATTGCATCTGGAACCCTTGAATGCCACCCCTGAGCTGGGTGGGGAGGGAAGTGATGGCCCTCCATTTGTGGTCTGCAGCCCAGGTGTTCCTTGGAGTTTCATTAAAAAGAAAGGGAAATGGAGGATGTATGATTTATAGAAAAGAGCATGTCTGTTTTGTCACTTTCTTCCTTGCAAATACTGATTTGCACATGCAGGGCCATCTTAATTTAAGGTGGCGGGGCAGCAGGACACCAAGTTTCTCAAAGCAAGTGACCAACTTTAGAAATTCTGCTAGGCAGCAAAAAAACAAGTTTCAGCTTTACTTCATCAGCCATGTGGTTTATTTTAGCCCATCTATAAAGCATGAAAATATCAGCCCTGTAAAAATTAAGTCAAGCACCCTCTAATAAGGATTTGTCTTAAAACAGGGTCCTGCAACCTACATTAATTCTGCAATCCACCCTAACAGGCCCTTAAAATAACTTCACAGAGCAACATTTGACATCCTTTAATGCAGTATTTTTGTCAGCCTCTGTAGTCACCAATACAGGGTCTTAAGACAAAACTGCATGTCTCCAAAAATGAGCAAATACATATGAGAATCTTACACATTTTTTTAATGCAGTTATTTTACCTTTTGAAAGATTTTGCTGGCAAATGCTATTGGTGGCATGTTTGTCACTAGTTTTCATTGTGGCAAAATAAAAATATGGGTATGAAATTATTTTTGGAAATGAAAACTGCTGCTACTGGGCATCATTCTAAATAATCTAACAGTATTAACTAAATTGTATTTATGCTGTTTTATTCTGTTTTGCCTTAGAAAAATTGCTAAGACCCTTCATGAAGTATGTAAAAAAAACTAAAAAAGGGGAAGGTCTGGTTGTCTTAAAGTTTAAGGCACAGAAGAGGCAAAGTAATGCAGGACTGGACTTTTTCATCACTTTTTCATCAGTAAAAATGAAAGATTTTGACATTAATATTAATCATTGCATAGAGGAAGAGGCTGCCTTAAGATCTGTTTGCATTACTGAGGCTGGTTTTCAGACTTCATTTTTTAAACTTTGGTTATTCTTTTCTCCTAAAACAAGACAGAGAGCATATGTTCAGTCTACCTATTAATCTCCAGCCAGCAACATTCAATTTGGAACCAAAATCATCTTGCATATAAGCAGTGTGTGCTGAAAGTCAGAAGTGCTAAGCAGCTGGGCTTTTATTAGTCTCATCTTCATCAAGTGTACTCAGTTAAATTTGTACAGTCAGTGTTTTGGGTTAAATTGTCTGAAACATTTTTGCTGAGCTTTCTTCTACTGTGTTTCAAGCCAGAGCTGTGTTTGCCACACAGAGCTCTGCACTCTTCTCTTCAGCATCTGAGTTATATATGTGGTACAACGTCCACTATACAGCTCTGGGTGGGACCAGCACAGAGGTTTGTGATCATTTTGTGCCCATGGGGCTCATTTCACCCAAGGACCTCTGAGTTTTAAGTCTCCCAATGGCTGGCAATTAGGTGCAGAAAGATATCTCTTTTATTTACGTTGAATTACCAGTTGTGGGGACCAGGAACCCAGATTTTGGTATCTGCCAGCTATGTCTGTGCTGGATTTAAACCACTTAAGAATAATCATGAATAAAATGAGAAATTGTGAAACGATCAGGTGATAAGATGAGAATTGTCCTCTCTCTACACTGAAGATTCACATATTACTTGCATTGTAATTTTGTAACAAGGAGAAGGAAGCTTCCCAGAAGAGATACAGCCTAAGAAATTGGTTTGAAAAAATGTCAAATGTCAAAACCACCTTAGGTAATGCAAGGGATTGCACTGCTGGTGCTTGTAGATGGGATGTCTAAACTAGCAAATGGAGAATCTTATGTCTTGGAAGTCTGATTTTCAGGATTTTTGGACTTGGACTGTGCTAGAATGCCAGGTCACCTCCGGCTCTGTTTCATGAACATTTGTTCCCAGCTGTGCATGTATGTACAAAGTTGCTATTTTGCATTTATAAAAAGTGAAATTAAGAACAGTATTATGCACCCTAGGAGCTCAAAAGATACACACACAAAAATAAACTTCTTAAACCAAAATTTTTTTACACCATTTCTATTTATTTTTTTTAATCTGCTTGAGTTTTCTAGGATTACGTTCTTAAGTCTTTTGTCACAAGTTTTAAAATTCAATCAGTGCAGACAAAAGTGTCCATCAGAGTTAATGTCCATCAAGGGGCCACGTTTAAATGGAGCACAGTGGTGTATAAATGGCAGAGGGAGCCGAGCAGAATAACTGGAGATCACCTACGTAATGTCATGTTTAAAGAGAGACAGTGACAAAGATGGGGAATTTTCTGGATATATTAATTTCCTCCACCTGTTACCCACACATTCATGAGTCAGAGTGGATTTGAGATATTTTCATTGATATTAATGATCATTTTAACTTTTTTTGTTTGTTGGATAACATGAATTTTAATTCAACATCAACCTGTTTGCTCTGTAGTCATTAAGGGTTTGTGTTTAGGAATTCTCACTTTTAAGTTTCTAGGGCTCAGATTCCAGCTCTGTTCAAGTTAGAGGTGTGTTCCCTCGATGCACACCTCTAAGATGATGCTCACCAGTGGTTTTTAGATGAATGACAGAGCTTCTTAGAGATAAGCTACGATCTGACTTCCTTCTTTCCACATATTAATTTCCTGGCCAGACAAGCCCAGATGACATGAAGACACATTTGCATTAGTCATGCTGTCTTGTTTCAAATGTGGACCAAACAATACCACATATATTTCAGCTTTGCTATCAGCTCTAAATATGAGTTGCCAAAAAACTTCTTGTTGTCTCAGCATGTGTAAAGTGGTTCTGCTGTTTAATTTTTCCTCAGAAGTGCTGTGAAAATGAGTACGAGCTGGAAACATTTACAATTAATTTTAAACTTGTAAAGGGCTTCTAAACTTCTAAGTACTGTTTAATTGAGTTACCACTTTCTTTATTCAGATGTAGATTTGAAGCAATATATCTTAACAAATAACAATCACAGGAAAAACATAGAAATATGCATTGAACCAATTTTTTGACAATCAGCTGCCAAACCTAAGTCTTTTTTGCTGGTAGACAGTAAAGAATGGATTGTATTTCTTCTTTTTTTTTTTAAATAAGGGAGCATTCAGAGCGCTGATGCTTTGAATGAATTCCAGCATGAGTAATTACATCCTACCATATTTAAATATCAATTAGATGTGGTCTTTTTTTTATTCATTTCCTGTTTCACATTGCTGGATAATGTTGCTGTGCCCTGCTGAACAGTAGCCACATTCACCCTAAAGCTGGCAATGTTTCTGTGCCAGACAAAGTGATATCTTTATGTATTAAGGGTGATTCTCTGAATGCTTCCACTCACACTAGTTGTATTCTGGGACAACTTCAGCAGTGTTGCTCTGACTTACAGCAGCATAAGTGTGTATGGGAATTATGATACAGTAACAACTATATAAATATCAAATCATCAGTAGTACTTGATACTGCAGGAAGTTGATTGATATAAAGCTGAATTCTGTAAAATTCACTACTCAGTATTAAAACCCCCCTATCTTAGAATTAGTATTTAGTCTCTTGCTTTTTTTCCCTCAAATTAATCAGGATGAATTGTGAATATGGACTTTCCAATCCAACTAGTTCACAGAACATTAGGCCCCTGGTATTTATACTGTGTGCAGTAGTGTGGTGTCTGAGTTTTACTCAATAGCTACACCAAGTGTTATTCAATTATTCTTTTCATTGAAAATTATGCCAAATTTCTCTGAGGGCAAAATATAAGATTCTGTGACCAAAAAACCCCATATTTATTCTGAGGGACATGGCTGAGAGCCTAGGAGTGGTGAAAAAATAAAATTATTTTCATTTGCTTGCAAGCCAACTTCATGCAGTGCAGAAAGAAAAGTGGATGAGAGAGGACTATTTCAGTTTGGCTTTGATGGTATTGTGAGATACTGAGTCTTCTAAACTCCAGGCCAAATACAAATTCAAGATAATCTTGCAGTATCATGCCCGTTATTTGCCAGAATATAGGATCTGATACTATAGTGCTGACAAAAATAAGGTGTTTTCTGGATGTCTCTAAAAGAAGCTGGATGTGATACTTCAGTGTCTTGCAGTCTTGCTTTATGTGGACTTTGGTCCTTAAGAGTCATTTTTGTATATTAATCATAGTTTTGGGTTCCACTGATGGGTTTCTGCTCAGCATCTTTCAGATGGTGCATCTATAGAATGGGGCTGGTCTCAACACCTATAGCATGAGCAGAAATTCCCTTAGTTAAGGTGAGACTGGCCTCAGCTTCCAAGTTAAATTGGGTGTTATATTTGTGCAGACTTTTGATCTCTCCTGGTTGCAGTGACTAACCATGGTGATTTTCAGTGGAATATTAGGGCCTTGATTTATAAAATTACAATTTTGAAGTAATGCTTTATGCTTGTGAAATCAGATAAAGGGTCGCTAGTCTACTGGCTCTGTAGAAATTGAAGGTTTCTTAGCTTAGACATCACCAAACTATCCCAAAAGATAGAACCAGATCCAACAGCAAATTAAGGTTACTGCTGAAAGCTGAGCTGTTTGCCAAGCAGCGAGACAAGCTTTGATCTTTTTTCACAGTAATCTTTTAATGGGCAAAAGAAAAGTTGTTTATTTTCCCATCAGGCAATTTAAATCCAAGATTCAAAAGAGGGAGTAGTGGCTTGGTGACCTTGACTTGCATAGAACAAAGCTTCAAACAGAGTTAAACAGTTGCTAGTGAGCCTGGCTGGTCTTTTGACAATACTCTTGTATCGCTTTGGGTTACGCAGAGTTCCCAGGCAGACGTTTATTCTGCACTCTAATTGCAAATGCCTGCATAAGGTGGCAGTCTGAGAGATTTATAACTAATTGCAATGATCAAAGTGTTAATTCTGAAATATCTCACTAACATATACCATTTTCATGTTTCTATCTAGTAAGCAAGATAAATCTGTGAACAGGAACTTCACTGCACATCAGTCTTGTTGACTAAAGATCATGTATTGAGAGTTTGCTATTATGTGAAGAAAATTACTTATTAGAATAATGGTTTTGAAGTTGTATACAGGGCTGGCATCCTTTGGATTAATGTATTCATTTTATATAAATTGAAATAAAGTTTCATATTATGGAACCAGGGCTAGGTGCACTAATGGGGACAATATGGACATGCAATCCACAGAGGACCTTAATTTTGGACACCAAGAAGAGATGTGCCCGGCAGTTGTGGATGAACGTTTGGACATAGCCTGTACATGTATAATATTTCTGCTTACCTAATTCACACATGGGGATAACGTTTGAAAACAAACCCATATATTATTTTCCTTCTTTTAGCAGAACTAGAGTGACTTTCATTCAAATGCCACTGAAGCTCAATTGCACTGGGAGACAGATCAGTATTCAAGCTGTCGACAAAGAAGACTGATGCTGGTCATAAGTCCCTATTATCTGACAGCCCTGGCGTGGGCTTGAGCCAAGATACAGCTGTGATCAATGCTGCTTAACTGTACCATTACCTGATGGCTCATCTATACGTGGTAGAACAGACACCAAATTATGCTGAAAAGTATTTATAAATGTGGTTGCTACCTGTGATGCTACACTCATAAACAAAGCATCAGCTCTGGATGATGTATTTTTAGATGTACTTGAGTACAGCACCCAGTGCAGCTGTAACAGTGCAGAGATGATTGTGCCAGAGTTTGGAATTCCACATTCTGCACAGGTCTAGTAAAGAAGTCAGCTGTGTAATGCACCTCCTAACATTACCTCTCATCCCAGCAAATCTAGTTGATTAATGAGATACTGAAAATTTATTAGATGGTTGTGCATCAACACTTCACAAGCACCCTCTAAGACTGGTATCTCAATTTCTAGGCTCATTGTTTTCTTACAGGTTACTACAGTTGAGAGTAGGTTGTGCTGTGTTGCAGGTGGGTGACTCATAAATTCCCATGGCATGTGAAGATCTGAGCTTGTACTTCCTGAATATTTTTCACACTGTAATGAAACAAAAGCCTATCAAATAGGCAGGAGACACATGGGCATGCTCTAGGCTGGCCAGAAGTGGTGTCTTCCCATGGGGTTGTTGGGGGCTCCAGTTTTGTACCTGCTTTGCCTTACATGGAGCAGAATCTCAGACTCCAGGTGAGCATCCTTATTCCTGTAATAAATCACTCCATAGAGTACCTTAACTCTGATTAGAATGGAGAGTTCATCTCTTCCCTGTCTCCTTCTTTGGACTGGACAGCAGTGTCCCTCAAGAGGCCATTACATATGGCTATGATACAGTGTATCAGGTGGATGTTGACACAAAAATGAGCCTGCGAATGTTCTACTGCTAAAACTGCCTTATTTTGGTTTTATTTTGAAAAGAACTATCAAATATGACCATTTTGACAAGACTGAATGAATCTAAATTCTCTTTGTCTAACTCTCTACCTAAAAACTTCATTACCTGCTGTCTTTTTTTTATTTCTTTTTTAATCAGATTGTGCTTTTAAGGCTAAAGCATGTTGGATGTCTGGAAGCATTCCTGTTTTCAGTGAGAACCTCTGTTAACATGACTCAATCCCTTGTAAATGCAGACATGCACTCAGCAAATTTGATAAGCCCTGAGATGAATTTAGATGCACAAAAATGGTGGAGCAGCCTAATCCTTCCTACAGAAGATAATGTTTAAACAAATTTACTTCATTCAATGGAACACCTGGGCAAGCTTATTTAATATAGTCTTTGCATTTAATTATCCATTCTGAAGGGGCACTTGCCATATTTCAAAATATGATTATTTTCTTTGGTGTTAATTATTTTAAGATCCTCAAAGGAAACTGGGAGATAAATAAAAAAAGGGGGTCTTAATTAACCTGAGCCATCAAAAGTCATCTTTTGGAATAGGGAAGATGGGATATGGAACTGAAAATAAATAGTGCTTTAAAAATCATGAATAATGAAGAATAGCCCTTAAAACCTGAAAAGAATTCTGTATGAAGGAGTGGTTGCTAGGCATTAATATCAGAAAGGCACATTTCCACATTAAACTGTTTTATGGAAGAAAGACAGTAATGGAAAAAATATTTCTGTGAAGAAATCAATATGGAAAAAATTATTGGCACAAGTCAAGAAAGTGCAAAATTATGATATACCCAGAGAACAATACAGCCCAGAGGCAGCGTCTTCAGTTATTCTCATTTTGGTCCTGTGGGGATGGCAAAAAGAAAGCTATTCCTTTTGGGAAGAATTTAATCCACAATATATTTCTGGCAAGTAGTTGTACTAAAAGTGAGATTACTGCACAATCCTATTACTCCTGTCCTTGAGAGAAGGAATACTGCATGTGAAAACAGGAGGCCCTGTTCTCCCCACCACAACAGGAACTGCAATAGGAAGGGGGTTGGGGTGTTCTTGTTCTAGATAGCAAATTAATGGCAACTTGTGCATGAGTAATTAGATCACTGGGGGGTTTTGCTTCATCATTACTACATGAAAGGATATTTGCTAGGCAGGTTTGCACACAACAACTGTAACTGTATGTATGCATCCTCTAAAAGTTGCTTTGGTTGCCTAGGCACAAGCAAGAAGGAATTGTGGAAGTTTTAGGTAATTACTCAGTGTGGAACTTCTAGGTTACTCTTGTTTAATCATTCAGTGGTACTTTACTACTTGAAAGTCTAAATACCAGTCTTTTGCCAGTCTTGCAAAGACAATGCTACATGTGCTTAACCTTTGCAAGAAGCCAGACAGCACCTTATGCTATTAGTAACAAATTTGCCTTGTGTTCTACTCCTGCTATGAACTGTGTGTTCCACACTCTGTAGGTGTGAAAAGGGATTAAAATCAGTTTTACAACAGCAGTACCTTTGACTTTTATTCTGTCAGTTGCAAGGCAATCACACAAATTTTAATTTCCAGTCAGAGTGGAAGCAGTTACCAAATCATACTCCTGCTTCATCTAGAAAACAAATTAAGCTTTTATGCCACTTGCAAGAGTAATTGTAAGAAGTCAGTTCTCACAGTTGAAAACGATACTTGGTTTTCCCTTAGTTCTTTAAAAGGCATATTTATTTCACTTTTCTGTAGACACTTTGTCTAGGTGGTTATAATCTCTCTTTTTCATTACTGATCATTCCAACTCATCTGAAAATGCTTTGTTGGGCTGAGTCTTGGTGTTGACAGTGTGTGCTTTCTCTGGGAAATTTTTGAAATGATAGGAAATGCTTGTGCAATACTGGAAATAATGAGAGAAGAAATGTTTTCTGATCATCTGTGTTTGTGTTCTTTGCAACGGAAGACATTTTCATGATCGACTTAAAATATATTGCTATTTTGCCACAGAATTGTACTCAAGCTATTCCCAGAGACAGCATGGCAAGGAGCAAGTCCAGAGGAGAGCAATCAACATGCTCAGAGGGCTGGGATACCTCTTCTATGCAGTCAGGCTGAGAGCTGGGGCTGTTCATCCTGGAGAAGAGAATATTCCGGGAAGAACTTAGAGCGCCTTCCAGTACCTAAAGGGCCCACAGAAGAGCTGGAGAGGAACTTTTGACAAGGGCATGGAGTGACAGGACAAGGGGGAATGTCTTCAAACAGAAAAAGAGTAAATTTAGATCAGATATAAAGAAGAAATTCTTTATTGTGAGGGCGATGAGGCACTAGCACAAGTTGCCCAGAGAAGCTGTGGACATCACATCCCTGGAAGTGTTCAAGGCCAGGTCGGATGAGGCTTTGATGTCGAAGGTGTACCTGTTCATGGCAGGGGTGTTGGAACTAGATTTTTAAGGTCTCTTCCAAACAAAGCTGTTCTATGAGACCCATATTCCTCTCCTCTGTACGGTGGCAGTGAGTTCAGTACATCAGTCCTCTCTCTGAAATCATCCTTTGAATATCGTGTCACCATATTCACGTACGGCGCCCTTAAACATGAAAGTGTATAGAAATCAGAGTCTGTGAGGTCTCAAACGGGGCGGGAGTTCAGAGCTGTGCTGTCCTGGAAGCGGGTGGTAGGGCCAGCAGCTGTCAGGCATGCTGGCAGGCCGGGTGCTAAGGTGGGCTTCTTGTCCAACATGCTGTGTGACTATCTGGTGGATGGTCCCTGCAGCGGAGGCCTCTGTACCTGCAGATAAAATCACAGGATCAGCCAGGTTGGAAAAGACCTCTGAGAAGATTGAGTCCAATCTATGACCAAATCACCACTGGGTGCCACGCCCAGTCTTTCCTTAAACACCAGCAGGGATGATGACTCCACCACCTCCCTGGGCAGCCCATTCCAGTGTCTAGAAACACCTTCTGTGAAGTGAAACTGTCCAACCTAAACTTCCCCAGGTGCAGGTTGAGAGTGTGTCCTCTTCTCCTGTCCTGTCGCTGGTTGCCTGGGAGAAGAGGCCGACCTCACCTGGCTCCAGCCTCCTTTCAGTGAGATGTAGAGGGTGATAAGGTCACCCCTGGGCCTCTCGTTCCCCGCATCCCCGGCCCTGCCCGCTCTCGGTGACCCGCTGGGGTCCCGGGCGCTGGGNGGGGGAGGCCGGCGCTGAGGAGGAGGAGGAGGAGGAGTGGGAACGGACTGAGAGGGTAAAAGGGAGGGGAGCGAGCGGAGAGGAGGCGGGAGACGAGCTGCCCGGGCCCGGGGCTGCCCTGCCGGGCCATGTCGCGGCTGCTGCTGTGGCTGTGGCTGTGCGCGCTGGGCCCCGGCCCGGCCGCCGCCTGCAGCCCGCGCTGCCGGCACGGCGGGCTCTGCCTCGGCGACGGCTCCTGCCTCTGCTCCAAGGGCTACGAGGGCGAGCGCTGCCAGCACGGTAACAGCGGGCGGGAGGCGCCGGCTCCGGGAGGCGCCGGCAGCGATGGGCAGGAGCGCGGCGTGCGCTCTCTCTCCTGCCAGCCCTCCGGCGAGTAATCCCGCCGGGAAGGTCCGAGGAGCTCGGGTTTGGATCTGGTGTGAGAGGCGGGTGGTGAGGTGCCGGGGAGGACCTAAAGAAGGCGAGGTGGAAGGAGAGAGTTAAGGCACCCTTTGGTAAGGTGAGGCAGTGACAGCAAACTGATGGAGCACAGCCAAGAGCCAGCGTGGAGACCTCACGCTGGTAAGCAGACCCTGCTGTCAGAGATGGCCGTGGGTCCGTAGAGAGCTTTGTGCCACTTGGATGTTGGGTAAGAGGCCACTCACTTGACAGGCTTTGGTTTTTAGTTCTCCTATTGCTTTAACTGCATGCTTAAATACTTCCCTGGAAGTATGTAAGGAATCACAGAATCAGTCAGGTTGGAAGGGACCACAGAGGGTCATCTGGCCAAACATTCCTGCCCAAGCAGGGTCATCCTAGAGCGCAATGCACAGGATTGCATCCAGATGGTTCTTGAATGCTTTTGGAGCCTAGACAGCATTCTAAGCCTCAGCAACATTTAACTACTATTTCTAGGTGCAATTAGTCAGGACTAGTCACTAACAAAAAAGTGTACAAAGTAGGTTATTTTCTGGTTTTCTTTTTATTTAGAATACATTGTGCTTGTAAGAGTACTGTAGTTGACTTCCTGAATGTTGCCTGACATGCAGAGTTGTTTGTACATCCCATTTCCATGGTAGGAGGTGTAAAGCTAGGGTGGAGTGTGTTCCTGTTGGTTTCCATGGAGAGACAAAGTATTTTTGACAAGGCCATCTAATATGCAAATGCAAATATCATGAATAAGAGTTTTAGTTTAAACCCTGTTCAATGTAAGATGTTAGATTTCTATGTTTAAAAGTTTAACTGTAGAGCTTGTGGCTATTAATTGCTAAAAAAATCAGTGTCAGGAGTTCCTTTGCTTTGCACATTGTCCTTTGTGAAGAGGTGATGTAATTTTACAATATTTGTTCTAATTTTCAATGCTGTTCATTTAAAATGCAATTTGATTTTTTTTTTTGTGATGAGATGCTGAAAATTTCATTCAGCAGTGTAGTTATTCATGGAGTGTTGTTTCATTTAGAGGCTGAGGCTAGCAGGTGGTGACAAATGATGTATAGCTAATGTGCTGTGCAGTGGAAATTAAAAACTGTGCTGTATGAACTATTCCAAACAACTGTTGGTTATTAGACATTTTGGGATTTAGGGGAGAGGTGAGATATTGCTGCAGATCAGTTCTTGAACTAGAGAGGTGAACTGTCTGGAATTGTTAAGGAAACCACTGAATCTTTATGCTCATATGGTCATCAATGTAGAAAAAAAAATGGATAAATGAAGCTTCATCCCTTGTTCTGTCAAGAAAACTGAACTCAAAACTGTGTGAAATAACACAGAAACAGAATTTTTCTTAAATTGGGAGCTTTTGTATGGCACTTCTGAAGAACTGAGAGCATCTGGTAAAAGTTAGGGAGAGCTGAGCACTGTCTGTTTTTTTCATGTGTGTCTCTGTCCTTTATTTGCCTGCTAATACTCATTCTGCAGGTACTGATGTGAAAAGTCCTCTATTCTTCAGCTGGGTTGCTTGAGAGTGCTATAAGTACATGAGGACAAAATCAGGATGGTGTTACTCATTGTTCATCTTTTCCTTTTTCTTTCCTCTGTTTGGTACTTTTCACCCATCCTTTCGAAGGATAAGTAGAGAACCCATCTCACACCAGCAGCTAACTCAGATGAGACTCCCAGAAAGAGATGGGTTTCTAAAATCTGTGTGTGAATAAACAAATGTTTTCTCAGGCTGATTCAGGGATGATTATGACTAGCAAAGACTCTATATAATAGGTAATTTTTTTGCAATCTGACTGGATTTATCCAGAGTTTTGCAAAATTGAGATTTTTATTTGTACCTTATTGAACCTGTCCAAGCTGTCAAGCAACGAAAAAGTTGCAGGATTTGTGATGCTCATAGATGGTTTTCTCCCAACAGATAATTACAGTTAAGAGAAAAGTTACATTTATCTTGGATGCTTGCTAAACAAACACTGTACATTTCAGAAAGGTCCCTGAAAAGCCAGCTGAAGCAAAAAAAGGGGAAAAAAAGAGCGTGGGGGAGAAAGAAATTCTGAGTTACTTCTGGAGACATTTTAGAGAAGAGATATAAGGAACAGAGCATGTAGTTTTTCTGAAGAAGAACGAAGGAATCCAGTAAAGAGTAAAAAGTCTGATATTTCATCTTAAGAATCACAAGATGCATCTCAAGTTGTAATATCTTTTTGTTAAATCATTTCTTCTTATCACCTGTTTTCTTACCTGTCATTTCTCCACTTCAGTTATCAAAAGCTTTTTTGGCAGTCCAGCTGTGTTCCTTTTTAAAATGGCTTTTTCTTACACCTGTTCTGTCCAGGCCCAAGACATTCCTTAGTTTTGAGTGCTTAAAAGCTTAGTATAATGGAGTACTCCCTGTGCAGGGAAACAATTTCACCTTATCAGCAATGAAAGATGATATGGCAGATACATCTTAGAAAATATGAAGACAAACTAATGAAAATACAATAATGTGTAAATTTCTTATGTATTTGAGTAGTAACTTTAGTAAGATTCACCAATATTTATCCAACCTTCCTTTGTTGTCTGTCTTACAGCTACATGTTATCCAAAATGCAAAAATGGTGGCGAGTGCCTCCGACCTGGAAAATGCAGATGTCCACCTGGCTATGGGGGTAGATACTGTCATAAAGGTAAGACCCAAGCAAGCAGTAGCTTGGAAAGACAAGGAGTTTGAAAACAGACTGAATTAATTTGGGACTCCTTAAAGTCCTGGATCTAATGCACTTTGAAATAATGACCTTAATTCTGTAAATCTCGGACCTTACTGTCAAGACGTGCATGGCCTAGAGGATGTGCATGCTCGCAGGAGGATGGGATGGAGTACATGTACTGAAATGGGCTGTGAGAATCTGAGCGAGCTTTTTCCTTTGGAAAATACCCTGTTTATGTGCTACATAAATATTCTATTTAGCTCTATAACAGATTCTTTCTAAATAATTTATTGAGATGGCTTGTATAGGTACATATTTCTGCATTAAGTGGTTGAAACTTTTATGTAGTATCTGCAAGATGGTAAGATTGAGGGCCAGTCACTGAAGATATGTGTGGCAATGCATTGTTGAGACGTAATGGGAGATGACAGAAATGGAGTAGCAAACCCAATTTTCATGGTTCTGTGAAGCCTATTGAATATATGCATAGGTTGGAAAAGGCGATCCAAGAAAACACTGTTACATTGTGCATGTACAAACTTGTGTTGTGGGGCAATGTGCTGTTATAGAATCTCACAGAATTACAGACTGGATGAGGTTGGAAGGGACCTCTGGAGGTCATGATTTCCAAGCTCCCTGCTCAAGCAGGGCTACCTAAAGCCAGCTGCTGAGGGCTATGTCTTTATGGCTTTTGAGTATCTCCAAGGACAGAGACTTGACAATTCCCAGGGCAATCTGTACCAGCATTTGGTCACCCTCACTGTGAAGACCTGCTGATGATTTTCTCTTCCTTAATGTGCCTGGAAATGGTTTCCAGGGTCAGTTCTTGTATTACCTCACCAGGGACTGAGGTGAGGCAGACCAGCCTGTAGTTCCCTGGGTCCTCCTTGCCCTTCTAAAAGACTGGAGTAATACTTGCTTTCATCCAGTCTTCATGCACTTCTCTCTGTCACCATGATTGATCAAATACAATCAATATTAAATACATTATCTTATATTGTGTGACAAAGTAATATGCAAACAAGTTTTGAAGAGCTTTTCCAGCTGTGGTGGATTTGACTTGCACGTCCTTGCATGTTCAGTATTTGTGCAAAAAAATCTATTAGCTGAAATTATGCTCAATACTTGTGGTTGAACAAGATATTTGGACATTTTTTTCTACAAATTATCAAGCAGACATCCAAACTGTCCATCTTTATAATGAAGGATAGTTGTTTCCCTTCAATACAGAGAAGATGGTGTATAATACACTTTCATACTTGTGAAAAGAAGCATTCGGTTGTACAGAACAGTGATTGTGCCACTTTTCAAAGACAGTGCTCTCCACAGTTGATACCAATCATAGGTCTGGCATAAATAATGCTTCATCAATGAGGCCTTCAGGGCTTTGATGTGTAGAACAATTCTGAAATGAGGAGGCTAACTTAAGTATTTGGTCTTTGGGAAGGCACTGCTTAACTTGACTATAGTGATAGTTTCATTTGTCAAATACCTTCTTCTCTTCCTCCTCTTGTTACATGTAGGTCCTGTCAGGTAAGGAAATACATGAATCCTTAATCACATGATATTGGCTTACCAGCTGTGGATTGGCAAGTTTGATACGAATATGTACGTTAGTAGTTCCTGTGGTGTAGCTGATGAAGAGTGGTGTTACTGGTGAGAAGTAGAACAGTGCCTTGCTCCAAACGGTTGAAATTTGAGTCTTTGCAGATGTGATAAAACAAGTAGTTGATGCCAGACAAGCTGTTTGAAGACAATTATTTGAGGTCCTATGCTGCTTCTGAAATGCACTGTGTATGCTGTCTGCCACAGTAAGCTGTGAAGGAGGCTGTCGGAACGGTGGGGAATGCGTCTCTGTCAATGGAGTGGTGAAGTGCCTTTGTGCTTCTGGCTGGACAGGATCAAGATGCCAGGAAGGTGCGTGTCTGCATTCATGTAAATATTTACATTAATACTAAAACTGCAGTAACCAAAACATTTTTAAAGTATTAAGGGACTAATAAGTATGGAAATTGCATTACTACAGAAATGAGTGACCGACATGATGGGTACTTACACAGATAAAATAATGTGAAATTATTTTGCATTAAGGTGTACAACTGTTCACATTTAAACCAAGATTCATAACACAGTACCTATATATTTTTTTTTTCCATTTCCATTGTCCTGGAAGTGCTTTTGGAGTTATACCAGTTGAATATCTGGCCTGGAAGGAAATGTGTTTTGCCATTTTGACTTGTATCATCCTGAATCTTTCATTCTGTCAGGATCCTTTTACATCAGTTTTATAAATCCTGCTGACTTACCCATTCTTTTTCTTGTAGCAATTTGTCCTCAAGGTTGTCGGAATAATGGAGCTTGTGTGGCTCCTGGGATTTGTAGCTGTCCAGCTGGATGGGTCGGTACAGCATGTCACTTAGGTAAATGGCTTCTGACATTTTTCATTTATCCTTTCCTCTGCTTGTTTGATTTACCAATCAAAGTGTTCAAATCTTCAGTGCCTAACAAAGCTTCCAGGGAAAGTATCTTAGAACAGTAACTGAGAGCTGCTTCCACATACTGGGGCTCTTAAAAGTTTGCATAAGGAGTAGATGGCTGCTCAGTTTGGTCAGAAACATAGAACTTTTCCACTTTGAAAGAGATTTGGATTTTGGTTGTCAGCAAATTAATTACTAGGTATGTCTTACTGATATTTCTGAAATATGGTCTGTACCAAGACCCCAGTATAAGGAACTGGAATTTACAGAAATACTGCTACTGGTATGGGTTAGAAGCTTCACTAAATTTTATAGATATGTAAAATTGAAACTCTCTTCTCACTTTGAGGATAAATTGAAGAGTCAACTCCAGGTGTTCTTAGAATTCTGAAAGCTGCCTGTAATCAGGATTAGTACTGACACTTGCTGAACAACCACTTCCATTTTCACAAACTTTGATTCACAAAAGCAGGTGATTATAAAGTCTTTAATCTACACTTCTCGGGCCTTGTACACTTGTAACAGCACTGCCCTGATGCTCAGGCAATAATCTCAGGCAATAATCCTGAGATTACAAAAGGAAAGGGTTTTTTGTTTGCTCTCTGGGAGACTGAAAAAAAGCTCATAAAACATCGGTTTTGAACTGGATATTGTGGGTGCAGGGTCTCCGGATTACGTCCTCTGCATCTCATATTTTGGCATGGCTGTTAGAATCTAAGTCAGCTAGTGTTAGTTCTTCTACAGTATATATGGTCAAGCAAACATTAAAAAGTAATATTTTGATGTTCCCACTGACCATCAAAATGCTTGTCATTTATGTTCATCAGCGTATTGAGGTAGAGACTGATATTAAAAGCTAAGTGTGGGAGTTGCAGAGAACTTACAGAATGCTTAGTTCCGTTCCCTGCAGCTGCATGGTGGAAGTGTTCAGGGTCTTAATGTCAAAATAATTACTGTTCCCAAACTAACTAGATCTGCACCAAGTTTGACTTCTTTTGGTGTACGTGCTCGTAAACAAATTGCAGCCCCTGGCTTGTCAGCTGAACTGGTGTGCAGCAGGGGACAGCTGAAGCTGTGCCCACTCAGCCCTCCTCTGCTCTTGTGGGGGAAGAGGAGGGCAGTGTGTGAGACACTGATAGGATGTGGTAACTGTTTCCTCATGGGTATGGATCCAAGAACTGGCTTGAATAAGTTTCAGCAGGAATTTTTATTGTTCTCTCACTTTTATGGGGGCATCAATTTCAAAAAAAGCCTGTGCCTTAAAGAACAGAAATGGTAGTATTTTAAAAGGGAAATGGAGCATGAATAAGACCAGACATACTGTGCCTGTATTCCAGTGAAGGCCATGGTGCCATAAATTGAGAGACATTGCTTTTCAGTTCTTCCATTTTGCTTTTATTTATACTGTCCCAATGCAGTCACCAGGGAACAATTCTGCTACCACAGTGAGACTAAAAGTGTTGTGCTGAAGACATACTGTGTATCTGGTGTCTCATTTCAGCTGTATGTAAACTGCCCTGCCAGCATGGAGGGAAATGCATCGCTCCAAACGTGTGTAGATGTCGACTGCCGTACTCTGGGCCACAGTGTACAAAGAAAAGGAAGGAATGAAGCAACTTCAGCCAAGATAAGCTGCATTTTTTTTCATGTAACCCTACACAGAGGAAGTCTGCAGCAGTGGGAGACCTTAAAATAAACATGGTAACTTGATTTCAGATAGCTTTTTGTCCTCACTATATTAAGTAGATGGTCTTCTATATGAAAGGAAAGTATTGCTGATTGTAGGAAAGTTATTATAAATATATATATTTATATATTTATAAATATATAAATATATATATTTATAATAACAGCTATGTGCAGTGTATGACACATGTTTTCTCCTCATTTTTCTTCATAAGCAGAAGTATTATGCCTTGGTTGATACAGCTGACCTTGAAATAAAATTTTTCTTCAAATCAAGTACTTCAGAAGAGATCTATACTTTTCTTTTTGATTTTTCTCCCCTTTAACTAGACTTATTGTGTCACATTTTTAAAAAGCACATGAAACAAAAAGCTCTCAATTCAGATTATCAGAAGTGAATGTTAGTTCAAGTATAATTTGTCTTCAATGAGATTAAACAGTTGCAAGAAGAAACTTGCAGAGTTTGCATCTCTCTGGAACATTACCAAACTGCAAAGCATCTTATTTAAATCATGGTTATCACTTTATGTCTGCTTCCTGCACCTCCCCCCAGTCTGATCTGAATCTCAATCAGATAAACAGTATTTTTAAAAAAAACCCCACCAACCAACCCCCCCTCCCTTCTTCAGACAAATCTGTGGTTACTTTCTAAAAGCTTAATCCACGCTGATACTCTAAGAGTCCTAATCTCGACTACTTCTACAGTCATATTATCTGATCATCTCTCAACTTCCCATTATTTCTTTTCCTTATCCCAGTGAGACAGGGAAATATATTTTTCTTCTGGAGACATTGATAATTCTATGCTATTCAAGACTGTGTTGTTACAGGAGCAGTGTAATGGCAGGCTACAGACTAGCAGTGAGGAAAAGCTGTGCCTGTCACAAATCACATGTGTGGGGGATGTTTTTCCTTGCCTTCTGCTTCATTTAGGTTTTGCAGCCTTTTGAATAGGCTGCAGATTGGACTGAGACTCCTATGTTCATTGTTGCTTGTCTCATTTGTGCTGTTTCCTGAATGCTACCGTTGAGGAAGGTTTTGCCAAAAGGTGCTAGTTGAATCAGTCAACTTTCTGAATGATGCTCAGATCAATTTTTATTCTTTTGAGAGACTGATTTTCATTGTCTTCTAGATGAAATAATTTTTTTTTTTTTGTGGGAGAATTTTAGCTATGCATTACTTTAGTCTATTTGTTGGAACAACATTTCAACTGTGTTTAACTACCAGAACACGTAGCTCTCATGGGCAGTAACTTACATGGACCTGTTTCTCCTGTGATTACAAGCCACTGAGCAAAGAGACAAAGGTAATGGGGTCTTCTCAGTTACCACTCTTCTCTACAGGAGAGAACCCAAGCATGCAGAGGGCGATTGAAAGGCAATGGTTTAGTTCCTGAGACTCCTGTTTCCTGTTGTGAGCAATTGCTGTGTGGTGCAGTTGAGCTTTCTCCCACACTTGCTTTGGAGGCTGTTGCCTTCGGTTCAGAGGAAACCTGCTGCAGAGATGTAGTGAAGAATTTCTTGCAGGGACAGGGCAAAACCTAAGAGGAATGCATATTTTTTGTTGAGATACACTGCTTTTGCTGGGATAGACTGGCTATTTCACACCTGGTGGTGAAAATGTGATTCTTATGTGTGGAACAAGATGATTTCATCAATGGTTCTGAAGTTTTAGAATGATGATGATGATGATGATGATGAAATTCTGTGTCACAGTCCACTACATCATGCTGTAATTTAGAAATTCGGGAATTAGGTTGAATACCTTAGGTGACATACTGGTTACAGGGGAATGAATGGGAAAAAAATTACTTGCAGCAGACCCAGCATTTAGAATAAATAATCAGTACTATGTAAATACAAAGAGGCATAATATCTCAGTATTATTCCCAAAAAGACTGACTTCTACTAATAAAGACCAAAGTGACAGTAATAGTGACTAGAAGCTGGAAGAGATATTGGCATTGTTGGGAGAAAGAGACCAGGGGCAATCATTGAGAGACCTGTAATCGGTGTTTCTGAACAGGCCAAAACAAATGCTAATTCAGTTTCCTGTTTAGAAATGATTGAAGTAAGCAGTAATTTGATGCCACACAATGCAATGTCATATTTCAGAAATACTACTTGAACGTAGCACCATCTACTGGCTACAGTGTTCTTTGTGGGGTTTTTTTTTGTTTTGCTTTTAAGAAATATTTCTTCTTATCATTCAATTAAGCTTAAGTGAGTTTAAAAGTGATTTTTCTAGTTAGTTGGAGTAGAACAATCTTAGAATGTATTATTAATGACAGTCTGTGTCCCCAGAATATTATTTCCACAGTTTAACATAGATTATTATTTCCACAGTTCAACATACATTCACTAAGAGAACTGCCACTAATTCTTGTCTTTTGTTTGTTTCCTGCTTGCTGGGTGACTGAACATACTAGTTACAGCATGTAGTTTCTGGAGATAGGTATGTCTTCCTGTGGGGAGATAAGTCATGCATGCAGCTCAAAGGTCAAGAAAAGCAACACAGAACATGCTAGCTCCCTTATTCATTACAGCTAACTGTAACACCTTACACAGATACTCTGGTTTTCACTAAAACAACTCTAAACATTTTAGGGTTATTGCAGTGGTTGCATTTTTGATACTCTCTCTTTCTAGAGTGTGCGTGGAAAGCTGAGGTGTTTCTTCTTTTTAGTTTACTTAAATTTTTCTTTATGTTTTCTGCTCTAAGTGCCTCTGGCAAGAACGGATTTACTTAGTTTAGCAGTAAAATATCACTTGCTGGCTAAACTGAGCTGCGGGTAGGAGTTGGGTAAAATGACCTGATACCAGCATGTGACACCTTTATTTGACAGAAACTGCGTAACAACTTTAATTATTAGTAAAACTCTCCAGCCTCTACATTTGTGTTTGTGTATGTACCCAGATGTTATGTTTTGAGAATTTAAACTTTTAGTTTTTCCATTTGGACACATAATGGAATGGGTGTAGCCAATTTGTCAAGTAGCTTCAGTCTTTATACCTATTTACTTTAGGGTTTGTGCTGATTCTTCTTCATCAGCTTGCTTTTGGTAAATGGAAATGTTAACTTGATATCTCTTCTCAGCTATGAAAATATATAATTAACTTTTGTAAAAGCAAAGAGTCTGTCACATGGGACCCATTTGTGGTTTTATTTTTAAATCATATCCAACATAACTATCTGTGGTATCTTCTGTGACACCAGCCCTTCCTTCCGAAAAGATTCATTGTAGAGCATTTTAAAGATGTTTTCAAGATAAGGGGCAAAAATCAATGTGCAGCTGGGAGAATTCCTGCTGGCCTGCAGAGCAACTGTAGTACAACCAAGTAATAAATGGATGATGTAAATAGGTACCTTCCAGCACACTCTAGTGTCTAAAGGAATCATCCAAGAAAATTCAGTGAAGATACCAGTGTACTGCATAATGTGGTAATAATCACTGCAGAATCTTCAGTTTGATACAAGTTGCCCTTCATTGCTGCAGAGTGGAATTGTGTCAACTCCAACCCTTCTCCCCGCTCCCAAATCCTTAATTCTTCTGGGCCTAAATTCAGGTTGCAATTCAAGCACTTCTCTTAACCTCTGTGCATAAGCCGTCTGTATGACTCTGCATCTTGTTACACTGGGCAATTTTCCTGTATTGTTGCCATTGTGCTTTCTAATTACAGTGAATTCTGTTTCGTGTGTATGACGAACAATGTAGTAACAAAATAGTTTCAACTAATCACATAAGGGGTGGGCAGTTTTGAAGTAGCTGTCTGGAATTTTGCATGTACTAATAATTTTTCTGCACCATGTGCTTGCAGGAAAATAGCAAAAATAGCACAGGCTTAGCACTGAGCATTTTTAGCTACTCTAGCAAAATTCTGGATGTGCTTTTGTTTGCACAGCTTGCATTTGGAAAATGTAAAGAAAAAAATTCTGCCTTTAAAACCATTGAAAATAAATGGCAAATACTAACATTTATGATAAAAAACCTCTTTACTGTGCCTGAAATCGTAGAAATGCACATATATGTATTGATTAAGTTTTGTGAATGAAGGATTGCACAAACTCATTAACCAAAGTACTATTAGCAGTGCTCCAGGCAGATGTCTTTCTTTTTTGCACAGCACCTCTATAACTGACACATAGAACAGCAATGATTACAATATGAGATTATGTGATATTGGTGTGTTTGTACTTTAAAAACTTTTTCAGACCCATGTGTATCCAAAGCATCATCCTGAGGCAGCAGTTCCAAGAGCTAGTTGGGTTTTGTTCATCAACATCTTTGTGAGATGTGAGAAAGGAAACGGCTCCAGAGGAGTAGGTTTTAAATAATACAACAGTTCCCAGATCATCAGGCTATCAGCCACATGGATGCTTGAGTGAAAGAAACTGTGGAAACACTGTAATGTAAAATGTCAGTGGGAAATAGGATGCTTTTTAAATACACCAGTCAGGCAATTGGAAATCCATCAGGTATCATTCTGGAATGATGCTAAGCTCTCAAAATGCCAGTTTACTTTGCTAGATGACTTAAGAAGACTACCAAAAGGTGAGGAGAAATCTAGGCACAGAGCTGCTAACAGCTATGATTTGGTAATCAGCATCCCAGAACGGCAGTAAATGGCAAAATTACCTCTTATTTTCTTCCTGTTCAGAATTAGGGTATATAAATTGAATATTGCTCAGGAGACTAGGAAGTCATGATGTTTATTTTTGGCTTAAAAAACCAAAACAGTAAACTTCAATGGCTTAGCTAAAGGGATGTTTGTGTCTATTACCAGAGCTCAGTTTGTTATGGCAGGAACTTAAATGTCTTTCACAGCTCTAGGACAAGATAGCAGTCCTCTGTAGGAAACTTCAGAAAAATTGGAATTTTATTTTTTTTAAAACTATCTGGCAGCTGGTAGGTTCTAACAGTTCATAGGAGTAATAAGTAATGGGAAAAAAATCATCTGTGAAGTCTTTACAAATACTTTCTGACGTGATGAGTATGGATGGCATGATGTACGACAAATTTTGCCTCTTATTAGTTCCTATTTTAAGATTCAGCATTACTGAAAGCATTGTTAAATTTCTCTAAGAGACTTGGGAACAAAATTTCCTCATATTACTGACTGCCATCTCATCCAGGGGCATAAAAGTCTTACAGACACAGGAATAATTCAGAGGCTGGCTATTCAAATTTGTGAGTGTAAGTAATGAAGTCAAAACAGAAAAGTTGGAATCTGGCTTCTGGCTGCAAAGGCTTGTCATGGATAAATCAGAGTCATTCTGCATCTGGCTGACTGTCAACAAGAAGGAGGCCTTGCCTTCATTGTTAGTAGCCCAGCCTCAGTTCAGGTTTCCCCTCCTTCCTTGCTACTGGCTTGTCATTATAACAAGACTGATGTAAATACAAAACGAAGAAGAAAAACCAGTTCTGCTTTTTCTTCTGTCCACAGCCAAATAATATGTATGTAAACAGTGTTTATAAACAGAAGGTACCATTCACAAGTGCTGAAGTGCTACCTTCCTTGCTAGAGTCACTCTGCAGCTGCTACAGTCTTGTTCCCTCAGAAGAAATTTCATAGTCCGTCAACAAACTGCAGAATTTTGGGCTCAGTCATCAGATCTGGAAATTCAATGAAGACATCAGAGGCTGTGGAGTTTGTGCATGAGGTAGCAAAAGAATATAGAAATATACATATGTTTTAATGACTACAAGATCGTTGTTTTGAAGCTCACCAACATTTGTGATTAATATGAATCTTTTAAAATAAGGCTTCTGAATATCCTTTCATTTAAATGAACTCTGTAATTGCCTTCAACACTTTTGCTGTTTTCAAGTCTCATACATCCATGCAGCATTGCAATGGAATTGCCACACTTCTTCAACCACGATGTCTTTGTACCTTGGAGAGAGAAAACGTATTAAAACCAGACTTTAATGATGCAACTATGTATGACAGTGTTTATGAATCAATTTCAATGAATCTCTGTTGCCTGATACTCAGAATCACAACATTAAGTTAAACTTGTACATATATTTTTTTTGTTTCATTAAGAAAGTGTGCCATTTTGATCAATGTATGATACAGCACTGACTGACCAACAATATATATTTCCTAGACGAAAAATACACTAACTCTATGCAGAACATATTTATGGAAACTTTTACATCAAAATTATTTCTCTCTTTGGGTCTCATTTTGGAAATCAATATAGCAAACATTACAGTCTTATTGATATAGGATGTTTTCAAAATATGTATGAGCATTTCTTTGTTTCACTTTCTGAAACATATCTACCCCACTGCTCAATTCTGCTGGCACCAGAAATGTGTCTAAATACACTGAAATTAAAAGAAAAGAAACACCACAGGTGATGCAAGAGCAGAATGCTTTTACTTCAGACATCACAAAACACTTAGTTGTAACAAAATGTTTAATTTAAATTACTTCAGTGAGTGAGCATCAGCACTCAGGCAAGGGGATCCAACTGAAAACTGCATGACAAAACAGAGAATAGTCATAATTCCCTCTGATACAAAAAAGTAAAGTTATTCCCAAGTTGCACTTGGGGATAAGTCATACTTGTATGAAACAGGGATGAACTGACTGGCAGTGTAGTTAGTTGGAAAAAGATCAGGGCTTGACTTGATGCAAGCTAAGAAAGTCAGCAGTAGGATACTCTTCCCTAAAATGGGGCCAGATGCTGGAAAAGAAAATAGTGGTTGTTGTGAAGAGGATAGTTATCAATTCCCACTGCATGGCAAGAGACAATCAGCCTAATCTGAAACAAAGGAAGCTTACATTAGGTGCTGAGAACACTTCTGTAAGTATTAGAACCTAAAAATTACTGGACCAGCCCTTAGGAATTCCATTAATTTTCCCTTGCTGCAGAATGAAAGGAAGAAATCAGACAAAATACATATTTGTGGTGTATATCATGCTGCTTCATTGGACACAGGTGGCCTAATTAATTAACTCCCACATCACTGTATTGTGATGGTGTCTTGGCTCTACATGTACCTGAATTTTCTTCCCACAGAGGACTCCAGTATAACCTGGACGACAAGAGCACACGTTGGGCAAGACACACTTGCCTCCAAACAGACACTTCTGCGTGCACACAGCTAAAACAAGAAAGGTACATATGAGGCTTTATTCACGGACACATCTTGGTGAAGGAAAAGTGGGTGCTATCTCTATATACATATTCGGTTTGCTTATAGGAACCAAGACCTTGGAAGGTATTTTCACAGGGTAACACCCCTCAGCACAAGGAGACTTAAAGGCGACGTGGAGCCAACAGTGTTCTTATGTCTGTCCCATGCCCCTTTTTCTTTGATGCAGATTTACCATGAGAACACGCCGAGGGTGTGAATGAGACTGAGCAAAGAACACGAGTAAGGTGCTTTTTAGCACATCTTGCTATTTCAAGCTATTGCAATGGCCTCTCAGCAGCATATAGCACTGGAGCAAGCCAACACATATTGCCGTGGTCCCAGAGTTCCATCAGATCCTCGAGGGCTTCAGAAGGGGCAATCTCTACTCTTTATCCTGCTTTTGATACAGATGTGGCTAAACTACAGCCAAGGTACAGGACTTGTCTGCACTGAGTATGGCTGAAGCATTCTGAACTGTGCTGAAAGAAGAGGTTTCAGGCTGCATCATTCTTACGTGTTTGACACTCGGTTCCTTCCCACCGTGGAGGACAATGACAGGTACTCGGTCCAATACACTCCCCACCATTCTTACATTCCTGAAGACAGATTGCTGCACAAATATCATCACAAGGTTTGGTTATATCCCAAGTGGTTAAATTGAGGTTTTTATACAGATTTCAGGATGCCCACGAGAGGTGGAGTGCTTTTCATATTCAAGAGTCACATCATCTTCACTCAAATATCTAAGGCCAACAGGATATTAAAGAAGACAGGCAACTAGAAACAAAAAGCCCTACAACCAAAACCAACCACATTCAGAGGTTCTGCTGCATCAGAGATTGCTACAAAAGCCTGAAATACTGAATTAAGACAGCACCATTAAAGAGCTTGATTTTTTTCAAATTTACCTTTCTGAAGAACATACTTTGGTGCGAGATCTTTTGTCTGTCATGCAACAGAACACCCAATGAATCAGCTCAAGAATATTTGGTCCAAAGTTATTTTCTATGACCCATTTTCAGCACATTTGTCCCTGCTTTTTAAGCCATGATCTAACCCACCATTATTTCCATTCATCCATAGCTGACTATTTGATAATCAAATCTCTCTTCCACAGTGTCCAAGAATATCTCACCCCTGTAAATACTGGTAATATTTTTTTTAAAAAAACAACCCCTTCCCAATAATTACAGAAAGTAATATAGGGAAATTTATTTTTCCTCCATGCCATTAGAGAGCTCATTGCCCACATCAGTTCTCAAGCCTTGGGTGGGTACTATGACAGACACTAACACATTATCTATGGGATTTCTACCACCCGTCCTCATGCTGATTATCATGCAGACTGTGCTTTTATCCATGCTGACACAATTTATTTATGCACCATCAATATCTTTATTAAGATACAACGTGACCTGCATATGCAACCATCACAGTCCTATTTCTACCTGTCCTAAAGAGCTTGTGCCCATTGCAACTTTTATTCCCATCACTTCCAACTGTTTCCACGGTTTTCCAATATTTCACTGAACTTCTTTTTCTATTATAACTGGTTTTGTGTCCTACAGCACAAATTGGATTCTGTCACTTTTTTGACCCGTCTCTCTGCAGAAATGTAGATGTTTTTGTTTAGACAAGAATTCAGAAAGAAATAAGCAAGATTTGCTATACAAAAGTTTAACAGATATTTTGGTCTCATGATTTAGCCTAAGAACTGCATGGTATTAGTTCTCTATACTAAATTTTCCTGCCAAGTTATAGACCACTATTTTTTCAATGTGTATGTATTCTTAAAGCTCTTTGGCACTACCTTTATATTACTTGCATGGACAGAGTTGTCCTGAGTCACATGTTACTTTGAAGGTATGGCTCTCCTGGTAACTACAAGGTACTTACGAGCGTTACATCTTTTTCCTCTCCATCCTGAAGGACAAGAGCAAATATTCGGGCCTACACATCTTCCTCCATTCATACACCTTGGCTCACAGACACCTTAAAATCAAAAACATCTGCTGTTTAATACGTTTAACTGATTACAGAATAATTAATCTGTTATGTTTGGATCACAGAAAGATTTTAACACTGGCTTACTTTTTTCACATCTTCTGCCTGTGTACCCATCAGGACAAGTACAGACATTACTTCTCATGCAGTGACCACCATTCTTACAAGGAGGGCTGCAGACAGCTAGAAGATACAAACAGGAGGAAAAGGCTGTAGTTTGCACTTTGACTTAGAGATATACTTTTGGGAAACAAGAGTGCAACACGAAGATTCTGATAGCTTGTATGGACAGTCAGCACTATCAGGCCTGCCCTGTAAAAATCATATTACTGTGGTTTGGTGCAAACATCAATAGGAAACACAAAATCATATAAAAAGGAGTCAAGGTTGGGAACTGTATGTGTACACTAACCAGATTACACATAACATACAGAGGAACTGGTTGAAAGCTGCTTAAATGTTGAGTGGAATACAAGACTAATTTTGAGTGTTCATTCTCCTTGGACAGCTGTTGAATCAGTCATAAAATCTAAAAAATAATGTGATCTCTGTTTTGCACCACTTCTCAGGTACATGACTTGATTGTTAATTTTGTGTCACAATGTTTTCTGACAGATTTCCTCATAATGGCAATTAAGGAGTGGGGAGAAGAAAAAAAGAAAATATTACCATTCTGACATTGGGCACCAAAGAATCCATGTGGACACAGGCAAACATCTGGCTTAGTACAGGAACCACCATTGAGACACACAGGATTACACATTGCTGCAGAAATAGGGTCAGGAAGAGAGGGAAGCACGACATCCAAATAAAGTCTATAAAATATGTGTGTCTGTTTCAAGAACAGGAATTAAACACCTAAGGTAACTGCAGGTAATGTCATTCCCACAGAATCTTTACCCCAAATTAAAGGATCAGTATAAGACTTCCCAGAGGTGCTGCTGGCAGCAGAACAACATGCAGACACACAAGGGAGTGTGGGGGCCCTGCAGCAGAGAGCAGCTGCCCATTGCTGTCACCTGAGCCATGCAGCTCCAAATTTCAAACTATGGGAGGTCCTATGGATGCTCTCCCAGGAAGATGAAGTTGCAGGGATGTTACCTGTACTGCAGGTAGGTCCGTACCAGCCAGGTTTACACTGGCAGATGTCTGGAGTGAGACATTCGCCACCATTTTCACAGTGTCTGCTGCAAACCACTACCATCCAACAAGTTGGGCAAAAACATCGGAGAAGGCAGGGGAGGAGACAGGGGGTGGGAGGACAAGAAAGAGATCACAAATTATTCTTGATTTGTTTTTCACTTCTTTCCCAGAAATTAACACTGGAACTAACATACAATTCCACTAGCTGAAGAGGAATTGCTAAACAGAGTAATCCAGTCTCAAACCCATAATAGCTAGCACCACATGACAAAGGTAGATAAAATGTTTTCCCATGCAATTATCCATGGTCTGGTTATATATAGTGTGAAAAATCTAGAAATTTTAAAAAAAAATTCTCAACCAAATGGGCAATGGAGACAAATGGACTGTGTTACATGATGCAAGTGCAGCTGCATGCACACAGCAACGCAAGTGTGACAAGCAAAGACATTAAAATATCACTGCTGGGGAAAACCATGAATCATTTCTTCAGGAAAACATCTCATTCTCTTTAGTACTGCTTCACAAAGAGCAGCATTTTTTGTTGCAATTGAAACTAGAAGAAGAAAAACTGTAAACCAAAAGTCCTGGGATTTGAGGAGGAAACAAACAAAGGACTTTCTGAATGCAGGGTCAATAATGCAATGGTACATTCAGGTGAACAATATATAAACAGCATGTCTAAATTTGGATTCTCTGAAGGATACAAATTACCAGTATAAAATCTACCCAAAATTTGGAGTTGCCAAATTGCAGAATGTATGATTTGGCTATGTAAAAGAAAATTTATGTGAGACAAAGTAATTCCAATCTTTCAGCTATGATCACAGCAAATTTTTCAATTTTCAGGCCAGGTAAAAGGAAAGAAGATACCATAATGTGGTTCTGAATTCAATTTTACTGTATTCCAGTCTTTCTGACACACCATTCACTGACACCAACTTCTGAATGTACCCCAGTATCTAATCAATCGGAGCTGACAGAAGTACAAAAGCTGTCAGGACATATGAAGCATCTGTGTGTTTTTCTAAAGGCATTATCACATACACAATGTACTCAATTTTTCCATGCCCATGAATCATAAAATATAAACTATTTGCACCTTTTATAATGCATTATGTTTTCAAAGTTATGTGCAATTATGTGATGTTCAAAAAGCTCAAGTATGGGAACATTCAAAGAGGCACAGGTATTATGTCATTTGCTAGCATAAGACCAAGGGCATAAAAAATTTAAACCATAATTTGTTTTCTTGCTCCTGAAGAACAGGAAAAATGCCGTTTATTTTTCTCTTATGCTCTTTTGCTTACTTGTATCACATCTTGGTCCCACAAAACCATATGGGCAGGTGCAGAGATTTCCAGCCAAGCACGTGCCTCCATTCTGACATGGTGGTTTACAGTGTGCTGCAGATAGAGAATTATGTTGTTCAAGAGATCACCTCTAGAAAGATGCATGGACTGGTTATGCTTTATTAAAAATGAAATGTTAATATCTGACAGTGAGCAAAAAAATGGAAATAAAATAAGGAGATACATGCAATGCCTTTCGACAAGAGTAAGTAACAACTACTTCACTTCAATAGTACGGAGTCCCAACTGTGGTTGTCACCCAGAAGAAAAGAAAGCTGACACAATTTCCAGACAATGCTTCCCACTCTTCAGGAGTATTTAGCTTAGAGGCAACTACATGCACTGGTGAACTGCTCTACTTACTGTGAAAGCTAAATTTAGGAATATCCAATCATAAGCAACATTTACAGTGTATATCAAGAAAATCAGGACATATACCAACATGTAACTCAAGAGTGCAGTTACAGTGACAGTAAAATGAACACAGCTTTTTGCTGTCAGAAAGAACAGTCATGGGAGTTGTTCACAGCACACTTTGGGTAGTTATGGATCTGAAAGCAAAAACTACTATATTTACCTTCCTCACAAGTGGAGCCACTGTATCCTGGTAAACACTCACAGACATTGGGCTTAATGCACTTCCCATGGTTTTTGCAATCAGGTCTGCATAGAGCTGCACAAAAAAAATCAACAGCACTCTGCAAATCATTAATTTGTGCATATGAGTTACCACGGGTAAAATTAACATGCCATACTCACCAGCCTGACAGTGATAACCAGCATAACCAGGCTTGCATTTACAAATATTGGGTGCCACACACTCCATATTTTTGCCACAAGGTTGTCTACATCTTGCTGAAAGGCAGTGGAGAAAACAAAGAAAGGAATAAGGAAATTGAAAGTGGCATTTCAGCACAATGTGTCTTGCCTAACATAGTGAACCAATTACAGAGAATCCATTATGTCCCTGCCCATAAATGGAGAGTCTAAGGCACATCAGAAAAGTATTTTTAAGTGCATCCATACAACTAAAAGCCTGTAGGCTACGCCAATATTAATAATGAAACTGAGAAAATTCAATACACCACACTTTCCACTGATGATACAGTAACAATATACTTTCAAGTGATAAAGACATCTCGAGATTCTTTTCTTCAAAGCATTTAAGTTCAATTATTTGTAATACCTCTGCAATTGAAGCCATCTCCATAATAACCATAAGGACAACGACCGCACTTGACACTTCCATCCTGACTTGGCTCACAGGGTACACCAGGAAAACAGGGTAAATCAGAACAGGTCACTGCTGTAGGAATCACTGTTTCAGTCAATTCTTCAGGAAACATTTTTGGTGGGACAGTGACTCGGACAAGGGCGAAAGGCAAATGACTCGCTTTATGCTTAGCTACTAGGTGCAGAACTCTCTGAGCATTTCCACCTCTGAACGCTTTGTTTGGCAAAGAATGTCCTTTGCTTGTACTTGCTCTGCTGCTAGGGGAAGTCTTCCTGTTGGTCTCAAAATAGCTGAAGGCCTCAACTTGTGCCCTTGTTTCCCTCTCAGGTGATACAGTGCGGCTCCTTGAAGATGCAGCCTTTACAGCACGTACCGAAGAACTGTTTTCCACGTCAGCGAGGCGACCACTGATGGCGCTCAGAGCATGAGCGATGTTTCCAGCAACCACAGGCTGTACAGAAGCAGTTCTCTGAGAATCAGGTGTCTTCCAGCCAGTGATTGTTTTTAATGTGGAGGGTGGTGGCGTGCTGCTACTGACTGTTTCCGTAGAAATAAATCCCTTTGGGACATCTGTAGAACTGAGAATATAACTTGACATGCTTAAAACCTTCTCAAAGGACGATGGTTGAAAACCTACAGTATGTTAAAAAGAAAGGGGGAAGAAGTATGTGAATATGATCAGACTTTTTTTCCTTTTGAGGGTGGGGAATGTTTTCTGAACAGATAAACATACAGCCCATTCATTCTGTGTTTCACAGAGTCTCTCCTTGTGCTATGTCAGAATGTAAGCACGCGGTAGAACCTAACTGGGAGAATTAGAGAAGATCAAGGTATTCTGATTACAACCTCTCCCACCCTCACAATGGCCTTTTCTTGGCTGCATGATAAGGAGAAAGCACTATTTATATGAGGCAGACAGCAGAGATTTTCCCGCATTAGGTCAATAAACAGATTTACTTCAGCAGATTATCAGCTCCATATATTGCTTTCAACTAGGTAACTGAAAGAATTTAAAGAAAAAATATTGCCTATGGCTCATCAGTGTATCTAACCACTAGAAGCAGAGATAAAATCACCGGTTTGTAGATGCTTATATATACTGATGCACCATGGACAGTATTCTAGGTGAATAAGCCACCAACTTGTGCAGAAGTATTACGATGTTTTCTTCTTCAAACTTTTTATTCAACTTTCCTAAAGTTTCTACGTGGGTTTTAGTCGTGGGATGTTTCAACTGTTCAATAAACATCAGAGACTGACCCAGTCTCCTCACTGAAAAGAGTGCAAAATGAGTATGTTCTTCAAATTCTGCCCAGGGAAAGTGTGTGTTTAGTGGAAAGAAGTACAGCACTATAATCCCAGACTGGTAGAATACTGTGTATGGGGTTTTAGCATTATGGGGCAGTGGAGGAATGAAACCCTAATCCATTTATAACTAGAAAATGGTTTACAAAAGGTTAAACTTTACTGAATCATATAAAGTGTGGTTGCCCACTGCTGAAAAGCAAACCATTTTGCTGGCACTGGCAGTGTGAGAGAGTCTTCCTTCTCCCCCAACAACAATTCAGAGATGAAGGGAAAAGACACGTGAGACTTTCCTACAAAGAAACCCCCAGCAGGCATAGACCTGGAAATGCCAGCAACAGCATTTACAGAGTTTTGGAGTAAAGACATTCACTTGCCATATCCTTCACCTTTCCTTTGAGTTAAAGTAGGAAAATGGCATTCAACATAATGCCATAAACTTTTGCTGATCTCATATAACAGATGTCCCTATCCCCATGTTACCTATTCCATGTCAGTGGTTAGTCACTAAAACAAAAGGCAACTGTAAGAGTGTCATACATCACACTGTTAATAAAATGACTTGACTGACCCAAGGGATTTGTTGATATTGACATTTCAGTCTCATTTTTCAGATCAGAATACAACCCCGGTAATTAATAAATTGTGTCAAACTGAAAAATCAAGTGAATAGCATAAAACTGACTAGAACCTTTATTTGCCAGCTATATTCTTATCAGTATGTGAATCAGAAATTCCATTTTCTTCATGAAAAGAATCACCTTTATTCCCTCCAATTTCTCCTGTGGAATCCTTCCTTTCAACTTCAGTGTCGTCAAAGCTTTCTGAAAAGATGTGAAGGCACATTAGTAGTGCACAGAAGTAGCTACATTTGTTTAAATTTAAATAAATTACTAACAGAGATAAAGTTTTACTACATAAAAACAACTCAAAATTCAGAAAGCAGATAAAAAATGTTTCTTAAAAGTTTTTTTAGCAGAGTATTTTAAAGATACAAGTTATTCAGTAATTGCATGTAAATAAATGTTTGGCAACTGCCTTGACTTGGGTAAATAATTCTATGTTAATCAATCTAATAGAAATATATTTTTTCAATAATTTATTAATAATTTATCATATTATGAAAATAATGAGGAAAAAAATGCCAAAAATATTCCATTGTATTCCACTTTGCTGTAAAAGAATGAGGGTGTGTTTATGTGTTTTTTTCTACACTGGAAAAAGTGTCTTACAGCTGTGTTGACCCAGTGCAGCCTGATGTTGCCATCAGCAGAGACACAGCCCTGCTTTGCTGGCTACTGAAAAGAGTTCTAAGTCACTGTTAGAAACGTGAAGCACAACCAAAGACATTTTATCTGAATGACAATAACACAATACCATTCTTCTGAAAAATCAAGTAATTTTACCATAACATGACTTCCCATCTCCTTGTAGATTATTTGGGCATGGACCACAATAGTAAGAACCAAAAGTATTGAAGCAGAATACTCCAGGGAAGCAAGGACTGGATGCACATTCATCTACATCCTCTTGACAATTTTTACCTGTATTGAAATACAGATTTATTTTTTTTAATAATATTGTGTCACTAGATGTTGATGGTGTGTTTATAAAAGTACAATGTATGGAAGTGCTGAAATTTTTAAAAAAAAAAAAAAGTGCAACCAAGCATTTCAGTCCATCTAATAAGAACAGCTGATTAAGTTTGCTATTCTCATTTTCTCATTTTGTAAGCATTTTGCTTATTGTAGAATATGGAGAAGGTGGGCTGTGGGGACTACATGCTTATCTGCAGGAGGAATCTCCTGTGTTTTTCCATGATGCTGAATTTACCTTCGCAGAGGAAAACAATGGAAATTAGATTTCATAATGAACTGAAATAAACAACCATTATAGCCATGCAAGAAATACCTTGAAGTATATCATATATCTGTACCACAAGACCATAAAAGTTCTTCATTATGTAACAGTAAGCTATTTACAGTGAAAAATTAAAAACGAAAATTGTAGACATAAAATCAAAAACTCCTATTTGTCACTAAACATAATAAACACACGTAAATAAAGTAGCAATTTACCTTGAAGTTCATGTGGACATTCACAGTAATAGCTGTTTACTCCATCCACACATCTGCCAATACCACACTGGTTAAGTTTACAGTCATCAGTATTCACTTGACAGAGATCACCTTCAAATCCAGCCACACACACACAAAGATATCTTCCACTTCCAGGTGGGAAATTAATGTTTGTCACACATGAGCCATTATTTAGGCAATCACATGATTTTACACTGACCTACAAGACACGCCCAATAAGACAGTTTTCTTTTTTTTAATGAACTAGCAATGAGTTCTGTAATTAGATATTTTAAATATCTTAGTAGTAGGTGTCATTTTACTGTAATATTCATTACCTCTGTTTCTACCTTAGTCGTTGCATTGCAGTCATCTGTCAAAGAAAATGTTAATTTATGGACATTCATTGTCCCAGCTTTCCACAAAAGGAGACCTGATGCGGAAAGACTGGCACCTTCTGGACCAGAATCCAATGTGAAATGAATAGCAGAGCCCTCTGGATCTGAAGCCAAAAACTGATATACAAAATCTTCTCCATAAAATGTCTGTAGTATACCCTGAAAAGTTTCAAGCACTGGAGGCTGGTTACCTGTAACAAAGGAGATATTTTCCTCTTCTAAGCAAAAGTCACAGTATACTTACAAAAATTAAAAGGAACGTATCTTTCTACTAAAGAATTCCCATGTACTTATTTCTCTTAAATTCTAATGTCATTCTATTGGCACAGGAAAAATGCTTGATATTTTCAATACTAGAGAGTGCCTGCTCCAAGAAGGAATCCAGCCACTGCGGCAAAAACCATGAAGGGAGAAAAAGGCGTAAGTGTCTCAGCTGCTAAATTCTATCCTGTTTCTAACATTATCCTCTTTGCAGAAGAGGTTGTGCTCCTTAGTTTTGGAGCGTTGCCTCTAGTTTACATTCTTCTCTCATTTCTGACTTTGGCAGTATTTAATTCCAGTCCATGACATGGCTGTAACATGGAAATTCCTCAATTTCCTGTCTGCTGGATGAGTTTCATGTAATTCCTTTCATTCACGTCTCACCCTTTTAGAATAGGTGTATCCACCTTGGCTTCGAGTACAAGTTTGAACTGGGACAAGATTCACCAAGACAAGCACCAGCAGTCCCATTTAGACAGGACCTTTCCTAATCAAGGCAGAGTCTTGATTTCATGAGTCTTTCACTCATGAAGACAATGATGGAATGCTTGTATTTGTGATGTTATGGACTTGGGTTGGCAGGACAGGCTGGATGGCTAATATTAAACATTCCATTTGGTCAAAGGACCAACGTGGCATGTACATCCAAAGGTTAAAATCTGAACCAAAAGGGCTACAACTTCTAGGTTAGAACTTTGTACTACAGACAAAGAAAATGAAAAATTTAGACTTGGGTCTTCCCTTCATAGTGTGGTTTCTAACTGGACTGAAGTACAACAGCCTTGGATATACTTCCAAGTATTTATGCCGTGTATCTATGCCATCAATGTAACTTATGCCCAGATATTAAGTGGCTAATAAATATGACATGTAATTTAATTCAGTTCGTGATCTCCACTTGTTTGTTATCAAAACAATTTGTTAAAAAATACTTGTTATACCTATATGTTGAAGAAAAACATACGTGGATGTAGCCGTGCTAAATATCAAGACTCCAAAGTGCTAATGAGACTGAAAGTTGTTCATTTTCATCAGTTATGTGTAATGGCTACTGCAGGAGAGTCAGGGAAAGAAAATTTTTAAAAGCCTGACTTTTATATATATGGTCTGGAAATGAAAACGGAATTTTCAGAAACTAAGAAGTGTCAGATGAAAACCAAGATCAAATGAAAAGCTCCAAGTGAAACAATTACCTACTTAAACTTAAAACATCACTATTGCCACAAATTTAAAAACTTAGCAGACTTTCAGCTTCTGGTATTGAAAAAGAACTATTCAGAACTTACCTTCAACAACTGACCAAGTTAAATTTGATAAGTCAGGTCTGCACTGTAAGCAAGGGCTGGTTGGATTCGTGTCTCCTTCACCGTAACAGAGTCCATCTATGTTGCACGTTTTCTCCTTTTAGAGAAGTGAAAATGTGATTCATTAATGTTTTTGGTTATCAAACTGGTTATGAATTTGTAAGCATCAAATAAAACCTAATAATTCTGCACTTCTATTAAACAGCTAAGCTTGTTTTTAAATCTCAACAACCAACAGCAAGTTTGGTTTTATTTGGTAATTATATGAAACGCTTTTGGTTTGATTTTTGATATTTAAAATTGCATCATCCCAGCTTCTCTTTCTGTGCATTGAAAATCCCTCTTGGAAACAAGAACAGGGTATGGTCTGCTAATTTTTCTAGGTTTTTTTCAGCCTGAAAAAAATGCATATTTTCATAATAGACAGTAATGAAACACATACCTTTAATGTACATAACCCAGATTCTAGTGGTTCGCATGTCTGACAGGCTCCATCATATAATATCATTGTTTTAGAGTTGCTATAAACAAATCCATCATTAGAAATCTGCAAGGTGAACGGTAAAAATGGATTAACTGATACAGGTATCAATGTATCACCTGCGTGGTCTGCTAGCATGAGCTTCCACTCATTAATACACATCTACATGCAGGTGTTTAAACTCTCACAACAGTTATCAGAAATCTAATCAAACCTGCCAATGAGTCTAGGCAGATTTTGACCAACCACACGTAGGTGTCTGCTTTAAGGCAAACTGAATTGTGTGTAGGCTCCGTGGACCTTATTGACTCCATCTGTAGGAGAGCTCAGATATCCGCTCACACAGGGATTTGTACATGTGGCTGAGCTCAACTCAGTTCTACCAAAGATGGATCCATTAGAAATACTCTAGGGTAACTACCTGGCCTTTAACTTCTACTCTTGAAGAATGTGTGTCTCTGCAGGACCAAGGTTGTATCCACCAGTCCCCTTGCAGGAGAACACTGCCAAATGACACTCGACACCTAGGCTTACATGACAAAACTGAGACCCCGAGTTCAGCAAGCTGACTTCTCCCTTTAGTACCATTAAATAAAGGACAATATCTATGTGATGTGCTTTCATCTTAATAGGAATATTTGTAAGTGGATATTTGAAATTTCTGAGAGTACCTTTATTTGCCATCTGGCAATGGGTTTATCATCAACCACATCCGTGACATCAGACTGCTGGCCATCATTTGGTAACTGGCAGTCGACAGTCCTGGCATTTTGGAAGGCAGCTGGCATAGTTAGAGGTTCTCCAGGAATCCACTGTCTGTCACTATACTGAATGTTAAGACAGAAGATTTGTTTTTCACTGAAATACATCATGAAAACATTTTCATCAGAGAAAAACTCCCCATGTATCGCACAGCATTTGAACAAGTCTGATGTGTCTGGATTAGAATGCAGTTGTGGATACTAAAAAGCTCCTGGGCAGAGGATTTTTCCTTCTCCTTCATTTCTGTGGGAAACTTCTAGTTTGCTATGCAGACTATGTAAATAGTAAGATAGGTTTTTTGTAAATAATCTCGTATCTGGTGTTTTTCACTTATGTTATGGTGTTGTAACAATAATAAAGATTCATTCTCTCTCTGGACTCACTTGTGGCTGCATCTCTGAATTCCCCCAAGCCTGCTACATGCAGTGGCAAATATTAAATGACAGTAGTTGCACACACAGATTTTTACCTAAGCCTGCTACTGTGAAAGAACAGGCAGAGGAGTCTTTCCTGACGCATGGCCCTTTGGCACTGCACTGCCAAGGACAAACAATCCTTCCAGCTGGAAATCAATAGGAGGGTACAGCAGTGGGTGATCCCCAAACACCACTGATCTGACGTGAAAGGGCCTCTGCTCCACTCCATCTCTGCTCCCATGCAAGGACAGGCTTTAGTCAAAGGAACAGATGAGGGTTTTGGCAGGGCTCAGGAATCATTCAGGGTGCTGAGGCAATGCTGGCAGTTGGCCATTTAGCCCTTGTACAAGCCAATAGGTTGTTCAATAGAAGAAGACACCATCGATCTGCAGACTTTTCTTCTAATCTGCAGTGAGGACAAGGCACCCAAGGGTCCATCTCGAGAGTTCAAGGTAACAGAATAAGGGTGATAACACTATTTGACTGAAGCATTGATGTGGAAGTAGGGATAAGCATATGGAAAATAAATAAAATGAGATGGAAGTAAGAATCCAGGCAGACTAAGAACCAAAAGAGCAGCAATTAAAAAGAGTAGTTTTTACTGAGCTGGCATATTTTTTTAGTTACTGGAGTCAATCAAGACATTTATTCAGTCCCAGTCCTCACATAGAGAGTCATCTGCTGTATATGCCTTGCTTTTTTTTTTTTTTAACAGACAGAAAAATAAACACTTTTCCAAATAGATTTATGTGCTGCTTCTGTTCCTACCCAACATTTTTTGTTTCACCCTCTGCTCAGTTAAGGAATTCACAGCAAGGGTAGGTATAAAAGCTAAATCTTTCTAAATATGTAATTTTGAGTGCATTTAGTACTGTAAGCTTTGAAATGTGATACAGTCTAATTCTTCAGAAACCTTTTGTTACTAGCTGGAGGCAAATGCAGATAATTTTTTCAGAAACAGTTTAACCTTGCAAAAACCAATTAAAAAGCCTTCAGATCTGTAAGCATTCCAGCTCATAAGGTTCATAGAAATTGGAGTTCAATGTAAAACAGAAGGATATAAAACCGTAGTTTTGTTTTGCAGAGATTAAACATACTCTCATCCTTTACATTTAAATTCTGTATCCCTATAATCATAGGTTCCTGGCCATTTCCTATCCAAACCTCTGTCAAGTATCTACTCTAAACTGGGTAAGACAGCACATGGACAACAGATTTGATCTAACACTTCAAAAGTGAAAATACTGAAAAGAAAAAGAAATTCTAGATTCTGTCAAAATGCCTCTTCTATGAAATTTTGATCATTTAAGTTCAATCTCAAAATATGTGCAGCTCTATACCATTGCAAATTCATTGACATTGCCTTAAATTCACTCTTTCTCCAGTCTGAAAAATGAAACAAAACAAAACAGTACTCCAAACTTCCTTTACTCTCAAGGAAAAAATTCACAGCTTTCTCCTCAACTGCAGCTAACAGCAGTAAAATGGCTCTTGTCAGTGAGAAGATCATCACTAAAAGTGACCAACTAGGAAGTTTTTGTGTTGGGAGCCACATACCTCACCACCAAGAGAGATTTCAGAATATCTTGCCATGAGTTAAAACTGAGACATTTCAAACTGTGATAAATGAACTCCGAGTAATTATCTTACTGAGAGCTTGGTCTAAAAGTCTTTTAATCTAAGGGGAGTGTAAACTTACTCTTGACAATCATTTCAAGCCTACTTGAGTGGATACATGTTGAGTTTTAGAAAAATCTATAGCCAGCATTGCTTAATCCGTCAAAATAATAACAGCATTTGCTGGAAACAGCTAAGGAAAACCATTTTCTCAAGAGCAAAATTCCCACTGAATGGTTCCCCCTTTGCCAGCTCTCACCCCCTCCATCATCACACCAATGAAACACAGTTTTACTTTTAGCTTTTTTTTTGTTCTCATGTCTAACGTGACATAAAAACCTTTAATTGCTGATCACTTATTCCAGGCTACAACTTGTAAATTGCTTATATATTTGCCTTGAAAAATTTTTTTAAGAATGAGCCACAGAAGTCTCTCTACACAAATTCCCCTTAAGTTTACAGTGAAACATTTTTCAGTCTCCTGTTCAAACCTGACATAGATCATTAAATAGCCATGGTATTCTACCCCAGGGAAATGGACAACATATCAAGAATGCCTTTATCTTTTCCTAATAGATTTATTATGTTTATAAAAGGCTATTTCAAGCATTAGATTTGAGACAGAAATCTAGTAATGCTTTAACCTTGCTGTCCTTTTTCAAAGAAGTGGTACTTCAATTCCTCTCCATAAGCACTTTAAAATACGGCGATGTACTGGTTGTTACTAATAGGGCTGCCCTTGCCCTTTTCTGATGGATAGCTGCTGTATGCTGTTATCTCCCTCTCAGCTGCTGAACACTCCCATTATGTTTTGTATTTCTCTTATCATGGAGGAAATGGAAATCTTGCAAAGTCTTGAGTGTTTGCTGCAAAGTGCTGAGTGCCTTTGCTTTTAGCTTCCACTAAAGCATTGGGTTGTACCCACATCAATGAATGATGTTTGACATTTTGTTCCCTGTTCTCTAAGTTTAAAATGTAATTGTCACTATTCAGGGAGACCCACTTGCAATTTGATGATTTCACATTTCAGGTTCAATGAGTCCCTGAAGCCATGTCCAAACACTCTCACGGATGTGCAGTCATACTGCCGAATATCGCACAGCCCAGCATTCTCCAGCTCTGTAACTTCTGGAGCCTGGTCTTGGAAGTAGAGATTAGACAATAAATGCCAGTATGAGAACTCATTCATATGCATTTACATTATGCAATATGTTTATTTTTCTATCCAACCATGAAAACTATGTAAACAACAAAAGTCTGGACCCAGCTGAAGGGAAGCATAAACAGGAATATTTCACATTGTTAAACTGAATCTTAAATTTAAAGCTAGGCTTCTGTCTTCTCCCAGAACCTCAGTATTATGAAGCAGACAAAATTCAACTGATAACAAACACAAGTGAATTCATGTTTTGCTTTCTCAACTATGGTTCTTTACATCACACTTCCAGATTAAAATTGAAATGAAACTAAGGCCTTATAAATAGGAACTGGAAAGGAGACAGTTATGCAATAACTTATAGAGAGATTTTTTTAAAATTAAAAATTAAACAAAAATTTCTCAGATGGAAGTTATTTCAGGAAATAAACTGACAGATCAGAACACTCAAAAACAGTTTTTATGAGGTAAAACCAGCTTATTTTATTCCTACTGAAGTAAAATATTTCTTATTATTCTATTCCCTCTTTCTCTATTAGCTTTTAAATAAGTCACTAAAACAAAAACACCATTGCAAACCAAATTGTAACAGGTTTTATTTTGGAAGAGTTTTGACTTTCATAGTACTGTTCATATTTTTCTAGTGTAATTGTTTAACTGAATTTTTAGCGAATATCTTACCTACTGAAAATGAAAAAACCCCTGCCCAGCACTATTTGCTAGACTTCCTTTTTCTTCACTATCATGTCTGCTCCCATCACATCTAACAGTTATCTTATGGAGATGTACCATCACCAAAGACAAAAACATCCCACTTAGGAGTTAATAAACAGGATCACACAAACTATAAAAACCTAGGCTAGGGATGATGTGGCATATTTTCCCTGAAGAAAACAGCATGTGGCAACATTGCCAGTCTCTTGGGGCTACACTCTGCACTGCAAACTGACATCTTAAATCTGGCATAGTAGAAACTAAGCTCATGTTTTGTCCTTGGAAACAAGAAGGCTGAATGCAATACAATTATAGCTATAGTAAACTGGAACTAAATAATTGAGAACCCTTGTCCATGTACAAAAGCAGGAGAGAAAGGCAGCAAAACAAATACACTTTGCACAAACACTGAGAACATTACTGAAGCAAATCTCCTTTTCCCCCCACTTACCAGACAGTATGCTGCAGTCATATGAGCTGTAGCCTTGAAAACACGCACAGCCCCATTCTGTGCATTCCCCATTACCACTGCAAAGACTGGGACACTTCAAAGCACTAAGTAGGCTCTCAACCGACTCTTCCAGTTCCTGTGGGTTGTAATTTATTTCTTCTAAAATTCTTTTCTCACATTCATTCTCCAGCAGAGCTAAGGAAGCTTCTGCCCAACTGAGGTCATCTTTCAGCAGCAAATCTTTAATGCACATATCGATGGCATCCCCTGTTCGCCGGCCAAGGAGGGCACCACAGGATCTTCCTATGCTGGAATTAGCTATTGCCTGCTGGCACAGGAACAAAGCACTAGATTCAGTGAGGCCTGAAGGTGTGGGCCAAGAAGGAAGGAACTTTTGGTCTGTGTCAGTGGCGTGGTCCTCTGGGAAAAAATAACTATATCCCTCTAAATCTGTTTGGCTGAGACTTTGGAAGAGGAATACCGGATGGTATTCATAATAATTTTGTCGCTTCCCTCTACTTGTAGCAGATTGACTTTTGTGAGTATGACTGCTGTAATGGTGAGAACTTCTCCTAATGTCTAAGCTTGGACTTCCTTCTCTTTCTGTACCAGTATTTCCCACTGACATGGCAGAGAGACGCGAGTTTACTAGTGATGTTTCATGAAGTTTGGTTTGATTATTCTGACTCTGCAGAAGTGCAGATGAATCCATTTCGCGTGTAGATGAACGTTTCTTTAAGCCTCTGACAAGATCAGCAGGACCAAGATATTCAGCAGTGACATCCAGTCCTGGTATCAAAGAAAGAAATCTACCATTTTCACTTTCTTTACAAGGCAGAGGAAGTTCTGACTGAGTAACCGCCTCCAGTTTGTTCAGGGGTTGATATAATCCGGCATCTTCAAGTGCACAGTCACAGAAGACAGTTTTTCTAGAAGATGTTAAAGAAGCAGGTGCCTTGTCAAACAAGCTCTCTCCCGGTAAAATTCTAGCAAGGAAAGGAAAAGGTGAAACTGTATCATCTGAACTATTTTCTTCGTGTTACTAAAGTATTAACTTTATTTTGTTCCTTGTTGTTTTATACCTCTACAGCATAAGTCTGCATCACCCAGCTTATATTTAAACACCTGTTAAAACATACAAACTCAAGAGGAACTGATCAAAGAACTGAGATGAGTGGTTGTTTTCTGTATACCTTGATACTTTGTGCCTAATCACAATAATCTTACATCATAGTACATGAATACTTACTTGGCAATTCAGTTTTGATTTTCTCTTAAATTAATTATGGAATGTAATGATGATATTCTAACATCAACTTAAAAACTTAAGGATTTTTTTTTTATTATTTTGACAAGTTTTTAAGAGTGTGAAGGTAGAACCAAAAATGACAACATTTGATTTATCAACAGAAGCATTTTGTTACCTCCATTCCTTAATAAAAGAAAAAGGAACATTAGCATGGTTTGGGATTTCCATGCCACTCGCAGTGTGATAGTCATTCTCTGCATTTCCATCAAAGGTGCCACAGAGCCCCACTGTATGTCTGTAATCTGAACTGGGTGCCCTAAGCGTTATGCTCATTCCCCATTCACTCACATCAGCACGAACGAAAGCTCCAGAAGAAAACAAAACCTAAAAAGAGATTGAAGATAGCCTCATGAGAAACGTGATTTTTTATCTTACCTATTCTGTAAGCAATTATTTACCACTTACTGTTACTTTTCTTCCCAGGTAGGACTCAGTGATTCTGACATTGCTTCCGGTTGTGTCTCTGTTTATTACAGACAAGTGTGGCTGTGACTCATGGAGCTGACCACTGCACATGTCAAATGCAATTATATCACTTCCTTCCTTAGCAACATAGCCACAGTTGCAGGATGCTGGGTAGTGAAGACTTCCACAGTCCCACTGGCGAACATGAACTTCAAAATCTCGAGATGTACTCTTGTAGAGAACAAACGTTCCTGTTTTAAAATTGTCATAGACTCTGGAATCAAAAGAATAGCACGTGATATCACTTTGGTTATGAAATAACTGTATCACTACAGGTCAGCAACTTTATTTCCAAACAGATTTCTAATATTCGGTGAACGTGGATACTGAAACTCATTTTGCCAGGTCAGAAAAAGCAGTAGAGCCCACAGAGCAAAACACAGCTTTATCCTGAGCAAACACCATCATACCTTCCTTTGAGCAGCTCTAAATTTAGAAAAAAAAAAAAAAAATCAAACCTTATTTTTACAGCAGGAAAGAAGGATCATGAGTGGAATATATGTAGACAATGGCTGTGAATGGAAACATAAGCATGAAGATACTGCCATTCTTGGATTTTTTTTTTAACAGTGCATATGGAGGGTACTTCACAGCCTTTGTGTTTCTACAACAGTACACCTCTGCAGCAAGAGCAATAAGGTGCATAGCAGTGTGCATATGGGGGCAGCTGCTGAAAACTGCACAAGTACCCTTGACAAAATGATTTAGAAAGTCACATCCTTTTAAAAAGGTCTGCTTTATTAAGATGGAGATGAGGAGTGCTTATTCCCAATGATCATTTAAGATGAAAACCATAAATAGCAACTCGCTTTTTTTCCTTAGGGTTAGCCATCTGTCCCCTGAAGCAAGGTTGAAATAGCCAATTTAATGATGCAGCAGCAAGAAGAAAAAAAAAAAAGGAAAAAACAGAAAAAAACCCCAAACTTTTGCTGTAAGTTTAATAGCCTCTTGGCTATAAATGGCATTTGACAGTTGATTGTAGACTGGCAATTTGCTTTGTGTATAATGGGCCAGCAGACAGACTGCAGATGGCTGCACTACTGGGACTGCATCGGATTGTCCGCAATTCAGTACATAATTTGTTTCCTCAGTTTGTAAAATAAAATAATTTATCCTTAAAAAGAAAGTTCTTTTCCTGCAGCATCATGCTTCTAGTCAGATCACACTGCATTAAAACACTGCTCCATGAGAAAGCTTGACCACAAGGCATTCATGGTTACAATGCCCAGTTAAGACATCCCTAAAACTTCCACTGAAGGAGAAACTGCAAGATCAGTATAACCCCACTGACTTTATTAGTAGCAGTAGTCAAACTTCCATCACAGAACCCATCACAACTTCTATTTCTCCTTCTGTTATCACATGTGGGCTGAGCATCCTTATTTGGAGGCAGCATATCCTCTTCTCACCTGGCCACTTGAAATGTGCTTCTACTGAACAAAGAATATAAAACTCCCAGGTGTGGAGCCCGTGTCTGTTCAGACATCTTTTGTGAATTAGAAAGACCTTGAAAGAAAGAAGCACACCAAAAACCAGCTGTGGCCAAGAAAGCTGTTTTCACTTCAAAATAACATTTGGCCAGTGATACGCAAGTGGCAGCAGCATGTAAGTTACTTTCAATGCTGCTAATAAGCACAGCAAAATGCTACAGAGACAGCAGACAGCTTCTAGTAATTCATCCTTACAAGGACTCAGATACTGATACGCAGAAAGAGGGAAACTGTGCTTTTGTTTGGAAACACCTTCGCATGAAAAGTTTTGTCTAAGCGATCATTTTATCATGGTTCATATTTAATATACAAACATTTTTATCGTTCATAGTCAACAGACTGCACAGCTACCGCTCCTCTTGTCCATTTGCTTCATTCTCTTGCCGCGACCCCAAAACTTGCCTTTAGAAATGCAAATATTACAAACCTCATCATGACTGGCAAGCTTTTATCAACTAAAGCAAGTTTATCCTTATCGTCAAAAAAAAAAAAAAAAAAGTAAATCACTCAGTGTAATTGCAGAAAACTACAGCTGACTTGTATCACCAACACAGATTTAGAATAAATACAGAAGTAATCGAAGAAATAAAACAAACACCCCAAAACCCACCCACAAAAAAACCCAACACACTTAAAATTAAGAGCAGCAAGCCAGTAATTACCTTCCATCAAATGTAATTATATGAGGGTCAGTAAATGAGTAGCAGTAGGCAGTGGGTAGGTCCCTAACTGTAATCTTCAAAACAAAGAAACAAATTGTAAAACACGTCAGATTAGGAAATAAATGGACTCGGGTACATTATTTATCTTATGATAGTAGTTTACATTATAATAAGTATATTATATTATGCTTTTAATCAATCTGAGTAGTTACTTCAATATTAAAATGTAAAAAAAGAAAAATATCAAATGAAAACACAGAATTTCAAGAAAAAACAAAGCAACTAAAATCAACCATTTAGAAATCTTGGTGTGAATCAGCAAGTCACCACTGAAATAAAAGCCTCATTAACACCAGCCACACATCTGGCCCGTTTACAGAACTTAACATGAATATTTGCAACCTGTGTGCTTTCTGGAACATAGCCATTCCACAGGAAATTCTCACTGGATATAGGTTCAACTGCAATTCTGGTAATCCTGTCTCCATCCTGCATGAAGTCTGTCACAGCAGTGAAATAAATTACAGCTTGACTACAGATTCCATTATTGCAGGATTTCTGGAGAAGTTCCACATGACAAGAAGAAAGAGCCAAGTTTAGACCTAACTGCTCTTTACCTGTTTTAAAGAAAACACATCATTAGTGAGTTCTTCAGCTAAATAAGCCACATTCTGCATACTACTGCTAATACAGATAGTAACTTATTTACACACACTTCCATAAATTAAAATGATTATGCATTTTTCTTGGGTTTGGTTCAGTCATGCAAAAAATCTCTCTACCTCTTCATATACACACCCAAGACAATGTTTCAATGTTTTTGCATTTCCCAGTTTGACAGACAAATGATAGGCTTGCTAATGGGAAAAAAAAGAAGGTTGTCTGCATTGGCAAGGCTCCTCCTGGTACACAGGATTTGTGCTTGAGAAAATATTACAGAAAATGGCTATAATGTTAAAAAATGAGGAGTTTGTGACTGCATATATCATATTAGCAATGCAACAGGTAAACAAAATTAACTGAATCATAAACTTTGCAAGTATTACAGTATTCTGTCTATTCAGGTTAAAGAATGTGGCTCCAATATCAATGCCTACCAAAACAACACCTGCAAACTTCGACAAGTAATTATTTCATATTTTCAGCAGCATCATGCAGACTGTGAATACTTTGTTTTAATATTTTAGGAAGTATTTTACAGTGTAACAACTTCTTTGAAAAAGGAAACCAGCACAGTGTTTACAAAAATACATTAAATATACAAAATGTAACAATATCAGGGTAATACTTACCTTCATCAACACTATTTAATGTCAGTGAGATTTTGCAGTCACTTTCTAGCTGGCTAAATTCAGGACAGGGAATAGGAATGCTACTTTCTACTGTCAGTCTGTATTCCTTCCCATCTTCTGATATATCATATGTTTCTGGATGTATCTATCACAGAAGAAAATGTAGTTAAAATGCAATCTCTGAGTAAACTGCAGCACTGCTTCCTAATCAGCCAGGAGTGCTTATTTACATGGGCTGAGGAGCAGCAGCATACTGAGGAGAAGAGGCAGACACAGCAGCCAGAGTCTTGAAGAGATGGGTAAAGAGGCAAGGATAAGGAAAAGGCAAGAGTAAAGGTTAGCTAGAAAGGTAAGGAGTTAGCAAACCACATTAACACCACAAAAATTAGTAACTCCTCGAAGCCAAGATACAGCTTTGTTGGGGGAGGGGGGAAAGGAAGTGGGAAGCTACCTACAGGCAAAAATTCCAAAAGAATTTGGAAGCACTTTATTTCTCCTGGGATTCTTCTCTGCAAGCTTACAATACAGATCACCAAAAACGAACAACCAAAAACTCAATTAGAGATCAGTAACAGGGGCCTGCAGCTGAGCTTGGTAGGCTGGGTGGAATCCTGAATGCAGCCTCACAGGGAAGCAAAGATAACACATTGCCTCTTTGCAGGGTACACTGCAGAACTGCACTTCCATGAGAGAAATCTGAGCCCTGATCCTGCAGAAACAAGCTCAGGCTAAGTCAGCAGGACTATACCCAGTATGTACTGACATGTACTACCTCTTTCCAGGACTGGGGTCCCATTCTTGGCCAGCAAATGGGTCCCTATAGCTCTATCCATAGGAGGAACTAAAACTAGTCCATCCAACACGCTCTATTAATTCACAGTTAATACATTTGAAGTGCCTTCTAGTCACAGGACTGACTGCTGTAGCAACACTCTAAGATTCCTACAACATTATGTTTTTACAAAGTTACCTTAATTCCAGCAAAAAATTCCTTGCTCTCAACTGAGGAGCTTTGTATATCTGGCTTCTCCATGAAAAAAGCAGAACTGCTACAGTAGACCTGTAGGGCAAAATCAGAATAACAGAACACATTTTTGGTATGAAGTGGTCACACGAAGACAAAACCCAACCACCATGGTCAGTTCAATGGATTCATCTTGGCCCATCTTCTGGTTGCACCAGAAGGTACCAGTTGCCAGTGGTAATTAGTAAGTGCAGCTAAAGAAAAAAATAGAAACAGACTGAGCATCCTAGGACCTTTTCCTGGCATGTTCTACCAGTGGTGCAGAGACTTCTTCAACTAATGGCTGCATACAAATCATATTTAATGAATACCTAAAAAATCTTTTCTGGAGCATTTCTGCAACCAATTATATCTATGAAAATGTATTTTACACTTGTTTATATGTTATTTATTCCCTTTTCTTTCCATTTCCAGTTTTTGCCTTTTAATTTTGTTTAGTGACCATTAGATCGTAGATTATGTTTTTCCTGATGTTATGGGCCTGGATAATCTTTTTCAAGATGAGGAATTCAGTGTGATTTCCCCCCACTGAACCAGTTCCATGCTACCAGACACTGTGATTTTGCTTTGGTTTTGTGTTTGTTTTGGGGTTTGTTTTTATTTTGCTGTAACCATTTTGAGATGTGTTGACCACACATGCAGTATTTCTGATCCTGAAAAAAAAAGAGATTCATAGCAGCAGGAGGTAGCTTATGATTGTGCCTTTCCTTTGTTGTCACCAAGCCAACACTGTCAGGCAAGTCTTCACAAAGTCCCCAAATGATTTTTGAGGATTAACAATTACCACTATTGTCCGTAAGCCATCCGAGCAGCCTGGCTTTGGCTTGAACATAAATATGCACCAACCAAGGGTTTTTTTGTTTTTATTTTCTCCAGGAAAAATTAACCTGTATTTTGGTATATATAGGTAAAAGGTTTATTGATTTTCCAATGCTTAGGCTTCTCAAAGTTACCATGAGAGCCTAAGTCTTCATTCTGGTACAAGGGAAGGTAGGGCATCACACTGCTTTTGATGGCAGAGATTAAACCATATAAATCCTAGACACAAACCCAATAAGCAGCAGCTCATCCAGAGGAAAAAAAATCTATCTAATGAATCAACAACACAGCTTTTCACAACCTCTGTCTCCTACAGCCTCTCACTGTGATGTAGTTGCATCCAAAAATCCTATCAATTTACATTATTTGAATAAAAATTAACCTCCTGGAGGCACACTGCACTGTATTGAGACAGTCTTAAAACCGTAAAGGCAGTGGTAGTTATAGTTCTGTGGTATTTACACTTTCATATGGGCAGCTGGTGTAAAGTAGAGGCAGTAGGCCTCCGCCAAGAAAAATTATACAGCAAGGTGCTGGACCTCTCTCTAAAAACTATTAGTGTCTACTGAGCCATATTTGCAAATATACAAAGAAATCACAATAACGTTTTAACCTACTCTGTCTCCAAGTCTGACGTTTATCCCATCTAGTTCTAGAAGTGAGAAGGTACGAACTGCTGTTTCATGTGTCAGTTCTTCTTTGATACCTTCAGGAGAAAGTCTTGACCAAGTTACAATGAATCCAACAGAGCTGTTTGCAAAAGGAATGCCAAAGGTACACCTCAGGTAGATGCTGCCTTTGATCATCTCTGCTTCAACTTCAGGAACAGATGGAAGTGGTGGTGACACAGATGGAGGTGACGTAGGAGCCAGGTTACCTAGTCAAACAGAAGTGTGGTCTGGCTTTTTATTCTGCACAAAATCAGTACTGGATACAATGACACTGACAGATCTGTTGCCAATTAATACACTAATAATATTTACCCTTTTCATATGTGGAAATACTACATTATTTCTTAAGAGAATCAAAGAAAAATGTGTATCTTCCTTCTATTAATTATTAAATGGAGAAAAAACTCTTTATGAGTTTTGGATTATATTCTAGTGAACAGGAAGGTGCTAAAGAGGGGAAAAAACAATCCAAAAAAACCCAAACCAAAAACATAAACAAGAGAATAAAATACAATTAATTATTTTACCAGGCAGGAGAGAGCAACATGCAAAGGAATGTGCCTTATAGAAGAATAATTTCACTATTTATGAAGAAAGCGGGGAAAAGAAAAAGCAAAAAGGAAAAAGAAAAAGGCTATTTAGAAAGGAACAGAATAAGCAACAATATGATTTGTAAATTCCTCTTATATTTTACTCCTGAAGAATCAAAGTAATCTGTCATTCAGCATCATTACAATTACTTTTTGACATTTTGGTAGTTTCTCAAAATATTCTGAGAAAGAACTCTTGTAATCCAAGTTTGTCTGAAATTACCTCCAAACTGCTCATTTTGCAACAAACCAAGCCATACTGTTGATAACATGAACACGTTTTTATTCAAGACAGAATATCACTAAATGTTGACATTATTGGGTCACAGATGCACAGAAAACCTTGAAAAATCAAACCAAAATACTCACTGCTACACATGCCTTCAATTTCCATTCCCTCAGGATCACAGGTCTGTGGCCTTGCATCTGAAACACCTATAAATTGTTCTTACATTGTATATTCACACACACACAGAGTACGTACACCAGTGCTCTTGGATTATAGACCAAATGTCACAAAACACTGATTGAAGTGCAAATTTGCAGAATAGAAGCAATCTTGTAATCGGATCCATGTACAGCTATCACAGCAGTGAGCACAAAGCCTTGTGTTGGAAATCATCTAGGAGGAAGGATACAGAACATTCTACCACCTCTACTTTTACTGCTGATGTGCTCAGTCAATTAGCTTTTACAAGTTGCTAGCGAATAAAAAGGAATTATACTATTCTCTTGAATATATATTTTGCCTCTCCAAACTCACATCTGAACACTTATTCTTTAACTGTAACCTTGGACAGCGAAATTTAGCGCAGACCTGCTTTGAAAAAAATCACCTTTCCTACAGAGGCCTAAGAAAAAGCGCTTGTGCACTGCTATTGTTTTGTATTTTGAATGCTATAGAAAAATAAGTGGAACTTGGCTTAAACATGAAAATGCCAGTTAGTCACTCTACTCAAGCATCAGAAGGGCAGCAGCAACACTGGAAATCCCATTCACCAAAAAGAATGAAGAGCAGACTTTGCTGTTCCATGCTTCAGTGGTATAACATTTGAATTCCTTAGCATGCAGAGGATAGATTGAAAATTTGCACCAGGTGTTTACAGCTATCAAGTGTTAAAGAGAAAACACAGTTCACATGGTAACTTAGATACAAAAAACAGTACGACAGTACAATGTACTTCACATGACAACATCATCTTAAATGTGTGCATTTAAACTCAAAACGTGTTTCAGACTTACAGCGTTCAGCAGAGGCAAACAAGAGTTATGTTTTTTCCCTCCTTTGTTCAGAGGCAGCAAAAATTTGCTAGCTCACTGTCTAGCTGTAGCTTGGTATCTTCTTTCCTCACCATGTACCAGGTTCCAAAGTAAATGCAAGTCCTGTTGTGCAGGAGTTCTTCATTGGTTCAGGCACATGCTTGCTGAACACTTGGAGAATGTCTTAACAATTGGATCTAAAGGTCTAATGATGGGCCAACAAGGCACCAGAAAGCCCACTGACGGATTTGCTACTAAGCTCTTGAAAGCAGTCAAGAATGGAGAATATGAGTCTGAGCAATACAGCATATGATGCATGAAAATATTGCTAGTATTTCCACACTGGTGCGTTATACCAGCTAATAAGAACTTCCAACTACACTAATTTGTCACTGTTTCACTGTATTTATAACTGTAAGGAGTTAACCATGGCATGCTTATCTGAAAAATCTGTCATGAATAATGAAATACTGAAGTTTTGAGCTGTGAACACCAATATGCTTTTGCAGCATAGGCACCCAAGACAGTGGGAGATATTGCAAAAGGTCTCCTGTTCTTGCTCATAGTACAAATAAACTGTGTATCAGCAGAGCATTTCTGTGTTGAATTTTCTTCAAGCAACATGTATACTCTCCAGAAAGATGGTAAGAGTTACAACAAAAATATTGCTAACAAAGCTAAACAGTAATTGATACAAACACAGTTTGCTCAAGTTCTTCAGACAAAATTTACTCTGATACATAATCCTATGCATGTTCAGTTAAGGGTATTTGGAGAGTTTGAGTGCCATGAACTACACTGAATTTTGATCCACTGAATTTTGACTTCTAGATGTTTCTTATAACCCCACCTCACTATATGGAAAATTTAAATTCTTGAGTTTCCAGGCTTTGAAAATTAGTGAAATGCTACATGTAAGTTAAAGAGGGGTGAAGTGAACCCACCTTGCCATTTCAGATCATTTCTCCTATCACATCAATGTTAAAACTAAGGATTGCAAGAAATTTTAGCAAAACTATTTCCTGACATTTCCACTCCACCAAGTATCAGACAGATATAGATCAGAAACACACATGCTTAGCCGAGTTAGAGCATGCATTTTCTCACCTTCTGCACAATACCCCATGCATCCTTGGGTGGGCTGCAGTAAGTAAACAAAGAAATCTCCACAGTTCCTCACCCTGACAGGGATTCGGAAAAGACAGCAGTCTTTTGAAGTGCTGAAGAAAAACTGCCATGTAGCACAAGCTGTTAACTGCTTGATCTCACCAGGTCGAGGCATGGATTCTGAGTCCCTCAGAGACAACCAGACAGGGGCTTGAGTCCCACAGTGATTCATCTTCAGCACCAGGGAAAAACATCAGGAAATGGTTAACGCGACATCAAACTGTTGCTGTGCTTTAATGAGACGTACACATGTAATTAATTTCTCGCATGAGCTTTTAGCAAAGTTCAGGCAGTGTAACAGAGGGATTGCTGACTTTCCTCCTCAAGGTTGAATACAAATGCACACAAAAGAGACTTAAGTCCTTTTTTGAGCCTAGTGAATTTGTGTTGGTTTCAAAAGACAGGCTACAGTTTAGTGCCTGAAGAACTTAACTGGAAGCCACACCTGAGTGTTTTGCACAAAAACTTGAGTTATGGCTTAGTGAGTTACTTTGCACCTTTAACCCACAGTAAGTGACCGTGTGGATGCTATCAGAGCACAGCAAACACCATGTAGAGACCAAGTACACGGAGTAGCACCTAAAGCTGACACCTTTTATCTGCCCTTTGCCATCAACTGAAGGCTCAACTAACCTGGATTTCTTCTAAGAGATGTGGGCAGCTGATGCACTAGTATGTTTAAACTGTTTTGTATTCATTTAAAAGCACTTAATTGATGGGATTTTAGTTCATTTTTTTAAGAGATTGTGGCAAGAAAATTTCAATTAATTAGAAAAATCAAGGGTAAAAAATTCTAACGATGTTTTTAGGCTTTTTAAAGAAGGAAATGTTCTAAAAAGGGGAAAATAAAAAGATGTATCTCCTTAGAATATAACAGAGCTCCAAAATAAAACTCCAAATAAGCTCCAAAATAAAGAATTACACATCTGAAGCATTAAATATTTCAAGCAATTATTGAGTCTTTGGAGGCTTGCAGATGACAAGGCAACTAATCTCCACTTAGCTCTGTTAGTTCAAGTTATTTTAGGAGTAATCTCTTCTCTGTGACATGATGACTTTAAAAGCTCCACAATTACTGGATTCATGTGGCTGCAAGTCTTTATACTGCTCTCACGTGGCCTTCCTAACACACTGGCCGTCACACAGTTACAGCTTTACAGCGTGATAGCCCTGCTATGCCGCCACTGAGAAAATTTCTTTAGCACTGAGTGGAAATTACAGTTTTTAGTCCTCTGAAAGGGATTTAATTTATCATCCTCAGCTACTGCCCATTCAGTGTAAAATTTTCAATGCTTAAGACTTAATTTTTCAGTTAACACATTTTAATATAATCAAGTATTTAGAGAAGACGGGTACTTTGTATTGTTCCACATCAGTCCCCATAATCTTACTCTTTTTTTATACCTACCCTACCGAAAAATTCTTCACCAAAATATCTGTTTCTCACAATCAAATGATTTGTAACAATACCTCCACGCACTTGGTTGGCATCTCAGCAGGCTTATCAAAAACCATGAAGCGATACCATCCTGGTGTTAGGGAATGGTCACAGATTAAATCCTGAATAGCTGATCGCTGGAGGTGGGATGAATCAAAATCCACGCTTCGGTAAGGGCTCTGCAGGATCTGATGTCCACCAGGAGAGCATTCAAGAACTGTGGAGCAAGAGCATTTTAAGTATCAAGATGGAATGCCTAACAAGTAATAAGGATATGTTGCAATATTATGTGAAAATAATTTCATGAAAGAATATATTGAAGTCTTAGTAACAACAACTTTTAATGCTAGCGCTCTGAAATCTAACAGAATTCATTATGTCATAACTTCCCTTCTTTTAGTGGACAATAAATGCAGTAATAACCACACAGGCATTTACCCTGGCTGCAAAACCAGTGGAAAGGAATACATTTATACATTCTACCTGGATTTAGATTTTCTAGTTCAACTGATGTTTATGAAACTTGAATACAAATGGGGTACCAGATATATGAGAATATAAAAATCTTACCTTAAGAGGAATAAGGATTTTCCAAAGGTCTTTTCAGAATAGACTACCACTCTACAGGACTCCTATGCATGAAATTAATAATTCCCCCAAATGGGTGAGAGATAGTTGGGTAGTTGCATGCAGTGTGCATGTATACATGCAGAACATAGCAAAAGTGTGTATGAAAATGGGTAGATACTTGGTTACACATTTAAAGTCAATTGGCATGAATGACATACCAAATTATAATAAAGCAAATACAACTGCCAAACGTATTTTTTGACATCTACGTGACCTTATGGCCTCAAAAAATATCTGAAAATTTCTGATAGATAAAATGAAGGATCAGAATCTGAAGAAGTCTTTATCACAGGTGTTTTTGGTTTTTTTAAAATGCAAACTCATTCATAAATAAAGCAGAATGCCAGAATTTCTGAGTCTGATCTGGCAGCTGAGTTGACTTCTGTCAAAGACAGCGACAACAAAAGTTCTGGCTAATGGCTATTTACATGTAGAATACTGAACAGCCATTCTTGTTCATTAATGTGCTTGGGAAGTGAAAGTAGGGAAAAATAAAGTAAGGGAATGCTTATAAATACGTGACATTAAGAGTACATCTGTGTATTTACCTTGCTTTTAAAAATGGATACCAACTGATGCTGACTGTGAATGGAATTTTGGGTTATACTGAATGACACAGTGAATCTTAATTCTTGCCTTCATTATGCTACTATTGAATTTAAAGATGCAGCTGTAAGCCAAGCTGTGTAATGTTACATTTTGAATATGAACGCTCTGATCTCCAGTTTTCGATCCCAGGTTTGTCTGCATTTGTTGCATATTTCGCATGGTATAACTGTGTCACTGATTAGAAACATTTTGGTTGAAATCACGCAATAATTTACTATCTTCCACATTTTTCATGTCATTCTAGATAATCACAATTACAAAGCAGTTTCAAAATCAGGTAATTCCCCGCCTTTAAATGGAGAAGATGCCCTAGTGAAAGAATAGACTTTATCTCTTTCAGCACAGTATGAGAATCCTACGGTCTTTCAAAGACTGAAGATTTAATCTAACACAGCTTTAGGCTACCCAGGCAGGTAACAATAGCTTTATCTTCTATCCTCTAAGGGCAGCTGGAAGTCAGTGTGATTGACTGTGCCACCACTGTGTTTCTGAGTTTCTTGTAGTAGCCTGTAGGCTATTCATGTCCACACAATTTGACCTTACAGGGAACTTATCCTTCACTGGAATTTAGAGAAAAGCCCTTGAAGAATCACAGGTCACTCATGTGTGTTATTGAAATGTTTTCCAAGCAAGCTACAGCACAAGCAGTTTACGAACCATGATGAAAGTTTCTTCCTGTCCTCTATTTTTTACTGGAATTCTTCCTTTCATACAGCACCCTCATTAGTTTTCTTTCCTGTAACTGAATCACTCCTGAAACAATTAATATCTGTTACCTTCTCCATTAATAAATCAAGCTGGACATGAGACAAGCCTTTATTTTCTTTTCTTCCACAGTTTAATTAGATCATCATTTGATAGCTCTTTAAAACAGCTGACTGTAGTCACTTGTAATAGGGTTATAAATCCTACTAAAGATCAAATAATAAGTTTCTTATTATTATGCATATCACTTTAAAATGCCATCCAGCTCTTTATGAATCCAGTGTATTCTTTTCTCCTTTCTAGAAGTGTGTTAATATTTCCATAGTTATTGTTTGGAAATCTTATGTTGTGTAACACTGGTTGATTTTTTTTTCTTTTTTCTTTTCCATTCTGCAGAACAACTGAAAATAACTGTCATCATCAATAACACAAACAAAACCTACTTTTTTACACACCTGAGTGCAACTGAAGTGCTAGCTTCAGCAACAGCAGAAACAAATAAAATTATCATATTTATGGACAGACACACAAAAAATTAATGTCATGTTCTCTGCAGACACGTTACCCCTGCAGATCAGATCTGCTCCAACCAGAAGCATTTAAGAAGGAGCTGGCCACATTTTCCACTGAAATCATAATTTGCTTATTCAGGATGCCTTAAATAAAAATAGATTTTGATATAAGTATTCTTTCAAACACTATTCTCAGGATTATGAATACAGACTTTGCTGTAATGCTCCAGAAAAGCTTTGCCTGTGTCTAACATGCAGCAATTTTATAGAATCATAGAGTAGTTTGGGCTGGAAGGGACGTTAAAGATCACAACACAAGCAGGGGCACCTTTCACTAGACCAGGTTGCTCAGAGCTCTATTCAAGCTGACCTTGAATGTTTCCACGGATGGGGAAGCCACAACTTCCCTGGGCAACCTGTTTCTGTGTCTCACCACCCTCACAGTAAAGAATGTTTTTGTAATGTCTAATCTAAACCTACTCTCTTTCACTTTGAAATCACCACCCTGTCACTACATGCCCTTGTAAATAGTGTTTCTCCATCTTTCTTGTAGGCTTCCAAATGATTCAAGTCTGACAAAATCATAAGGAACTGAAAACAGGTTCTGATAGCTTGAAAGTGCTAAGGAAGGTTACCTACAGGGCAGGCTTACCCACCAGCTCTGTCCAGGATGTGAGGAACATTAAATTAAGGGAAGATATCTGCGCTACTGGTGACTTGACTTCATCCACAATCACAAAATATTCTAACATGTTCTGACACAAAACAGAAAACTCATGCAAGTTTTAACAAAATTTAGCATTTACTCACGATTATTCTTGATGGAAATCTTTCCATATACATGGGAATAGTATTTTAAATTATTTTTTATGGACCTTTAAATGTATTAGCGATTTAATACCTTTCATTTCAAGTATTTGCTATAGAATAATGAAATTCTAGTTACAAAATACACAACTGAATACTTGAGAAATAAGACCATGATATTCAGACTTTCGTAGATTGTGTACCTGTGTTTTCACTTAAGCTAAAGGAGATACAAGCAATAGGTTATCAATAGGTTTTTAGGATAGACTTGTTTCTAGAAAGTCGTAACTCTCCCATTCTGTTTGGAGGTCCAGATACTACACACTGTCTGCTGAAAAAAACCAGTCCATCCTGGGAAAACATGCAGCTGTTTCCCTAGAATTTGAGTTTACTTATTATATTCTGTGCTTCTTTCCACAAACACCCTACATATACTGCACATGGCTCTCCACCGTTCTTCAACTTGTGTCTCTGCACACCAGGAAGAATTTGATTCCATATTTGCTTTTTTCTGACTGTCTTCAGGATTAGTGCAGTGAGCTTTGCTTTGATCTATCCCAGACTTCCTTCGTCCTGATGGATACTGAGAAATGTGACCCTAAGCTGCAACATCTTAAACACATGGATAGCCTTGCGCTGGTGGATGAGCCTTTTGGGAGAGATACAGACAAAACCTCTGCACACACATCGAGGTTTCTACCACGGCTGCTGTAAACTGGGTCACGTAATAGGTGCTCTGAACACCTTAACCAAAGTCAGAGAGGTTTCTGAAGTCAACACAGGAGTTCATTTACCCCAAGGAGATATTAAGTGGCTCCTGATGACTATCTCTGAGGCACTCAGGTGGAAAATGAGTTCCACAAAGGAAGGGCTTTTCAACTTCCTGTTCACATCTCTATTCCATCCATGTGCAAAGAGGGGTCAGTGATTTTCCACCTATCCAGAATGTTTCCAACAGGATGGAAACATTCCAACAGCCATCAGGAGCTGAGGACTGCTCCAGAGTAGAGAAGGGAAAAGGAGTCCCAGCAGAGTACAGACAGGCAAGGGCAGAGTGGCAGCACCAGCAATCCAGTTCCTCAGGTACAAATAGCTTAGGAGTTTATATATCCTACTGCCCAAAGGCTGGGGTCTGGCAAATGACCACTGATAAACTAATAGCGTCTTTAGTAAGTGCCCACTCGGAGTGCGAATGTGCTTTCTCTTGCATCTACTGACTGCAAAGGATGCAGCATACCAACATCCCAAGGCAGAAATTAGAACTATGGCTGGATTTAACAAAAGTATTTGTGGATCTAAACTCTTCCAAAATAATAAAATAGAAAAAAGTTCACTTTTTGGAAGAAGTTATCCTGGAACAACTTTTAAAGGAAAATATAAAAATTACTGTAACTAGCTAAAAAATACTATTTTGTTTGGTTAGACCTATAAAAGAACATGAACAAAAATTTTGTAGCAATGACAGTATTGCAATCCCATGGAACAGGAACTTGGTGACTTCTACGCATGAACCAACAAAGAAAATAGAATCAACACACACAAATTAATACATCTTTATACAATAACCTCATTAGACTGGGAATTGAAACTACTTTCAGCCTTTTCAACCACTCCTGTTCACACCCTATGGCGTGCTTTGCAAAGGTAGCCAATAATCACATAATCTCTATGAAAATGTAAAATACGTGTTTATAGAATGTTTTCTAGTAGTTCTCATTGCAGTATGTTATTGTATCTACTCTTGATGTGGATTTTCTACGCGAAATTTGAAACAATGCAGACACGGGATTTGCAGAGGTCCCAAGTAAGGATGCGCATCCAACAACAGGCGAAGAGCGCCAGGAAGAGAGGGTGGGAGACCCAGCACCCCTCGTCTTGGAGTTCCCCTCGGCAGGTTTTCCCCGCAAGTAAGCTGTGACAAGGACAGCTCCTACTTTGGCTGAACTTACCAAGTTCAGCCTGTTCCAGTGAGACCTGTGACACGCAGCCCCCGCGCTGGGCGGCAGGCGATGCGTGGGCACGGGGAGC